>JAJMGV010000031.1:114100-156263 GCA_030582695.1 [Candida] golubevii | reverse complement strand
AATCAAATAACAATAAGGTGTATAAATAAATTCTTCAAAGCATCTTGTAGCCTTTGTTCTATAAAAAGGGTATATGACTTTGTCATTTTCCATACTTTCAGACTGTGCGGGACTGGTAACTTCATCAAGGACTTCACGTGCTGACTCTATCACAAGCGACTTAATCCGACTTTTCGTCTGAGATAACAATCAGCTCTTGAGCAGCTCTTGGTCCAATTCCTCATCCAATTTTTGGTCCAGTTCTCGGTCCAGCTCTTCGTGCAAACCCTCGTCCAGATCCCCATACAGCTTACTTTTTAGCACCTCATCCAACGCTTTCTCTTGAACATCATAATCTGACCGAAATTTGAGAAAAGCCAACATATCTGCGGCAGCATGCAACATCAGATTTCTTTTCTTTGTGATGACGTCGTTCATAAGGATTCAGAGGGTGCAGACTGCTGGTATTGCTAAATATTCTTTTGCCATCTGATAAAGAACAGGGAGTGGCTCTTTACGACTCAGATAGAAATCGGCCGCAGGCCTGTCACCCCGTTCTCGCTGTTCAAGTAGGTAGACCGTAGCTTCATTGCCATCTTCAGAAGAGCTGACTTCAACAGAAAGAGATTCACCTGATTCTGGCTGCGAAATATCCGATTGAGCAAAAGATCCAACGCTCCTAGATGGTGGGCTTGAGTCGGGGTTCTCCTTTGACTTTTGGTTTACCCTCTTATAGCATTCTTCATAAAATCGTGCTTTGATATCTGCAATCAAATCCTCAGAAAAGCCTGAAAATGGAGTTTGAATCGCGGATCAAGGATAGTCGCAAGAAAAGGGGTAACAATATCTTCACAGTCATTAACACGTATAGGGTAGTGTTGGTAAAGTTTTCCGTGTGCTTCCTGTAGTCCTCGGGCAAGAAAAATGGACTTGACGTTTCGAGACTGTCCGATTTTAAATTAGTTAAACCCTTCAAAGTGAGATACAGACGTAGGGAACAGTTAAATGGATGCTCGGTTTCATGGAGGCTTGAAGCTTAAGAGTTGGTTCACTGTAGAGAATGAGAATATTGCGGAGTGTTGTTACGTATTCCCATTCGAGATCGCTGATCTCAAGAGCATCGAGACCCATTTTTTTCTGCGTTACCAAGGGTACGTACTCGTTCCAATATGCCATTAATTTCTCTCCTAAAGTAAAGAAACCTATCCATCGTGATGAATACAGACAGCCATCGCGTTTCAACATCCATTAGTAATTCCGAAGGACCTCTTTCGTATCTTCTCTTATATTTCGACTTTCGACACGTTTCGCAAACATAGTTCTAAGGAAGGCAGTTCTACGTACCCCTTTGATGATCTTCGGCATTGTTTCTGGTGGATTTTTCATAAGAATTAACAAATCCTTTGATTCGGGCTGTTCATCCGCAAGTTCATCTAGAGACTTTCCAAATGCGATCGACTTCTTCTTCCTGAAAAAAAGTAGAGGTCAAGATGGAATTTGAAGATAGGTTTAATACGTTACCAGCGCATCTTATGTCTCCCTTGAATTGAAGTATATTTGAATTGCTTTTGTAGCTGGATTCGAAATTCTGGAGTAAGGTATTCATAGGTCCCCCGTTGTCTCTGGTAATGATATAAAATCTCGTCGGCAACTGAAAAAAAAAAAAAAAAAAAAAAAAAAAAAAAAAAAAAAAAAAAAAAAAAAAAAAAAAAAAAAAAAAAAAAAAAAAAAAAAAAAAAAAACAAACCTTGCCCGACAGTTTTCAAAGAGAGCTCTCTAAGAAAGGCCTTTATTTCGGGCAAACACTGGTGAAAACTCTAAACGGGCTTAACAAAGATGTTTCTTTGCTCTTTGGACTCCTTCGCTTAACCACCAGTGAAGGTTATAGAAAGCAAAACACAGTCAGAGCAGCACTACCAGGTATATAAAAGAGAGTACAATTGTACAACGGAAACCCAATTTTAGTTAATTCCATGAAACATGGCTCAATTATTTCTCGAATTAAAGTCCCCCAAAAGAATCAAGCATTGCTGGATTTGTGGGAGCAATCTTTTTCATTTCGGGCAACATGAAACCGGCCAAGAAATGTGAAAGTCACTCGTTCCGGCTATATATATGTGTAGCCCATACAACGTTTTATTCAAGCTGGTACCAGACTTCAACAAATACTATGAAACTTTTCAACTTTTTGGTTCTCGCTTCTACTGCTCTGTTCTTTGCAAATGCCCATCCAGGGGTGGCATTTTCACCAAAAACGTCAGAGAATGGCAAGAGATCAACCCCTTTAAGGTTTCCACTTCACTATAGGGATACTCTTCCGGTTAAAGTGGAGTCCCAAAAATACCATGAGCCTATAACAGAAGAAGATGTGGATGAACAAGTGAAACTTTTGCGCACGTTTGTCATTTATATGGCCAGGTTGAAGAGTGAAGGTAAGGAAGTGCTGTTGGATGCGAAAACGACTGATGCTGATCTGGACAAGTGGAAATATTTAGTAGAAAAGGCGACAGAAGAGCAAGCAATAAACTCTTAGACAGCCTCAGCTGACCAGCTGACACCTGAGTTCTGAAAGTTTATCGAGGACTTCCAAATATATACTTCGTAATAAATTCAAGTCCCCAGATATTATTCTAATTTTCATTTCCAATCTTTTACGGTTCTGTATTAATCAATCGCTGTGTATTAGGTATAAATTAGTCAAACTATCAAAGCTATTAGTGCCCTTGGTTTTGGGCTTACGCGTAAAAGCCTTAGAGGGACCATTGGTAGTTCGTGCTCTCTCCCAAAAGCAGACAAACACCAAGGCTGGACTGTGTGGTTCGTTTCCATTTACCCTCTCACCTGAACCATTTTTTTTTTTTTTCTTTTGTATTTTTAGATTTTTTTTTCTTTTTTTGCTTTATCTTTTCATCTCTGCAATCAGCGTGATAATTATTGTCATAACCGAACAAATAGGCGAACAGCTGCCCAAAATATCGGTGATCTTTTTCGTGCTTTAAGCATTCTGCCCGATCAACGGTCTCGGGGTGATCAAACCCACCGTATCATTGGGCGCCAAGCGCTTCCGAAAGCGTAGTATTGTCGTTTCAGATCAATACAATTTCCACTTGAGGATCTGAGTCTGGTTTTCAGCTCTTGCAATTCACATGATTCCTTCAAGGTTTCAGAGTTTTTGGCTTGGCTTCAAGCTTTTTTCAGTGAGCTTTCGGCTTCTGCTCGGTTTATTTTCTTTTGCAGCTTGCAGGCCAGGTGGCAGATGCTTAGCTAATCTCAAAGGCTTGAGAGGTGACTCGGTAGTCTTATTAGCACCGAATGCTTCAATAAAGCCCTTCCAGGCTCTTTTGCAAGCTAATCCGGGGGAGCTGATTTGGGCCAGGCAAAGTTTTTCTGCAGGTTGTGGCTCTTTCGTCAGAAGCCTGAAATCTTTAAGCCCTGCTGAAGGTTCTTTGCAAGCGGGTCCTGATTCGGGCACTGTCTGCGGATTTTTTTCTTCTTCATTTATGGCAGTTTTTTTGTCTGTCCTTTTTGCCTTTTTGTCAGTCCTCTTTTCAGTCTTCTTCTCAGTCCTCTTTTCAGTCTTCTTCTCAGTCCTCTTTTCAGTCTTCTTGTCAGGTTCCACTTCCTGAGGCTTCTCGTTTATCTTCGCCAGCAGCAATTGCGGCATCGAATCGCTTGCCTTGTTTTTGTCGTCGTTTTCGGTGATTTTGGGCTTCGCGTCCTTTTCCACCAACAAAGTCGATATTACATTAGCCAAGAACATTGTAGTGGGCTCGGGCGAGTCCAAGGCATGCAATTCTGGAGTCGAGTGTTCCATGATGAATTCTTCAATTTCCAGCGCACCAGCCAACCCTCCAAGAAGTTGGCTTTCCACGAGTTCTTTGATTGAGGTCTTTCCAAGTGTACTTTCTTTGGAATCTTCAAGCTGAAGTGGATCTGCCTCGGAGTGTTCTGATTCGGTCGCTTTGGGTGTCTTTGGCCCTGGAAAACTGGTCAAATCAGTGAATTCTACTTTTGGGCCCACACTCGAAGGTTTTGAGTCAAGTTGGGGAAGGATATCAGGGATTTCAGGGGTTTTAGAGGTGTAAGAAGCTTGGATTACGGTGTTTCCAGACATTTCAGAGATATGAAGGATTTCAGGGGTGTGAGAGACTTTAGTTAATCCAGTGGCTTTTGGAACTTCAGGAGTTGCAGTGATCTCTTGGGTTTCTTGGGTTTCTTCAATCACTGAGATTTCAGGGATCTGATGTCTTCCAAAGAGTTCCTGAGTTTCAGCGGCTTCAGTGGTTTCAGAAGTAGAAGTTTCAAGCGTTTTAGAAACTTCAGACATTTCCGTAGTTTCAGACATTTCAGCGGCTTCAGAGTTTTCTTGCATCTTCTTCATGTCCTCGTCATCAACTGTAGTAACAGCACTCAAATTCAAAGAGTCCGATTTCTCGTCTTTCACTTCCACAACGTCAGCAATCTCCAACTGTGGTCTGGTAGAACCAGTGGCAAGATTCCATGAAAACCTCTCTTCTGGAGCATCAGCCAAAGTTGGTGCACTGCCGAGTGTGTTCGTGTGGGAAGGCGACTCGGAACTCTCTTTCGATTCGCAATCGAAGGTGGCAGCAGGCGACTTGGCAACGATCTGAATATTATTGTGAGCCACTTTGGTCTCGGTCAAGGAGGATTCCACTTTTTTGCCAGTGTCAGCTTCGTTCTTGATCGTTTTGGTTGTCTTTACACTCCTTTCTGTCTTGATTGCCGCGGTGTTCTGTTCTCTCTTGGTTCTCTCGCTTTCTTCATTGCTTTCGATTGTTTTTTTTGTCTCTTGGGTTTTGTCGGCAATTAGCTTGACCTCAGCTTCGATTTTCCTGAACATCTCCGAAGAGTCCACCAACCCAATAGCTTTTCCAGCTTTGGCGGCCTTTTCGTTGCCAATCTCGGCAACGCTTCCTTTGCCAACCTTTCCATCAACAACCTTCTCAACAACCTTCTCAACGGCCTCTCGACTACTACCTATTCTAGAACATGGTGCCTTTTCTCCCCTCGCTTCTATTTCACCAACCATCTTCTTGGCTCTTTCCGCATCAACACTCTTAAAGTCACTTGCGTTGGAGTCGATCTTCTCAATCTCGAAGAACCTGAAGTCATTGTCTTTGGTTTTGATCTTCAACTTGCCTACTCTTTGCGTCTTGTGGCTAGAATGGTCCGCCTTCTTGTTCGCTTCTTCTTGTAAAGCATGAATGGCAGCATGTTTTGAAGTTTTCAACTTGAATTGCTTTGGAACTGAAGTTTTAGCAGGCTCCTTCTGGACTGCGTCATTTTTGCTTGCCGCCTTTCGGTGGGTTTCTTTTTTCTCTTGTTGGTCTTTCTTTTCGATATGATCCTCACTCTTGACCACACTAATTCCAGTCTTGAATCCATGCTTCTTTGGGGTATTTGAAGCCAGCTTAGGATCTTCAGCCGCGAATAAAGGAGATGATTTATTTGTAACAAAGACGTCGGCTTGTGACCATTCCATGTTGGGATTTCCCGTTGTGTCTGCGCCAAATGAGAAGTCAAGACAAGAGAGACGAGAGATAGAAGATTTGGAAGGACTGGCGGTGGGCGAGGATCTGGTTTGATCAGCAGAAATGTCTTTTGGTTCGTCTTGGGTTCTGAGAGCTTGTTTCGTTTGGTATTTTGCCCTCTCAAGCTCTGCACGGCGCTGCAAGTGGGCCAAGGCTGCTTTTATTTTACTCTCCATTATGCGGGTAGACTCGGGCGTGGAACTGCGTTTTTCACATGTCTTCTTTTCCTGGATCTTTGGACTTTGCTCCCGTGGTGTTGTATCTTGGCGCCTTCCGTTTTTGGGTCCTTCATTCTGACTAACATTTATGGCTAATACATTCGGCTGGCGGTGGTAGGCGGAATTGTGATCGATGTGAGGAGATGCTATCATCGAAGGGAAGAATTCAGGGTAACGTTTCCGAGATCTGTATTCCCATCTTTGGTAGCGCTTAGCGGCCGAAGTCCGTGGCCTGAAAGAGAAATTCTTTGGCTTCAAGTTCCAGCGGCGGCTGGTCTTCAACTTGAAAGCTTTTGGCTTGTAGCTTCTACTTCTGTAGACCCAGTTTCTGCATCCCCAAGTCTCAGAAGGCCAGTGTATGTGAGATCTGTGAGGCCATGATCTGTGAGGCCATGATCTGTGAGGCCATGATCTGTGAGGCCATGATCTGTGAGGCCATGATCTGTGAGGCCATGATCTCTGGGTCCATGATCTGCTGATCCGGTCTTTCGCTTTCCCGGTTCTTTCCTTCAATGCACTGGCCCAAACTTTATACACCCGGTGCTTATATGGCTTGGGCTGGTACCTCTCAGTCCTGAAATACCGAGAAATTCCCGTTCTCTGGCGAAAAGCATCCGGTGAGTTATAACTATCTTTTTTCGCAACCGCGCGAACCGCCTTTTTCAATTTTGGCGTCGTTCTCCACAACCTGTACTTCATCTTCATTCTGAAAAAGCAACGGTCCATTCTTTGCCAGAAAGTGTAGACTGGCTTGAGGTGAAATATCTTCACGCTGTCGCCAGTCGAAGCAAACAGCTCCTCGATATCAGAAGACATATATGGGCAAGCGGCGCGAGGATTGAACTCGGACTTGAGCTTCTCAGCGTCGCCATACTTAAGAAACTGCTTCCGCTCGGCCTTCCAGAAATAGTAGCAAGTTTCACAATTTCCAACTCCCAGGGCGCCGGTGGGATCTCTTTTGCAGAAAGCACAAATCCGGACGGGCTCAGGGGTGGTTTTTGGTGTTTTGAAGTACATGACCTGGCCTTCTGCGAGTCTTTCCACCAGACATGGAAGCTCGGAAACCACGGGTTTAAACGTGTGGTCCAACCACTTTTCCAAATACACCGACCTCAAAAAATGGGTGAAGTTTTGGTCCAACTCGTAGCCTTGGTCGGTGGCTTTCTTGACGTGATTTTTAATTTCGTCGAGTGCCTGCAACTCTTTTGCAACCGGCAAGAGAGGCTTTCCGGAGCGAGTGGTGCGGGTTTTGGCAGTAATTTTGGCGGTCTTTGGGGCGGTCTTTGGGGCGGTCTTTTCTGTTTCTGCGGCCCTGGACTGGCACTTTTTCGCAGCCAGGCGGCGGGCTTTGCGGGCGGCGCGGGCTTTCTTCTTTTGTTCGGTTGCTTCCGCGCGCTTGGCGCTAGAGCGAGAGAAAAAGCGCAAGAACTTGGACAGAGGAACGGCAGGTTTGGTCGAGATGGCCCCAGGGCGCGCCGCAGAGATGGTCCCAGAATTGGTCCCAGAATTGGCCCCAGAATTGGCCCCGCGTTCCACGCAGTTTTTTGCACCCATTTCAGGACTCTCACCCACAGTGGCTCCACTAAAGGCCTCATTCAAGCCAGGTTTTGCACCAGAAACAGGGGAATCTCCAAACTTGGTAAAATTTTCGTTAAGCTTGTAGTCGACCTTTTTTGATGATTCAAAAGTTTCTGTAGCGTGAGAGTCGTTCTCACGCTCAAAGGCTTCAAATGCTTTGGCTGCAATAGCCCCAATGGCTGCAATCGCTTCAGAAGCAGCAATGTCAATGTTTTCAAAAGCTTCAGTAGCTCCAACGGTCTGAGTAGCTTCATTCTTCTGATTTTCTTTAATATCCTGTGTGTCTTTAATCGCTTCAATCACGTCAAAACCGATCACAGCTTCAGTCTCTTTCGTGTCATTCGCAGCTCCAAAATCTGACATGTCCTTAATATCATTCACTTCAGCACACACTAACTTGTCCTTCATCTCCTTCTCCTTCTTACCCCTTGCTTTCTTCTCCTTTCTTGCCTTCTTCGCCTTCTTTCCTTTCTTGGCCTTCTTTCCTTTTCTCTTCCATAATTTCTCCTTGAGTCTCGCACCAGCAGAAAGCTTGGAGGAAATTTCGGCCGAGTCCAACATTTGGTTGCCACCACAAACAACCAAAGTTTCGGCTGAGTTCCCGGAGTCCTTCTCAGCTTTTGCCGGCTTGGCACTCGTCTCAGTGGTCGTTGCAGCGGTTACTTGGGAGGTAGCATTGGCTGCAAAACCACTGGACTGAGAATAATCCACAATCAGATGAGTGTGGGTTTGGGGGTCAATACGGAAAACCTTTTTTGTCATAACAAAGGTCCTGTTATCGGCCGAGAGTTCCGTGATAGGAATCTCAATGACTTTTAAAGTCTTGCAAGCGTCCACCAAAGCTTTGGGTTTTGCACCAAAACCAAGCTTTTGGGGGAACCGCATGGTGAATGAAATAAGAGGCGGAATAATTTGGGGGGGAGAAACCAAATGTATTATCGCGTCTTATAGGGTCTCAAAAAGGGGTTCAAAGTCTTTATTTTCGCTTAAAGTCTCTGAAGTGTCCGTGTTTGAGTAAGGGTGGTGTGATACAAACAGATTCCCAGGTTGTGGATTTTGGGCTTTCTAAAATAGGCCAAATTTCGCGATCAGCTGGAAGCTCCTAGCTTTTCTGGTGCGAGCGACTGGCTTACATGTGGAGCCAGTGCTTATACAAGATTGGGAAGCTGTGCGAAACCACGAAAGATTCGACAAAAGAACAGAAAAGAAAAGTTGATTCTGCTGATATTTTGCTACGTACTTGTTGAAACGAGCCTTAAGCTGTGTTTGCAAGGACTGAACACAACGACATGGCCATGTAAAAAACAAACCTAGCCAACACCGAAGAAAGCCCCAAATGCAGCCTTTCTGCCCCTAGAATGTCTGAAATGAAAAAGAAAAACCCACCTCTCGCCAACCTGTTTAGTGTACACTTGCTTGTCTTTTGAAGATCAAGAGTCAAGACCTTCCTCCACCATCCAGAAAACCGTCTTACTACAATGCCAAGAGAACTCGCGATGCTGCATCAAGCAACTCCGAGATGCGGGTGATTTCGAACTGAGCTTTTCCGAACTCCCCTTTCATTGCAAAATCACGCACCATGGGGAACGATGACCAGTCGTATGTCTCGTCTTTGTGATCGGGCGCGTCATAGGGCACCCCGAAGAGAAAGTTGATGTACCCCGCACGGTCGGGAATACCCCCTCTTGCCAAAAAGACTTCATTGAATTTCACCATATTCTCATTAGCAGCACGTCTTGTCGCCGCCAACATCACAGGTTCTAAAGACGAAGAGCTTTGTATAAATGCGGCCCAATCCCTTCGGAAACCCTCGATAGCAAGCGCTCCCTCGGTCAAGCGATCGAGACCATGCCGCAATGAATCGTAATGCATGTGCGGAATAACATCTGATTTGATGCCCGCAATAATATCGCGAACAAACCGTTCCAAATCATTCCCATAATCCTTAAGCGTTTCTGCCAAGACGTTGAAATCATATGGAATCAATGGTTCCTCAGCCAACCGCAAGCCAACCCTTGCAAGAAGCTCCAGGATAGCGACGTGATATTGCATCAGCAGATCGAGCTCCTTTTCAAAGTTTGAAAATGAGTCCAAGCAAGACAGCCTGGGTATGCCCTCCTTGCGAAATCCGATGTCCATCGACGGGACATTGACAATGTTGACAAAGGGAAGGTAATTTTTGCTTTGCAAAAAGTTACTGGAAATCTTGTCACTTCCCATATTCTGCTCTTTGAAAAGATCGTAGAGAGAAACTTTGGGGCTTGCGATTTCCTTTGAGCGTGGTATTTCGACTTTCTTCAACTCGTCTTTTAAAAGGTTATGCAACAACGGATTCGCCGTCAAACTCATAAGATCGCCCACATGGACATCACCAATTTCGATATAAGTATACCCTTCCGCCTCGAGTTGCTTCTTTTTGCTCTCGACCCATTCGGCTGAACCTGCCAAATTGTATTCTGAAGCATCGAAAGAGATGAAGTAGATTGATCTGGATGGTGACCAGTCAAACCTTCTTTGCAACGATGTAAATGCTTTCACGAGTTCAAGCAAGACGGCAGTGGAGCTCGCAGAAGTGGAAGCACCAAGGCCCACCGAATCTCTCGAAGCGCCGAAAATGATTCCCTTATCTGCTTGCTCTCTTCCGCTGATTGATCCCACCACGTTCCAGATCAGATGCGTTTTCCTTTCTTCCTGGGTGATTCGTAGTCTGATCTTTTCGCTGTCGGAATTGTCACCAGACCAAAACTCATCCTTGTATTGAATTCCTCGGTGTTTAAGCTTTTTCAAAAGTTGCTCGCCATCTTTGTGTGATATGGGTATGCAAGGTATTTTTGCTGTCACCACAGATTTGTCCCATGCTAATCTGGTTGCATGACTATTTTGAGACGACCAGCCAGGTGTAAGCACGTCGCCCGGGCTATATCTGGTGAGACCCACGTTTGATTTTTGAATGGCCTCGTCGTGATCTGAGCCGGCCCAGTTCACTTTAGGCGTGATGAAAATGACAGCCTTGGCCCCGAATCTATGCGCCATTGCGACTTTGTTGGCTTCTGGGGTCTTCCCTCCATACTTGATCAAAAGCACAGAGTCCTTGATATCTATACCTTTCTGGTGAAGCTCGGCTATTTCAGCGACTGAACCTTCGCCTGCGTAGATGTAATGAGCGTAAATCTCGCCTTCTGAGCTGGGAGAGTTCGGGTTGAATGCTAAGTCTTGCATTTGTTCTCCGTTGTTCTCGTAGAGTGTGGCCTCAAATGATCCGTCATCGAGTTTGAGGTAAGTGCCATCTCTTTTGGGAAAGTTAAGAAAGCTGTTGAGCTCCTCGAAATTGATCATGTTTATTCCGTTAAACGAGAAGTAACTCTCCACGTACCTTGCCAACGCCAAGTCGCCTGTGGAGCCGGCGAAATGTGGCATCGATGATAAATACTCCGTGTTTTCCTTGAGTGTGCTGGCAGATATGAACAGCGTCAATGTATCGGCAAGCTTATCCACGTCATAAAACTTGCCACTCGAAAATGCACCGCCACTGGCACCATTAACGCCGTCGTTGTTGGCACCCATGGGTACGGCATACATGATGACGACGATTGCAAAGACGTAAAGCAATCTTTTGACCACTAGAGGGTTTCCGAGCTTTAGTATTGTCTCTTCATAACGCGTGGAAATAAATTTGTAGGCTTCCAGTAGCGGCGCCAGAAGTAGAACAAATGGCGTTATAAATCGGTCCCTGACCAAATAAAGAGCTCGTTTGGACCGAAACGTCAATCTTTCCAAAAGAGTCCCTCGTTTCGCCGGCTCGTATACCTCGTCTTCGTCGATCTCAAATTGTTCTAGCGGTTGTAGATCGGGTTGGTCCAGTGAATCTCGAGAAACACGCAGCCTATCCTCATAAGCAGGCGGAAGTGAGGGTAGCCCCTCCGTCAGAGCCCTCGGGTTATTTGACAGCATGCAGACGGAAGAACAATCCCGAATATTTGCAGTGTAAAAGAAAAGAAATTCGGGTTTTCTGTGCAAAAGACTAAGAAATGCTGAGAAGTGGGTTTTTTTCGGTTTGCAATGGGAGGCGTTGTAGGCACGTCGTTCCGTTCTTAGGTCTCGCTAAAGATGTATAGCCGAGTGCACCAGGACCGGCGCGGCGTCTTGGCGTTGCACGTGACCGAGAGAAAAAAAGCCAGGGACTGGAGAAAAGTTGGGAAAGGGGAGAGGTCTGATTTGCAGCCCTCCTGTTCAGACAACGTTAGAGCTTATTTTTAAAGCTCTGAAGGATTAATTTTTGGAATAGTTTTATTTGGTCAAAAAATAATCATCCATAAGATCTGCTTTTCGTGGTGTTAAAAAGATTTTTGATGATGTTTGTGATTCTGACTTTGTTCCAGCGCTTAACTTTTTTTCAAACATTTGCTCCAGCTTCGTAAAGCTCCGAAAAAACACCCCGAGGAACAAGTTTGTTTCCCAGGTATTCTGCGTTGTAGAATAGCTTAGTCCTGAAAAAAGATTGGTATCAACAGCTTCTAAAAAATATGGCGTTATCCGAAAAAATAAAAAAAAAAAACCAGAAAAAGGGAATCCTTAAGAAATAAAAAATAGGGGCTATCATAAGATCTCAACATCCAGGAGTCAGTGGAGGCCAGTGCTGCGAATTATATGTAAGTCGCTACATTTTTTACCGTTTATTACATTCTTGAAATAGGTGCCAGGATTGTGATCAATTAATTAAAAATTACCATTCCTATAATTATCACCTGCCTCGAGAATTTAGCAGGTGTTTGGATCCCGATCGATTGGCTAGTTTGGATGGGGAATGAATGATCAATTCATCCTCATTTTAGGCTAACTCAACCCCGTTACTCTGATGGACACGAATAGCTTGATCTTTCTTGAATAAATTCTTCATCCTAATGATCTACTTGACCTGCATCACGAAACTGCTTTCATGAAGGTAATAAAGCAGAATTGCTTAATCAAAACACCAGCGTACTCACGTTAGTTCAAAACTACAGCAGTGCAAACTGGCCATCCTCTTCTTCATCATTGGTGATAATTTCCAGATCAATCAAAAGTTCTTTTGTTCGTCGATTCAAACGGGCCAAGCACTCTCTTGTTATCTCATAACTTCACTAGACCGTATTTGGGGAGACTCTTGAAGACCCCTATGAAGGAACCAATTAAACTGTTAATAGGGCTAGCTATAATCGCTTTAGTAAACTAACTGTTAGGTGACATAGACTACATCTTCTACTTATCGCAATCTTAGACAACTTACATGTGGCACACGCATAATAGCCAACCCCTATCTCGAATTCTTCCTGCTTTATTTGGTTTATCATTTATACCGCATACTCACTAATACTCGCCCATAGCGAGATTGGTGGATGGCAAAGGCAGGCCTGCACACACCAAATATTACCAACCTTTAGGCTTTAGGCTTTAGCCACGCTTCCGCACTGGTGCACCAGAATACAGTATATTACTCACAGTACTACAGTAGGCCGAAATCCAAAGCCCGACAATTCACACAATTTCGTCGGCAACACCTAGGTTTTCTTCAGTGAGCGCCAAGACGACAAGCCCGAAAACCGAAAATAGATCTCATTGAACCATTTTCATACAAACCAATCAAAACATTTTGCAGACACTGGAGGCAACGCCCCAATATGCTCCAGTCGCTTTCTCTAACATGAGCAACATTAACCTCGAGGGCAGAGACAACGCCAAGAGCAAAAGCAAAAAAACACTCCCCCAAATAAACAGGCACGATGATTTCCAGGAACACTTGGAACGTCAGGTGAAGGCCAACAAGAAATTCACCAACGGGAGCTCGCGCAAAAAGCAGATTTCGATAAATCACCTATTGGATTTCCTGCTGTACCGAGACCTGGCGGAATATCATCAGAATCACCACAAGCCTCGCCGCTTCTCTTCTAACCGGCCTCGTGGGAACAAGAAAAAGCTTTTTTTGCATGGTATGCGTTTTATCAATGTCAACTACAAGTTTGTCGTTGATTACCGGAAGCAGTATAAAGCGCAACAAATCGATCCAAATATCCCCGTGGACACCAAGGACATCATCCGCATCATCGTGCCTAAGGGAAATGCATGTCCGATTTGTCTTTCTGAGGATTTGGTGGCACCCCGAATGGTGACGTCGTGCGGCCATATTCTATGCTTGACATGCCTTCTATCTCTACTCGAGAGCGAGGTTCCGACAAACATGAAGAAGGAAAGCAAAGCCGTTGTGGAGAAGTACAACGACTGTCCTTTGTGCGGGTCGATAATACGCAAGCACGATGTCAAACCGGTACAAATAGACAACGTAGATGAGCGGTTCGAGGTCCCGAAAGTTGGCGACGAAGTGGTGCTATCGCTCATGACCAGGACTGCAGACAGCATTGTGCCAGTTCCAAGATGGCTCCACGAAAGCACATCCCAAGAGACATTTCCATGGGCCAATCAGACCGAGCCCGACCTCAGCCAATATCTGCGCTTTTTCAAGGGCGATTTCGCTTACCTAGCGCAAATGTACGAGCTCGAGAAGGAGGAAATTAGGAGGGCCCTTGACCACGACAAGCAGGCGTATCAAGATGACGGCAAGTTCCACGATCTTGCCCTCCAGTCGATAGACAAGGATATTCTGGAATGGGGCAAGAAGTTTGCTTCCGAAACAGAGCAAGGTGAAGCGAGAAATGAAGCGAGAAATGAAGCGACAAACGAAGCGACAAACGAAGCGACAAACGAATCCAAGACTGTACCGGATACTAGGCAACAGGTGTTCTACTACTTCCAAACAGGATTCAAGTCTTCCACGACATTTGTTCTTTCACCGCTCGACATGAAGGTTTTGAAAACAAGCTATAACCTGGACTATACCCAGTTGCCCTTATCTGTCATAGCTAAGGTGGAGAACATCAGCTACGAGGAACTAGACTCAGAAACCGTTTCCTCGAAGTACAAGTATCTCCTGCACTTGCCCCTGGGCACGTCAATTGGGTTTCTCGAGTGCAATTGGCAGAACAACGAATACATTTCTAAAGAAGCGTGGGAGACGTTCAAAGCAAGCTTGCAAAAGCGGACGAAGACGTCGGCGAAGAAGTTGAAGAAGGAGGAGCTGGATAGACGCCGTGCCATCAACGAGGAGGAAAGAAGAGCCAGGGAATACATCGAGAAGGAAAATAGCGGTCATGGCCGGTCCGAATATAGTCACGACCCAGAGGCGTGGATGCAACTGGCTCTGTTTGGAAGTTTAACCATCACCGATCATCGGGATCTTCCTGCGTTATCAGGCGATTCTCATGCTATAACCTCGAGCGGCAATAGTGTTGACGGGTCAGACGGTGAGCATGTTGCACCACACTTGGAAAAATCTGTTTGGGGGATGCAGATCCCGAAGGCAGAGAGAAAAACCGGCGATGGCCACGACGACGACGATTGGGATGCCGAGGAAATGATACGTAAGGCACGAGAGGAAATCGCGAGGCAGGAGGCGGAAAACCCCAACGGCAAGAAAAAGAAGAAGAAGAAGAAGTTTATTTTGCTCTCGTCGTGAGACGTTAGTACAGGGCAGCCAGCCATTTGAGATAGTTACGAGAACGGCGACGAAAATTGAAAAAAATAAAAAGGCGCAGGGGAAATGATGCGAAGGGATGGACTAATGTATACGTTTATATGTAAGCTTTGCTGTGTGGAACGTTGGTCCGGAAAAGCACGAAAATTAGTATGCGTTGGTTATTCCCTCGCGAGTAGAGAGACTCTGTCAATTGGTCATTTCTCGGTGTGATTTCAGAAGTGCCCAATTTCAAAATCAGCGGCCTCAAACTAGGTCAATTAGGACCGGAAGCCCGGAAACTGATGGGAAATTTGGCCACGGTCTCTAATATTCATTATCTCTTCTTGTGAAAGTTTTCCTTTGGGGTATGATTACTTTTTCCCTTTCCTTGTAGATTCCGACCTGTCTCTTGACACGGTCTGACACGGGTTTCCGGGTTCCCCACGCATATCTACTCCATGCGCGAAAACGAACACCTAGTCTTATTCTTCACCTATTAATTGAACATGGGAAAGAAAGTCAACTTGAAGTATGTAAAAGCCATCTAAACAGTTTCGCTCGAATATTCTCTAACGAATTCCAGCTCGGTCGTTGACTTGCGCACTGCCGTGGACACGGCACTCCCAGATGTTTTCAAGCAGTTGGGTTACGAAGAATCGTTTACGCTTTCCGATATCAAACTCGGCCTCGGGTTGATCACCGTGGCCATTGCCGGGGGCCTTTATCTTTTGGAAAAAAAGATGTCTTTTAAGGATAGCTACTATATAATCCTTGCGATGATCTTGGCGTACGGCTTGGTATCTGCGGTGTTGTACTACCTCACAAACGCAGGTAAATACAAGAATAATAAGTATGTCGGAACAAAGGGGCCCAACGAGAAAGTGTCTGTTTACACGCTGGCAAAACCTTTTGACCCGATTTACGAGGTCAAGGTGGTGTTCAACGACAACTTCAATGGGGCTATCAAGGAGAACATTCCCTTCAGTAAGATGTTTGATGCTTTTGGGTTTTTGAACGACGAAGCCACAAAGAAGGTGTTCCAGGAGTTGTTGCAGAAGAAATCGCAATAAGCGGCAGGCAGAGAAAATGGTGTATTATTACGCTGGAATGTGCTACTGAGGTGAATATATCGTGGGTAGTAGGTCTCGGTGGCGCCAGAGAAAGGAAAAGGATCAAGAATTGAAGATAATAATAAATAAGGTAAGAACTTGGAATTTGGACCAGGAGCTATATCTTCAGAACGAACAGAAGCGTTGTAACCATTAGTTAGTGTACGGGATTAGGTATCTGACCTGCTTAAACCAAAAGACTACAATACCAAATCCCTTGCAGTTAGCACAAAGATTGTAACTCCCGACAAACTATACACCTGATACATGTGGTTTCCTCTTTCATATATTTTGCTGGCTCTTAATACTGTCGTCCATTTTCGTAAATCTTCTTGCCAGTAGTTGCATGCTCCAGGGCAACACCTTCATCAAGTACCCGAAATGCGAGTAAAACGGTTCACACATAATGCCGATTTCTCCGGTGTTAACCTTCTCGAGTATGGCCCGGGCCAACGCCGTATGATCCACCAAAGGGGCCACAAACGGTCTGCTTGGTTCGAGGTCTTGGAACATTTCCGTGGTCAACTGTCCAGGCGTGACAAGAAGCATTCGGATACTATCGTGATCCTTCAATTCCTGGGCCAAAACCTCGTGAAATTGCGTCGCTGCTGCTTTGGACGCCGAATATGCCAGCACGTGCCGAGCACCAAACGCCCCGAGAACCGACGAAACAGTAACCACCGATAATCGACGTGAACAATGCTTTTCGATATGTTGTGATATCACTTGTTGCAAGATCCAGACCGCAGCGAAGGTATTGATATCAAAAACCTTCTGGATTGCGTGTGGTTTCATTGAAAGCAACGGGCCACTCATTCGGATGCCTGCGTTATTGACCAACACGCTCAAAGGACTGCCTTTGGTGTCACATTCGTCTAAAACACGCTCCATTGCCGAGTCAACGTCGCTGGAGGCACTTAAATCACAGCGAATATATTGCACACGGTCGCCCAAATCTTTTTTGGGCTCGACAATGTCCAAAATATACACCCTCAGTAAACCATACTTGTCGAGTAAGGTAGAAACAATCGCCAAACCTAAACCACCCAGTCCGCCCGTTACTAGAGCCACATCGTTTTCGCCCAACCCAGAAAACGCACCAGTTGGAAGTTTGGACTTTCTGTTGAAGTCGACAAAAGCCTCAATGCATAGGTAAACCGAGTATGCTAGCAACCCATATATTTTGCAGCCCCGTAAAACACTGGTTTCTAAGTTAGTACAAGAAAGAAAAGAAAAGAATAGATTATTATAATAAGAATAATAAAAAAGAAGACTTCGTTACGTACGCTAGAACTAGAAGAGCACTAGACACCCAGTTTCGGTGTTGCACGAACAGTTGCACTATGGAGTCCACGCTAAATGGGTATTTGATGGGCATGGTTTGTCAAAAAAAAAAAAAGGTAGGGAATGAAAAAAAGAAGAATACAAATAACAGATAACGAGAAGAGAGAAACTGGTGGCAAGGAAAGAAGGGGTCACCGGCCAAGTGTTTTTTCAGTGCCCATTATTCCACCGATCTGTGAGAAACAAAATGAACAGACTAGAACAGAGACGTGGAGAATGAAACGGAAAAACACCGCGTTTTGTTGGAGGCTCAGCTTGTACTCGTCTGCAAACGTACGCAAGCACCTGCACGGTAGCGTGGATTCGTCTCTAATCGACTGCTGCCACTGCCAAAAACTGCCGTTCCCGGAACAAGTGCGCACCCTAACTACGTATGAATTAAACGGGGTGTGCTGCGCGTTCCAGTGTGGTCAAAGCTGGACTTACTGCATTTGACCAGTTTAGGGGTCACTGCAATTTGGCCCAAATACATTGTTTGAAGGCAGTTTCATGTTTATTTGTGGATTTCGAGGGGGTTAAAAACCACTTCTCGTCACTTTTCTTTTTGCCTTGCCCAGAGCACAGGGCAAATTTCACTTCACTCAGTTCTTTCTTGTATTAGAGATATCTTTTGCGAAAATCGCTCAAATATTATTATCGCTATTGAGCAACTTATCGACTTGTCCCTTATGGAACCGACTCGAACATTAAAACACACCATAATGCCGTATTTACCAATGCGGTTGCGTACTTGGTTAGAGATTGCCTGAAAGCCCTTCTAGTCTATTGAGTTTTGGGATTTTGATTTTCTATTAATTGGCATAGTAGTACTACTCCGCCTTTTCAAGTACTGCCTTGGGCCGTTAAAACGTTAGAGAAGAGCTCAGTAAACCAAAATCGTCGCAGTACCTTGAAAAATTGTCGGTGGTTTTATTTATCTCAGATCGTGATCGTAGTAACGTTTATGAGACCAGTCTGTCTCCGTCAAGGCAATTAAAATTTCTCGCTCAATGCGAAATTCGTCACATTTATTCTATTATCATGCGGAAAACACTCGATAACTTTTAACACCCTTGCCAATCATCGGATCAAATATAAACACGCCAATGGTTATCAAATGATTAGTTCGTGGAATCAAACAAGCGAAAACTCATATTGACGAATACACCGACGCGGTAAAAGGCAAAACACGAAAAATCATGCCATAAATAATCGACTAATGCATATAAATACTCCTCCAGAACTTTCACCACCCCACACTCCTAGGATTGCTGGTTTGCAACGTCAAAGTCGTACCCTCGAGCTATTCCACTGGTACCTTCCATAATATCAGCACCGTCAGCATCCACACCTTCAGTCCAGTCACTACCCAAACCAGTCCATTGTCTCGTTTGAAGATGCGCCGCAGACGTCGAAACCGTTCCACGAAGAGCCACTGCTCCAGACGGTTTCTGAATAATAGCACGAGACGAGGAATTTGCAGAAGCATTGTCCGACACTTCCTCTGCCTCATTCATGGTGACACGTAAATGTTGGAGCCTCCTTAAGGGTCTTGCAGTACTAGTGTACTGGCCTGTGACTGGATTGAATTCGGGCTCCTCGTCACTGACATTTTCTTGAGAAAGATCTGCTGAAGTTTTCGTCTCTTTCTCGGCCTCCTCTCCGATCTCCAGTAAAACGCTTCGGAAGTCCGTAACCCATTTGCCTGTCCATGTAAAGTCGTCGCCAATTGCTAGAATCAATTCGTATGGTGTCACGATAGGCTTGAAGTATTCGCTGGTCTGGTCAAGAATGATTCCCTGGTGATCACATCCAAGAACACACCACATATCCACCGCTTCGAAATTCGCCAATTTGGCCACATTAGGTTTACCAACCACGAATATATAATGCTTCTTGCCCGCGTCCTTGATTTTTCTTGCAAGCAGGTTCACCAAACTTTTCGTATTAGCTAGCGAGAGGGTATTCACGAGAATGCCCACTGTTCCTGCGGCCCTTGCCATATGCATGTAACGGTACCGCCGCATCAAGTTTGGAAACGGACCTTGAGCGATTTCGTTATCGTGGAAAGTCGTTACTGACGAGAACTTTGTGGTCAACTGTAAGAGACGAGGCGCTTCCGGGAGCCCAATATGAAAGAGCTCACATTCGCTAAGAACTGCATCATTATTTTCTTCAACTGCCAAGCCTTTGAACACTCTTCCTAGAGCCCTCAAGTTATTGTTGTCGCACGCTTGCGGTTGGTATCCTATAAAATGGGAGATCTGATCCGAAAGCGTCAAGTCAGTAACTATTAGTTCGTACTCGTCGAGTCTTTGAGCCAACTCTTCCAAAAGATATGTATGTGGGGCATCGGCCATAAGCACTATCCGTTGTTCTCGAAATGATTCCAAGGGGTATCGGCTAATAAACTTTGCAACCAAAGAGTCTAGATCTAGCTTTGGTTTCCCAAAAACATACGCCGAAGGTAAAGAAGCAACTGGATTTAGACACGCGTCCCCGAAATGGACCACCAAATCGGCGTTCACATGTTGAGCTGCCACTTCATCTATACAACATGCCGAATAAGACGTGTCGGCCAAGATCCATAGTCTCTGTGGATTATTTTTGGACATTTCTGGAACTTCGTGAGACTTCTTGGTTGAGCACGTATCCAGACAAGTATTCTTGCATTCTGTTTCTCTCTGAATCCCATTTAGAATTGGTTCTGAGCCCTCGAAACTGTTCAAGTCGAGTTTTCTCTGGAGCTCTTGAACAATCGTCGCCGAATCACAAATCAACACATCTGGAAACTGCATTGTGACCCTGTTGTATTTTTTCACAACTTGACCATTGGAATCCGTCTCTGTTTGACTGAGAAATTGTGCTAATTCATCGAGAGAATAGTACTCGTAAAGCTTTTTCACGTAATCTTCCCCTTCTTTAAGCTGTAGATGAGTTCTTCTTATCTCCGCTTTATTCACTTTCGCATATGTGAACGCAGAGTTATCTTGAGGAGTAGAGAGGGCGGGCGCATGTAGTTCCCCAGAAGCCATTGCAAAGTATAATCGACAATGATTTATCAAATATACTGGAGCATCAAGGTCGATTAGAGCTCATCTCGCGTCCTGCAGTAAGGTGCGAGACTGACATCTGCAGATTCAAGAATGTGCAGGCAGCTCCAAAACCCACCCGTTAACATCACCAATCAAAGAAATGGCATTAACAACGTGAGCGAAGAAGTTCCAGCAAAACCGTGTCTTTTTTTCTTTTCTTTTTCGCTTCCTTGTTTTCATAAACAGCGTGTGCTCATTGAGCCCACTCCGCTGAAACTGGCCTATACACTGTGACGGAGCCATCGACCAAGTTACTCAAAATGTACTCTCCTTTCTTGACCACTTTCATCCCCTGGACATTTTGCTCCAAAACCTTAAGAGTACCTTCGACCTTTTCATAAACAACTGCGGTATGATCCGGGCTTCCTACTGTTTGTGTTACACCCGTACTCTCATTGTGGACGGTGGCCAGCTTGAACTGCAAAATATCGCCTGGTTTCACCTCATCCTCAGGACCTCTCGAAACAGTGGGTCCCGAAGAACCTCCACTGAGTACCAAGATTGGGTATCCGTGATGATAGTATTGCGACACAAAAGCATGCTTTCCACATCCTTTAGCAAGAGCATCTCTGGCTAGATCCCAACACTCCCCACTTCCAACCTTCTGTCCCTCCTTGCGAAGACACCAGGCAGTAATGTAATCCCCGAATTTGGCACTAGATTCTTCTAACTGTTTTTTCGAAGGCCGGTTGTATTCAATAGGGGACGGTATGAACTCAACGACTTCCAGTGTTGCGCTCTTGAAGTCATTATTTGTCCAACTTATCTTCATGACCATTTTAGATAAATCTTTGAATCTGACGTCTATCGACCGCGTGCTTTCCTGAACAGTTTCACCGGAAATTGTTTTCAATGAGGTCTGAAGGCTGGTAGAGTAATTGAGGCCAGCAATATCAGCAGGTAGTTCAAGAGGCCCTGAAGTATTAGCGTACCATCCCGAAGAAAGATTCAAGTCCACTGACGGGTGCATTGGGGGTTTCGCAGGCAATGGTTCGGCTGGGCGTGCGTAGTTTCTTGCAGGTGGTGGTGGAGGAGGTGGAGTCGAAGAAACAGACGGCGCGTTCACGTTGCCTCGAGAATTTGTGGATGGTGGGGGAGAAGGAACAGAAGGTCTCGACTCATTCACTGGCTTTTCACTTGCAGAATCATGTTGACCCCGGACAGGAACCCTAAAACCAGGCAAATGATGTGTATGGGATCTTGGTTCCACACTGAACGGAACGACAAGAGGAGCTGTTTTTTTGGGCTGTTCATTGTTTGCTTCTTCATTTGGTCTTTCAAACTTATTCTTGAGACCAGCGACACTTTTGTGCCCAGACGTCCCGGCCTCTGATTTTAAGCGCATTGCAGAATCGGAAACCGAGGTAACTGAGTCATGAGACTGATCCAGGTGTTGCGACTTCAGTGGTACCCGTGACGCAGGAAAGCCAGTCGAGTGAGGCCTGTGCTCAACTTTAAAAGGCAATACAAGGGGCTTTGGGCTCGAAATTTTAGGAGATCCTGCTATGTTCTCTGGTTTTGCATCTGATGGTCCCGCCGGCGAATTCTGGTTCTTCAACAAAACGGACGGCTTGTGTGAAGGCTTGGGTGGAGGACGTTTTCCAGCATCATTGGATGTATCCTCGTCAGGCTGAGAAACTGCATTTGAAGTTTTTACAACGAACTTGGAGGGTTTTCCTGGCTTTGGCGGTTTTGCTGGTTTTTGGGGTTTCTCTTGGGCTTTATGTTGGTCGACTTTCGATGCATTGTTTGTCTCTAGTACTGAGTCCTGTGTGACCATAGAGCCACTTCTAGTTGGTGGGTTCGATATGCTACTAGACACCTCTTCATTTTGACCGTCCTCTGGTTTGTTTGTGCTCACTTTCTTGAGCTTAAGGTTGGCAATTTCGGCTGCAAAATTTGGTGTTGTTGGCAAGAAGTCTGGCTTTTTCACTGGGCTCACTGAAACGTTTCCAGATTCCATGTTTTCTAAAGGTTTTTGCGAACCACTAGGAACTTTACCATTTTGTTGTAGTTTAGCGGGTTTTGGTGGAGGTGTCTTCTTCGGTTTCGCTTGTGCTTCCTCTGGTTTTGGGGATGGCGCAGGAATCGATGTTATGCTACTTGCGGAGGACGTTCTAGGTGGCGGTGGTGGGGGAACGGGGCCTCTACTAGTAGGGGCAGCGGGCTCATTCCGAGAAGTCGTTCCGGAAGAAGCATCCAGTCTTCTGGGAGGAGGAGGGCCGAATTTCGAGGCGTCGATTTCGACATAACGAACAGGGATACGCGTTGGCTTGGTTCCTGTATTAGTAGTTTTAGCGGCTCTAGCAGGAGGTGCACAGTTCGAGGCTGTTTCTGTGTAGCTGGGCGGAGCAGGAGTGAGCTCTGCTTGGCCTGCACTGCTGTTGTTAGCACTGCTTTTAGGTGTGGATCCTGCTGACGACCCAGTTCTCGCTGGTAGAGCTGGAGGAGGGGCACCAACAGAGACCGGCAGGTTTGATATGCTTGATCCGACTTGAGATACGACAGGTTGTACAGACATATGCCGTTCCACGCGAACAGGCGGGGGAGCAAACATTGTAGCATCTGGAACAGGCTTAGAAGTCGCAGGCTTTCGTTCTTGGAGATTTGGGCCTTGAATTGAGTCATAAGCTGTCTCCTGACTTTGTTGCTGTGCTGGAACTGTCAGAGGTCTGTTTGTGTTTTTCTCAGCGCCAGATGGTTGACCTGGAGGTGCCATAGGAGCTCGTTGAGAATAGTCACGATGTGGCACAGCCTGTGGGACATTTACTTCAACAGGCTGTTGAGTGGCTTGACCACCATTAACAGCCACCGGGATTGTACCTGTTCTCGCAGGCAATGGCACCGGTGGCTGCTGATGTTGCTGTTCCGGCTGCTGCTGTGAAGGGTATTGGGGCGGCGCAAGTTCTAGGGTTTGCTGGGCTTGAAGGGCAGGATTGTGCAGCGGCTGCGAATTGCCTGCTTGTTGATTTTGTGATTGCGATGTTCCTGTAAAGTTTCTCAGGCCACCAGTGGTAGAGGCCAGGGAGACACCGCTTCTACTGGATACGCCACTGGCGGGAACATTTCGCCTTGGTGGTGCGGGTAACGATAACAATTGCTCCTTGTTCATGAGCGGTGTCGAGGCGCCAGAGACCTGTGGCAGATCTGGGCGATCAGAATTGGGCCCCGGTGCTCTGGACGAGTCTTGGTTCTTCAACGACTTGTATCCAGCTTTCGAGAGCGCCTTTGTGCCACTACCAATGCCTTTAGCTGTAGCGATTCCCGCCGACTTGAAGGTGTCCTTATTTTCGGACCAAAAAGACATTCTTGGGGTTTTGTTGCAAATTCAGGAAATGTGAGTAGATGGTGAATTTTCTGAGCGGAAATCTTTTCAATTGTACTAAGCAGATGGTCAATATGCGGTGAGAATCAGGTCGATAGGGTTCCGGAATCCAGTGTGCGGAGTTTGAGGCGCGGCTCACGCAAGCGTTAGTATCGTATTTAGCTTTTGAAATTTGCAGCCTCGCATTTTTGGTTGCCAATTTTAGCGCGGACCCCAGAAAAATTCAATAAATCCAAAGGCCAATTGAAAGGAGGAAAAGAGGCGCTATTTATACCTTTTGTAAATGCGACAGGGGCGTGACGAAAGCTACCCCTCATTTAGCTTCAGGAGGTCATCTAAATCCCAGTCACGCTAATGGCCTAAGGTGAGCGTCAGGGCCAGGCTTCAGCTACTAGCCGTGTTCAGCCCGAACGCCCTGTGTCGTAAATCTACATACGAAGTACATAGAAGTGTACGATTCAAAATCCAAAAATTTGGAACATACATATCCGAGAGGAACGAGAAGGGTGGAATCGACGTAATTGCTATTTGGAAAAGTTCTAAATACCTCATACTGCCTTAGAATATGAGGAGGATCAAGCTGAACATTACAACAGAAGGCATCGAACATATTTCAAAAGACAACTAATAATGGCTTAGAAAATGAGAATATGGATACCGCTTGTAGTTTGTTATTACTTTCAAACTGTGCGGAAATGGCTGCCTGGATCAAAGACTTCCGCTTTGCAAATTCAGGGTCCCAAGAAACGAGAATTTCGCTTAGAGTAGGTGCCAAGCTGGCATAGGCCATGAGTTGATGCAAAGCCTTCAATAAGTCTGTGAAAGAATTCGTGTTCCTCTAGAGTCCAGAAAGACCGTACCGACCATTTGCGTTTGTTGGTTAAAACCAAATTAAGATGTCAAAAACTGCTTAAACCATCGATTAGAACATTGCAAAACTATTTTCTCGAATTTCACTTTGCTCTTCCGGAAGCTTTAAGTGCTTTTCGCTTTCTGGAACTGCAGGTCTTAGTCCTTATGAAAAGAACAGACTGATCAATTCATTCATCCCTCCTCCACAAGATTTCTTATTCATTGGTGCGTTCTCTTCGATAGTGGTAGAGTAGGCGGGAAACTCGTGATATTAGGGTACATATATATACGACAACTATCACCCTAAACGCTAATAATACTATTGAAACTCTAATCGTTTTCAAAAATCTTTTATACCTGAATCACGCATATGAAAGCCTTGTCACTGTACTGAATCGTTTCTTATTGAGTAATCCGATTTAAAAAAGTCATCGTCTCGTGAATACGATTTTGTACAATCGCACATCGATAGTTACGATGATGTACGAAAAAGACACACCACTGGCGGTGTTATACACCCACATATACGAAGGTTCATTTGAGTCGCCGAGAGCGGTTTCTGTTCTTTATTTCTTGTTTGTTGCGTTTAGAACATTAGCCTATAAACAAAGAGAGCTGTTTAGATATTGTTGACAAGACCCCCAAATAATGTCAGTGTACTCAACGGTAAGAGAACACAGACTCTAGGATAATAGATTTCCTGGCTGCAACTCTGACAAAAGTGTGAGTGCTCCAGCTTATACGTTGTCTCAGTAAGACATACTCTAATATTTTTGTAACATTCGGCAACTGGCAATGTCAACATCAATCGGGTCAAACGATCTCGAGCGATCCTTCATCCCATGAGCATTCAATGCATCGAATGCCTTCAATAAACGATCAGTCAACGACTATTACTAACAAGTAGCTCAACACGCTACCCACCGCTAGACCCACACTCAAAAAGACCGATGTGAAGCCGCCTGCAGCTTCTTTCTCCTCCAAAGTATCGCAATGGTCCCCCACAATCATGAAACACGAGGTGATGAGTTGACCGTTCGAAAACCCAAAGAGAAACTGGAGTGAAATGTACCATAAGTCAGACGATACAATGGCGGGCTTTCCGCTGGGGTGGATATTGCATGTGAGGAATAAGGGGATGAACACCAACCTCGCCACGGAATATATCAAGAGCAATCTGGGGTTACGGATGAGCACCCTTGATTTGGAGGCGCCACAGAGAATCCGGGCCACCAAGTCGCCGAGATTCCACACCAAATATATGAAAGGGATGTAGATGTCTTTGCGGAGAAGAACGAAATGCGACTCCTTATGGACGGACTCGACAATCAGTGCAAACACCGGGAACAGGAGCGTGACTGCAAAAGTAAGAAAAATGGTCAGAACTATGGCTCTGAGTTTTGACCAGAGCACGCCAAATGGGACATGGGCTTTTTGAACAAAATCAGGAAATTGTTCGGAATCGTTCCCCACTACACCCACAGATGAGCTTTCCTCTTCTGAGATCATACTGTTGATCTCGCGATAAGCCGAATCCGACTTATGCCTGTCCAAGACAGCTAAGAGCGCTATGGATGCAATGGACACCAAGCTGGCGGTGATATAATACACAAACAAGCCGAAATTCGTTTCGACGTGTTGTTGATCATCGTCTGATGGGGTTTTCTTGTGGCCTTTATCGCCCACAACCAAGATGGAGATAATAAGAGCGATAGACGGCAAGATTCCGGCGATTGCCTGGCCCACCATGACCGCATTCGTATAGATTTGGCCCAAGATATTGACGGTGGCCATGGTACCGTTTTGCGCTAAACACGTGGCCATCGAACTCACAAGAACCATACACATGAGGCCGAAAAAGAATACATGGTCTTCCATTTCAATGAAAAGCCCCATAATACAAGAGAACGCCATAACTATAAAAACAACAATGGTGACGACAAGACCTACCCGGATCCGGTGTTTATAATCCACACCCGTCTGTTTCTGAGACAAATAATAATTATATGTAGTCAGGGTGATGGTGGACACCGACATCATGGTGGACAGATATGTTTTCATCAAAGAGGGTGTGTGCAGAAACCGGTCACCGTAGTAAGCGGAGGCACTAAGAAAACAGTTCCATGGCCATAGGAGGGCCACGCCTATAATAGTAAAGGCAACATACTGAAGCTGAGATAAAGTGACGGAGATATGCGACACCCGCCAGATGACCGGGTCATGTTTTAGAACCGGCGCATGGTCACGTGGCATGCTTTCAAGCTCAATAGATGGCGACACTTTTGCAGCTTGCCAGAAAAGACTGTCAGAGAGACTGTCAAAAAGACTGATCGTTATTTTCTGCGCTTGACTGGGACGGCACTGATAAGAGGGTGTCCAACGAAACGCGCGCACCACTGAGCGGTGAGCACTGCAGCAGTGAGCTCGCGCTCCGACTGCGAAAAACTAAGAACGAAAGGTTGCAAAATGTACGAACAGGGAGAGAAATTCGGCAAGTTTGAGCTGAAGAAATTTTTAGACTTTCCCAATCTGGTAATTGTTGCACATCTGAATTCCGGGCCCGAAATCATCACCACCCGCCAGACTTGAAGTTGCAATTTTCCTCACTGGTTACCAGACTATGTAGGTATGTGTGGTGAAGTAACATCAAGCACCACCTCACCAACAGTGTAACACCCCTAAGTGGCTCGCCGAAGACGCGACGCGTTTTTTTATAAACAATCCTTTGATCATCGATAATAATGTCAAAGTCCCGTCAAAAACCGAGAGAGGAGCGAGAAGTCCAAGATGAGCATATTAAATTAGCGTTAGACGAGAAGAAAAAAATTCAACCCTCTCCTTCGCTTCGTTAGCACGCCGTTTTGGTGTCGCGCCGACAACGCTTAGATATCGGTTTCATGGACGACAAACCGTGGCAGAAGCACGCCAAAAAAGCCAAAAGTTAAATGTCCATGAAGAGGCTACACTCGCCAAGTGGTTTATGTACCTTGAGTCTATTGGAGAGCCTCCCCAGCAACATCAGGCTCGGAATATGGCCAATTTCATAATTGCGTCTCGCGGGAAAGTGCCGTTCGAACCAATTGGCAAAAATTGGCTACAAGGCTTCTTGAAACGAAATACTGGTGTCAAGAGCAAGTTGATAAAAGCTCGTGATATAATTCGTGACAAGTCTGAGACGCCAAAAAATTTCGAAAATTGGTTTCAACGCGTGAAAAAGACGATGGATGATTACGGTATTGCCAGTGCGATGTTTATAACGTTGATGAGACACGATTTGCCATGGGAATCCTTGGATGCACTCGCGTTATCACGGGTTCCGAGGTCCGTGATGGGCCGACACTTTTGCAACCTGGAAATGGAGAGTGGGTCACCGCAATTGAGTGCATAAGTGCTGGCGGTTTCGCGTTGGCACCCTTCATTATCTTTAAGGCCAAACAATTGCAACAGAGTTGGTTTGAAGGCCTAGAAAGGAAATGGCGCATTGGCGTAAGTGACAATGGATGGACAAACGACAGTTTGGGACTCAAGTGGCTCGAAAAAGTGTTTATTCCTCAATCGGAGGCTCGCAGAGTGGGTGAATACCGTCTTTTGCTTTTGGATGGCCATGGAAGTCATTTGACCCAAGAGTTCAAGGACAAATGTGATAAACATAACATATTGATTCAATGTGTGCCCCCGCACACTTCGCATCGTCTCCAGCCTCTTGATATTGTCTGCTTTGCTGTATTGAAACGAGAGTACAGAAACATCGTGCAGAGTAAGATACAGCCTCTTCATAGTATCGACAAACACGAGTTCCTTTCTGCATACCCCGAAGCTAGAAGAGGTGCTTTTTCCGCCTCAATGATCGATAGTGCTTTCCGAACCTCTGGCTTGCTTCCATTCGATCCAGACCGTGTTATCGATAAGCTTCCACGAACTTTTCCCACACCGGTGCACGAGGTTGATGGAGAAGGAAGAATGTCACCAGAAGACCAGTTTTTTCCTTCAGAGTATGATGAAATAATGGATTTAGATCGAGAATTTGCCAAAGTCATTCAAAATGTGAGTCATGGCCCTCGAAGTCCGCTCAAGGTCATCATGGCGAAATATTCAGAACATGTACATTGCGCGTTCACCAGAGCAAATAATTTCAAACCAGAGTTGCACAAACAAAGGGAAGCAATGACTGAACTTAAGAAAAAGAGGTCAAGATCGAAAAGACAACACCTCCAGGAAGGTGATTTATCTGTCGAGGACGTGGAGCAGATGTCGTTACCCCCTACAGTAGCGTTAGAATTCAATGTCAACAATGTCGACGACATTGTGAAGAATGGTTCACCGGTACGTAAAAAGCTGAAACGGCTTTGTGGAAAATGCAGGTTGCCAGGCCATAGAATTGAAACGTGTACAAAAGGAGTCTAGTGGTTTTATATTTAATTTTAGTTCTGTGTGTTAAGAAACATTGATTCAAAACCGAGGTTATAATTAATTTCTCAAAAAGCGAGCGACCTGGGGGTGGCGCCACTTAGGGGTGTTACACTGGAATTGGGGAAGAGGTAATTACACGGAGCTCCTTCATATTTACGAGGTATTCTGGGGTCGTACAATGAGACTCCAGTCAACGGGTTATTCCATAATCTATGATAAATTCAATATTTCCAATATCTGAAAGACTCTCAAGTCGAGGGCTTGAAAGGATGTAATAGCACCCGATCCATACAAGATTGTAGCTCTAAGAAGTTGCTTTATTTCGTGATAGTTCTTTGTCTGCGTATCGAGCTTCAGGTTCTGAAGGTTCTCTAATCGTCAGATTCCGAACTTTGTTCAATCAAATCTTTCTCTATCATGAGTATAATCTGTAAAATGACCATTTCATAAATGGACTGAGGAGGTATTTCCCCAAGCCTTTCTGATACTAATATGCGGAGCTAAATAGTAAGAAGTATTGAAATTAGAAGCGAATCTGAGTTCGGAAAAAGAACTTACCCGTCGAAGAGCCATAGCCTAGTAATTACGTGACAGAGTTATAATGGTCGAAAAACCGTCTTCATCTATATTTATTGTATGGCAAAAGAATCTTTTGCTGTGTCAACTCGAACGCCATGAATTACTCTGTTTCGTGTGGGACAAATAGTCAGGAAGCAGAGAACTCGGATTTGGCGAGAATCAATCAAACTTCTGGTTTTCTCTGAATCTCAGGGAGTAATTACGAACTAAGATTGACCTCCCGGCGTTATGAACGGTGATATTGATGCCGTGACAGAGAACGAAATGAAGAGAATGCTGATGCCCGAGAGGATGAACAAATTCTTTCCCTGGAAGCCAAGGAAGAATAAGTTCAAGAAGACTGTGATATTGCCGAGCGGGTTTTTGAAGTAAAAGCTCTTGTTAGCATCTGTAGCTTAATCGAATCTACTAGACTGCTGAATATTGTCCATGCGAGAAAAAATCGGTTTGAGCTTAAAAGGCCCACACATAGTTCAAAGCATAGTTTACAATATCCATAGTAAAACGAAGGGAATTCTAGTTGTAGCCATGACGAGAACAAGGAAATTTTTCGTTGCAACGACAACTCTTTTGAGTAACAATGACGATTACGATCATCTGCGCTTGACAATTGGTAGCAGCCTAGATCTCTATTCTCCAAGTTCCCACTTTCAAGAACTGTTCCCGGAAGCACATATTCTATAACTCAAAGTCGGTATAGTGGCGATGTTGGGGTTCATCGAGTGATGTAGATTCCTTGAATCAACTTTTGCAAATGAACATCCATTATATAGCAATCGCCTCGCTTCTCGTTTCTGTTGAGATATCGACTTTGGAAATTTCTAATAGACCATTCTTCTAGACAGGTAACACTTAGGTTATCTTGCTGACCTTAAACATCATATATAACTCTGGGGGTTGAAAGAGATAAATCTTCGAACGATTAGCATTGAAAATGGGGAGTTGATAGATAATGTATATAATACTTCTCAAATTGAGGACCTCCTTTACTGTCCAGGATAATCTTTTTTGATGCATTCACGTACTAATATTAGGCGGCTCGATGGTATACATTCTCTCAGGTAGATTTGGAGTGAATCTACCCAACAGCATAGCTTCATTGGATCCTGAATATTGTTCGCTTGGACAAAAAGGGGAGAAAGGCCAGAAACGCCAGAAAGGCGTCCGGAGCGAGTAGATGACACTGAACATCTTGACTTTTTTCTCTTTGCTAGTGCAAAAAAAAAAAAAAAAAAAAAGCACATCAACTTGCACATGACTTCAAGCTGTGCCGACACATTTCCATCATGGGCATATCCTGCTTCACTGTGATCTAATTAGCATGTTCCTCACCTGGATCTTCAGCCGTATAAATTGGATTATCCATACCAGAAAAGTAAAGACCAAGAAAAACCTGCTCAAGGTTATGCACCTCGGGCTCTTTTAGTTCAGTCAACTGGAGGTATCCTCCAGATCACCCTTTACTGAATTGTCTTCGGACGAGGTCTCCAGACTCACCGTCAGTGCAATATTTCCACCACCAAAAGCAAGACATTGCTCTTTTCTCAACTGGGCCAAATCTCTTTGGATCTTCGCAATCATCTTCAACAATAAGTAGTTTGACTCCCTCAAGGGAAGCTTAAGCGGCGACATATCTCCAGTCCAGAAACCGTCTGCATCCGCATCGAGCATTTTCAAGTGTCGCAAGTGTTTCTGCCATTCATCATAGTCATACTCTTTCTCTGGCAGGTCCATCCAATCTTTTACAAGTAGCTTGAGGAGGTCCATCAGGTCGGAAATATCCAAAGTGAGACGCACTTGTTTGATCTTATGTGGATCTATAAGGGTGGCCGAATCGGCGGTTCCAGATTCACATACGGCACTAGAAAGTTGTGAAGAGCCGTCTGGGTCCCTTTCCAGATCCGGTGCAGAATACTTTCGCCCGCCAAGAAGACGTTTGTATGTGTTTGCATCACAGAGCTTGAGTGCAATCACGTCCAACTTTCCCGAAAGGACAAAAAGCGTGTCTCCCATATTGGAAATGAGAATCGTCATCAAGGGCACGGCGGAAATGGCCCACACAATGAAAAACACCTTGCCAAGGGGCTGCTGTGGATGGAAATCGCCGTATCCAATTGTAGTGAGACAGAGCCCGCAGAAGTATACTCCGTTGAAGTAGCTCCATCCTTCGATCGACGACAATATCAACGCACCAAAGAGCCAGAACAGCACAAACACCACGAAAGTGAGGAGAGCCCCACGCCGGTTTTGACGGCGTCGCACGTTCCAACGCATGTTCCGCATCAAGGCAAATCCTTCTGGCATCAGCACTGTTACTTCAGGCGAGCGTTTGTCGATCTCCTCGAGTAACTCCACGCGCTTTCGCTCTATGCGGTGCCAGAAAAAGCTCGGGCCTTCGCTATAAAGTATCACCTCCCGAAGCAAGGATATGATAAGCCCTATGATCAACACACCCACAAAGGAGAACACCAAGGCAAACACCTTGGCCCCTGGAGATCTAGGAACCACGTCGCCCAAACCAATCGTGAGCATGGATACTGTGCAATAATACAAGGATGTACCAAAAGTGATGCCTGGGATAAGGTTTGCCATGACAACTGTACCGATGGCCTGCCATATGCCGAAGGCAATAGTCTGTGACATCAACAGTCGTTGCTTCTGGTCGAGGTTGAACTGGGCCAGGTACTTTTTGAGCCTGTACCCAATGACATTTGTCACAAGAACACCGGTGCAGAGAGCGTATATACCAATAGTGAATACGGCAAGCCAGAAGCCCTCAGAAGAGACCAAAATAGAGTGGCGTATTCGGGAGTGCGCCATCAATACTGCCGTCATCAACAACACAATCGCCACTACGAAACAGCAAATCGACACCCCTTGTGCAACAATGTAGTGCAACTTCCTCGAGAAGTTCAAGAGAAGAGCGCCATTACCGATAATCCCCAAGCAAAACGCCAGCACATTCAAGGCAAATACTGGATGAGAGTCTGGAATGGTTCGATTGGTTTCGGGGTTAACCTGCCAATGCTCCAAGAGCCCCACAAACGAAATGAGGTTCCCTACAGGTGCCAAACACGCGGCGATTACGGGAAAATAAACCGAAACAAAGAGCCAGGTGATATAGTTGCTATCTCCGGGCTGGAGATGGAGGTTAGCTACAGTTGCCAAGGGCACTGAAAGCGAATGTTGGAGTACGAAACGCGATAAGTGGCCATCGAATTCGGCGCCGTCATTTCCATCCTGGGACTCCAACTTCTCGAAAAACTCCTGCGAAAAAATCGGCTGCAACTTGTTTTTATATTTGATCAAGGTCTCGCGGCCCAGATGTGCGGCGGAGTTAGCTGCTTCCCGGACATCAAGCCAGTGCTTAGCAGAAGACACTCGTCGCCGTAGCGCAGCACGCATTGTGAGGGGGAGGGCGGTTTTGTATTTTTGTGGCTTTGGTGTTTCAGAGCGGTTTCAGCGTCAGAGGTTTTTGGAAATTCTTTTGTTTCTCTTGTTGGCTTCCGCAATTTCGTGTCATTGGCACTTGTCTATGAAATGGGAAATATTTCTTTGGTGAGTGTATGTACTTGGCAATTCCGGGGGAGCACGCGCACACCAACAGCAATCGCATACACTGCGCCGCAGAAACTGCGGTGTTCCTTCAGATCTCGCTTCAATTACGTAGAAGATTCCATAGCTTTTGAAACATCTCTCCTTAAGTGAGTCCGTTGAATTCATTCATAGGTGTTTGGAAGCTTAGAGCATTTTTTGAGAATCTTGGAGTAAAAGTGAATTCTTGAATAACCATTAATAACCATTTCCACGGAAATAAGTCAGAAGACCAGTAGGATCGGTGGAATCTCCGACGCGGTTATGAACCTTGACAGCGCCAATTCAATGAACACGGCTGAATACGTATTTGCGTGTCGTGTGTTTCGAACAGGAAGGGTTAGTTTATAAAACCCGGTGGGTCATAATACTCCATTGATCATATTAGTCATTGTGATTGATTTATTATAGGACTTAAGGAGATGGCAATGTATTATTATCACCGAGCATACCGGCCAATTACATCACAAAGAGGGAGAAGATAATAGCTCCTGATATATCCGGGGAGATACTTATTTATTCATTTATGAACCCACGTCGATTTAAATTATGCCTGGTGCTCTGAGAATCAACTGGGTGGATCTTGTGAACACCAAGAGAAGCAGAATTTCAGACAATAACAAACATGACAACTACTACTTCTCGAAGACCTTTAAAAAGTCAATGTGGTTCTTTTGCACAAGATGCATTATTTCACTAAAACGTTACAGCTTCTTCCACTAAACCAGGTCACCTTTATTTTCCAGTATTGCCTACCCTTACTAATGAGATCTCTTCCACTTATAGTTATTCGTTGGCGCTTTTAGTTCCCTTGAAATCATTTCAAGTCGTAAGTTTTGTTGACGAGAATCTGTCATAACTGCGCTTTTATAAGTTCCCCGGCAAGCTTTGAAATCGCTGATCTCAACACTTTAGTGTATTTCTTCACAAGGAGCACATGCCTCTGACTCTACCGGTTTCTCCCTTCAAACTTCAATGTTTCAGGCTGTACAACTTTATACTTCTGTGGTTCTGCTTCTCCAACTGAACCCAGATCTATCAAGTCTTCCTTTTCTCAAGTCACTTTCATACTAACTACACACTATACACTACACACTATACACTACACACTATACACTACACACTATACACTACACACTATACACTACACACTATACACTACACACTATACACTACACACTATACACTACACACTATACAACGTTTGGGAGAAACTGCTCTCAATCATCGTCTTGTGAAATGCCACTAGCCGAGCTAGATGGTAAAGTGGGATGAAGGCCTTTTTTGTGACATGTTTTTGGCCTTGGCTTGCTCGACTTCGGCTCAACGGCCGCCAGGTGAAGTTTAACAGCCAGAAACAGCCAACTTCAAGGGGTTGTGAGCGATGGGACCGAGTCAGAGGAATGCAGAGAATGATGATATTGTTCTTCTCGCACACTTCACAAAATTCTGAAGTATAATGACTTCAGTGGCCATCAAGAACCAATAATACGTACTTTCCCTTACGATTTGCCGTGTTAGGCACGAACGGTTTCGAGAACCCATGTATAGCCGTCGCATCATCAATCCTTCCTGTCGCAGTTCTGTCAATGCGCCAGTCTTGCCGATCTTGCAAGTCTTCGAACCAATAATCCATGAGTAGTTTACCTTTGAAGATGATGTACGGGGGTAAGGCCTTACCTGCTGTGTTTATAGACTCGATCACCGTGGCCCATTCTTTTCGTTTCAGGCTTCCGATGGAAGGTGAATGTCTCAATTCGGTACTCGTGAACATATTTGGGTTTTTGGACTGGCCAAGCTGAAATGAGCAATGGTCAAAGTTGTAAATGTCTTCACGATGAATATTGTACTTTTCTTTTGTGCGCCTCACCAGCTCACTGAAGTCCCGACTTATTTGCGTATTCTGAACTTCGTCCCCGTGGAATTCAAATATCTTCTTTTGCATTAGCGCACGCTTTAGAGAGGGACGGCGCAATAAAACATCATTGAGCCAATTCTTGTCGAGTTCGGCTTTTGCGTATTCAATCTTTTTTATGCAAAATTCGGTCAAAAGCTCTATCATTGTGCTTTCATCGTTTCCCTTGTGCCCAGCAATGGCTTCTAATACCTCCCGCTTCAAAGCTTCTTCGTCACTTTCCGACGAGTTTTGGCCTTTATTGTGCAAATCTCGTTGCGGAGCTGAGGCCAGTGACATCTCGTCATCTGAAGAGAAATCACTATCCAGCGAACTCGAGGTGATCATTTCAGTTGGAGAAGCGCACGAAATCACAACTTCTTCGTGGTTCAGAATATTTATCTCGGACTTGGCTATTGTGTTTACTTTCTTGTTAATTCGAACGACTCCGTGTCGTATGATATGGTTAGTGTATCAAATATATGGTTCGTAGTCCTTCTCTAATTGGTAGTGAATCTGCCAAATACTTGGCTGCGAAATATGCGATACTAATTTCAAAAAATCAGAAAGTTTACTAGAAAAGTGGATTTGGCCAAGCTTTATGCATAACAGTGGTGTTACTGGGCGATATAGGAACAGACAGATGCGACGAGTAATTGCATTGTTTGTTGTCGATCACATTTATTGACTTTTCCGCTTTGAGGGTTCATGCGTCAAAAATGAAGCTCACTATGTCGGAGGTGAAATTAGCGCACCCCCGCGCAATCCTGAAAATATTACACAATCTTCTCTGTTTAAAGAAACAACGTATTGAGGGTAGTGAAGGGAATATTACTGAATTACTGAATTACTCAATTACTGAACACTGATTTACTTGTCACGCGGTGCGCGTCTGATATGCCGCTGTCATATTGTTGTCGATCTACCGCTGTTTCAGGAGTGGAAATGATTCCATTATCTTCACAGCGCCTTGCTCACCGTAAGTTCTCCTTCCTCACCTCTAGTCTACGCCACTTCAACCGCCCAATTCCAGCATTTTCGCATCTTTACTACCATTCGCTTCATTATTTCTCCCGCAACCTCACACTCTATTTCTCTCGCCTCTATCCCCATTCTATTTACACGTGACCACTGATCTCTCCCCCTAGAGCACATTCGGCACCTCGTTTCTTGGATCCAACACGTACTTGCGCAAAATGTTCTTTTGCACACCCTTCTTCAAGCTATTGACGTCACCGTACTTTTCCTGGGTGCATTTAACCAACATTTGCTCGCGTTGCAGTGCGTGTTCTGGTGACATGAGCTTGTCCAAGATGGCATTGATGTGAGCAGCACGGTTTTCCAACACAGACAAGTCTTTTTCCGTCTCGTTCAACTGCAATTCGACCACAGGCTCGGTCGTGGGCCACAGGGTGATATCGTACTTCTGCTTGATGTCGTCGATTTGCTTAAGAAGAGCCTCTTTATCAGCAGCAGGATCGGTTTGAAACAGCTTTGCCACGCGGTCCAACGTCTTCAAGTCGTCGACTTTTGCAATCGTGGCCTCGTACAGCTGGCGACGCTTCAAGAAATCGGCGATTTTCTGGGTGTTTTCCTGTGCCACCTTCTCCTTGGCTAGTTTCTCGTATAGTTCAAACTGAGAACCCTTGTTGACCTTGATTTCAGCAATGGCAAAGTACTTTCTTGGAGAGATTTTGGGGATTTCCTCGATTCTCACTAGATCTCCTTCTTTGCAGAGCTCGCCTTCGTCGTGTACAAGGTAATCTTTTCGTTTCAAGATCTCCTTATGCACTCGTTTGTCGTAAGCTTTTGATTGCACACGCACCTTGACCGTTTTGGCCATCTTGCCCTGGGACACCACCAACCCAACGAAGTTTTGTCTAGCCATAGCTGAGTGTTGTTGGCTTCTTGTTATAATGTTTTGTTCTTTTCTGGGTGTGTCCTTGTAAAGGTATTAACGAAGGTATTGTTAAACCAATGAGTGTGGAGTCTAGTGTGAAAAAAAAAGTGCTTGATATGCAAACCAATGGGTGCGAATCTTAAGAGTGGAGCCTCGTCGCTATTTATCTCTGAGACCTGGCTGGTCACCTGACCAGGCCTTCGATACTGCAACTGTACATGTACAGTGACTGTAACTGTCAGTTTGAAGATCTTGTGATATTTTGAGAATCGGTTTTCTAGTTGTGGAAAGCGTTTGTTCACTTTAAGAAAATCTTACTCTTTGGTTCTTCTTCATTATCAACTAACTATCATTGTACATGAACGTCCATCACAGGGTGCGGGACAACTCCCCTTTTCGGACACGCGCATAGCTAATAAATTCATGACTGCAAAAATAAGTAATTGATTGCCATGATTTTTGAACAGCCTAAGAGTTTTTATGAAAGTACCGGACACGTTATGGTTCGCGAACCCCGTGGTTGACGTTATAAGGATATCCACATTTAGAAGGGAAAGAGAAATCTGCCAATGTTACTGTAACCAGGTGGTAAGTGTGCAAGGTGATGGAAATATTTCCCACAACATGGGTTGTTAATCCAGTTAGTAATTTCTCAGAGCACGGAATATTGAAATAAGCTCTTTGGATGACTCTCGGGCTGAATAAAGTTGTGTTTTGAGTAAGTATCAGCTCTAGGTAAAGACACTCGACAGCAAGAAAAGAGATTTGACGGAATAATCAATGGTAATCGTATAGTTACTCCAAGTTGAGTGTAGTTATATATTTGAGGATCCTGTTCTAATACAGTAACACGGCTATTTTCGAAATACAAATCCGTCCTAAAAAATCAAAGATATCCGAAGCCTAAATAGCTCCGCATCAGATTGACACGGAATGCTACAGCTCCTGCATTAAGTTATTGAACAAGACCAATTTGGAGATAGATTTACAGCCGAATTCGATGGCGGGCTACTCGAAATGAATGCAAAGCCAAAATATATCACCATATCGCTTAAATATTTTCCTCAGAATACACCGTACCCGTCTTTTTGCTTTCGAGAATCAGCTTGACCTTTTGAACCTGGGACTAAAAGTCAGAACAATTCTAAAAGAAGCTCAAATAGTAAGCTTTTGCTGCCAAAGATGTTCTATGAACCATGTGCCATGTGGTTTGAGATTTTTCGCCAGAAATAACGCTATAAATCTGATTCGCCCTATCCTTACATTCAAATACAGCAAACGAGCTACGATTATATCTAACCCTGAGCTCACAAGAGCATGGAATCAGGTCATTTTCCCGCAATCTCTATATCTCGTTTTCTATCCCTTATCGCCTTATCGCCTTCTCCCCTTATCGCCTTCTCCCCTTATCCCCTTCTCCCCTTCTCTTCTCTTTCCTCTTCCTTCATCTTTTCCCCCTCAGTTCCTCGCTTCTTTCAAACACTTCGCAAACTTTTCTAAAAGCACTTCGTTCTCCTCCTCTGTGCCTACGGATATCCTCAACCCGCCCGTGCAATTAAGCTCGTTGCCCCTGAAACGCACCACCACTGCGTTTTCCACGGCTAGTTTCGTGTACAAAGCGTGCGCCACATCGTTCGACGGGTGGCCGTTTTTATCGAGGATCTCTACCAAAATGAAGTTGGCATCGAGCCCGCCAAGATTGCGCCCCACCCCGTCGAGTGTCTGGAGCCGCTGAAGCAACGAGTCTCGCTGAGCCACAATCATTGTCACGTACTTTTGCATCACTTCTAAGCCGTTTTCTGGGCTCGTGGCCCGGAGGGCAATAGCAGACGTCAACGACGAGATGTTGTAAGGATATTTCATGGCATTTAAAAACCGCGAGAGTGCCTTGCTGGAGTACGTGACTCCTAGGCGGATTCCAGCAAGCCCAAACGACTTGGATAACGTCTGCATCACCACAAGGTTCGGGTACTTCGAAACAAGGGTGGCCATCGACGGACACACGCCATCTTTTTGCGCAAAGTCAATATAAGCCTCGTCCACGACCACCAAGCCGTTCCATGTGGCCGCAAGCTCTTGCACAAGACGGACAATATCGGCCACGTTCAAGAGCTTGCCCGTGGGGTTACCCGGAGACGTGATGTAGATAAGTTTGATGGCTGGATCCTGGGCCACCCGAGCCAAGATGGCCCCCGTGTCGAGCTGGAAATCGGGCGTGGTCAAGGCCACACGCGCCAACTCAATGTCGTTGACGGCGGCGCAGATAGAGTACATTCCATACGTTGGAGGGCACACCAAAAGCTTATCTTTGCCCGGAACACACACACAACGCAAAAGCAAGTCGATGCTTTCATCCGAGCCGACGCCCAAACACAAGTTTTCCGGGGCGATTTCCAGCGTCGCGCCCGTGGCCGTCTTCTGGTTGTTCCGATAGTTGCATATTTGAGTCTTAAGCTCTATCTGGTGCGGATCCGGGTACCGGTTCAAGTCGAGCGAGTCTTCAAACGCCGACACCGCGGCTAAAGCCGGGCCATGGGTATTTTCATTGGCGTCTAGTAAAATTCCCTCTTTGAAGTCGTCTCGAGCACAGCGGTACGGCTCGAGCCGGGCAATATTAGGTCTCACTAGAGTGAGCAAATCAAACGGCATTGGGAGTGCGAGGTGAGACTTGGAGGGTTCGGATTTTCGGTACTTGAGCTTCGGATTCCGGGGGCTCCAGGCGTTACTTTTGGAATTTCAGATCACCAGAATAAGCGGGAATATTCTTAGAAACAGGAAAACGCCAGCCGACAATTATTGTTTGAAGAGGCGGAGAGAAAGAACCAGTTTAGATTCCGAGGCTGTCGGAGATTGGGGTGCAGGCATAGCACTTGGAATTATTCGCGGGGCGGCGATGACTCAACTGATAACGCCAAGAATGGGTGCGAAAAAGGTGCAAGATTTCTGCGAGTTGAGCGAGCGTCGATCTCAAAAGGACCATCTTTTTAAATATGAGAGTTACTAGTTGATATTGAAAAATTAATGTTACTAATGCCCGAGATATTAAGGGGCCGAATAGATGAAACTCGTGGTAGATTTCAGTATAACCCTTTCAAAATATAAGGTAATATAATAAAGAAGCTTGATTATAATAATAATGTCACGGCTAGTGCTAGTTTTGAAGAAGAAAACGGTACAAGGGAAAGAAGAGGGTCATTTAACATTTGCCAAAATAGTGGTATCACGTGTTTTGTGTTAGTTCACGAATACCTTGTTTTTCTTCTTCTTCTTCTTCTTCTTCTTCTTCTTCAGTCAGTGTATTCTTTCGGAATTTTGATAAAAGTAGCAGGCATAATGATAATAGCTTGTATCCCGAGTCGGTAATGAGAGCCCTGTTGCTATAAAAGACTACGTTCCCACGACACTAATGTCCACAGGTCTTCGGTTTCTCAAGTGGTTCTTGCATCCTAGCTTCGAAAGCGATCTTTACGGGGACCATCCTTTCATATATGGATTGGCTCTCAATAGCTTCTCTACGTTTGGGGATGCACAGAGCTCAGTGTCAACACTTCCTAAAGAGAACAACTATACTATAGATTGGGGAGATACAATCCCGCATTTAAGCCTGGTTTTTAAGAGTGCCTTTCGATTCCACACAGAACTCACAAAGTCTTTGAAAGTTCCGCAATAGAACTGACATATCAGTTACCAAATTGGCCTATTTAGGAACTGTGATCTAAGCCGTGGATACCCTTCCCGATTTCACCCGGCTTGTCTGTGGTGTGAGACTCCGTAATTGTCAGGTTAAATGTATCAATTAAGTTTCTCTGTACGAGATCAGTGGGAAAGAAAGAAGCCCTCCGATTTACTTCCTTCGCACAAACATGCCCAGATCGGAGATGTGGATGAATCACGAAGAAGGACTATACTCGTGGCCTTCTCCTGATACTTTGTAGAGTGTGCATCCGTGAGATTTATGAGATTTTGATGCAAGACAATATGCTCTTCCAGTGTGAGATTAATATATCTGTCAACAAAAGTTAATGTCGCTTACGACTCAATTTTCACATAACTCCTCGAAATGCTGGTGTCACTCATAACTGGGGAGATACCCCTGTATGTCAACAATGCTGCAGCATCATTGAATCGCTTCCCGTCCAGAAATCAAGACTTCGGCCAGTTGTCTACTTGTAAAAGTTTTTATACTCAGCAAAGGGACATATTCCTGAAGTGTAACCGGTCTTTCAGGTATGTGCTTGGGATAACGATACCACTTCAAGCTCAAAATATCCCATGTTCATTTCAATCATACCACCTTGCTCAGCTATGAGGTAGAATGATTGAACCACAGTCCAAGCCTTTTCTTGTTTCTGTGGGAAGGAGTCGAACTTTGATTTCATTTCTTTAAGCAAAAGGAATCTTATTGGATACACGAATAGAATGTTTGGATTTTGGTTGCAACTATCGCGTGTAAGTCGAACAAAGGTCTCTTGAATAGATGTTCCATCGCGTCATTTACCATCTTTGTGATTTTCACTTCGATTGGTAAGGTTGGAATTCTGACATATGAGAAGACACGGTTCAAGTTGCTGGCAAAAATGAAAACAATGCATTTGTTTATTCTTTCTGTCAGAGTCTATGAAAAGACGGTTTAGCTTGAATCGTTGTTATCTGCATGAAGAGAATATACATCCGAGATATACTGTTTAGGGATGGCACCAAAAGTATCTTTGGCTGTCAAGGTCGATGATTCCTTACACGTGTACTTATTTTCAGGCTTGGCATCTGCTGCTGTTTTTCTAGCGTTTTCGGTTGAATGACGCTTGGTGTTGGCCTTTGAAGATATTGATGCAATTTTCAGCGGACCAGGCCCTTATTTAGCCGTGGTTGTGTTTGTTTGATTTTTATTATTCAGAGTGGACTGTAAGATTTTAAACCCTTCTTGTCTTTGCTAGCTCGTATAAGACGAATTGTTGAAAGACTCTTCTTCGGAGAAAGGTGTAGTGCAGACATCTTCTAAATAGACAGTTGAGGGTACTTCGGATCAAGAATACCTCTTATCTCCTTTAACAATTCCCTTCTTTGCTCTTCCCTTCTTTGCTCTTCCCTTCTTTGCTCTTCCCTTCTTTGCTCTTCCCTTCTTTGCTCTTCCCTTCTTTGCTCTTCCCTTCTTTGCTCTTCCCTTCTTTGCTCTTCCCTTCTTTGCTCTTCCCTTCTTTGCTCTTCCCTT
>JAJMGV010000031.1:0-114000 GCA_030582695.1 [Candida] golubevii | reverse complement strand
TCACACTCAAACATAAACCATCTACATCACTACTCTCTCCGTGCCACACTTTTACGCCGCTTGCTTGCACCCAGTTGCCGTCTGGGTACCAGTCTTGCAGCCGAAGGTTGACGACCAATATCGGCTCTGCCCGGGTTGCCCACACCGCTACTCTGGGTTATAGTAGACTTAAGAATGCCTTTCGGCTGTTTTTCCATGGCACCACTAGCGGCACTGGCAATGCGGTCTTTTTCTGAAGCCAACTTCGGCTTCGTCACTTTGGTCCCCTTAGAAGAGGTGAAACCAAACTTGAATTTCGACCTCCACCGATGAGACACTGGCGGGGCTTCTTTGTGGAAGGCTTCTGGGTTTGGTGGTCCCGCTTTGAGCGATTTAGCAAAGATTTCACCAAGGCTCTGCATCGTCGGCATCTCTTGCCAGGTTTTGTCAGGCTCACGGGGCAGAAAAACGGCGCTTTCCGGAACTGAATGACTGGGGTCGGCTTTTGGATAGGGACTTCTTTTAGGGCCTTTGGTCTGGCCCTGCGTGTGGCTCTGGGCTTGACTCTGACTCTGGCCCTCGCTTTGGCCCTGACTCTGATCCTGACTCTGATCCTGACTCTGACCCTGACTCTGAATCTGGCTCTGGCTGTCTCCTGTGTTGAAAAGCGTCGTGAGCCGTTGCATGGGTGTGAGTCCGCTCTTGTTTGATCTCAAAGTCTCAGGCAATTTGGCCCACAGAGGCAAGAGCGTGGAAGTTGACGATTTCATGCCAGTCGAGTTCGCCGACTTCTTGGACGAGCCCTTCTTGGTTTCCTTCACTGGCGCCGACCGTTGATGTGGCAAGTGGCTTGTGCGAAGGGACAGCTTGGTGTGGTGGGCCAAACCAGCAACAACAAACGGCGAGAATTGCAACTCAGCATCTCTGCTGGGCTTGGAACTGTCTGCCAATTCCACAGCCGAACGTGTGACTTTCTCTTCAGTCTTGGAAGACGATTCTTCTCTGGGAGGCCTTTTCAAAGACTTTCTGGAGCGCCCAGGCTCTGAGTTCTCCTCTCCTTTCTCAGCTTGAGTCGCGCCTTTGATATCTTCGCTGGTCATGGTCGAAGTCTTGATCTTTAGCTTTGGCTTCGGTTGTTTTTGGGCCAGTTCGGCCTTGGTCTCAGCATTCACAGATTCAGCCAAGTCTTCAATATTAACCATGGCCAGCGGCCGCACTAAACCTTTAGTATTTTCGTTGATGCTAGCTTCTCTTTTGGGAGTTGGATCTGCTGCGTCTTTCTTGCCGTGTTTCTTCTGCTTTTCAGTTCCAGCCTTAATTGATTGCTTGAGCAGCTTCTCTTTGTTTTCCTTAATCTCGTGCGTTTTGAATTCGTGAGGCTTTTCACTCTTCCCGGTCTTCCCGTTCTTCTCCGTCAACACACAAGTTTCTTTCTTCTCTTTTATCTCACCTCTATCCTTCTTCTGGGCCGCATTCTTTTGGGTGCCATTCTTTTGGGTTTCGGCCTTATCTGGGCTTGCTGGCTTTGGCTCCTGCTTCTGCTGTACCTCTGACATTTTCCCTGCTTCAGATGCTGCCACCTTCGCAAACCTTTCTGAAGTTGTTGCCGCTTTATCCTTGGACTTCTTTGCAGCCTTTTCTTCAGACTTTCTGGCGGCTTTCTCCTCGGACTTTCTTGCTGCCTTTTCTTCAGACTTCCTTGCGGCTTTTTCTTCAGACTTTCTTGCCTGTCTAGCCGTCTCCTCTGGTTTCTTCTTGTCGCTCAGAGTGATATTCACGCCTCTAACAGCCTCCTTCAACTTCTCGAAGATGGCGCCTTCGCTTTTGATTTTGGGCAGTGTGATGGTGTGTAGCTTGGTTTCCTGCTTTTGCTTGGCACCCTCACTGGCCAATTTCTCATGTTTTGCTTTCTCTAGCTTCTCCGTGTCTGGATTCGCTTTCTCCGGCTTCTCCTTCTCGCTCTTATTTTGATGAACGGTCTTTGTGCCTTCCGAGTTTGCAGTCTTTGCAAAGGCGTTTTCGGCGGCCCTACCGATTGCTGCTTTCTTTTCGTCCGCTTTCTCTTGCTTCATTTGCTTCTTGGTACGTAACTTGGCCTTCGCATTTGCTGCACCAGCCCCTTTGGGATTTTGAAGCACTGCCGGCTTGATTTCAGGGATGGTATTCTCTTGTTTGGCATGTTTAGCTTTGGCCAGCGGGCTTGTTTCACGTGTAGCAGTCGCAGTCGGTTTGGGGGTGCCCGTTCTAGGGGCAATGCCTTTCATGCTGCTGACATCAGGAGACACGGGTGCAAGTTCGGCAAAAAAGGTGGGTTCAAGATTCACTGCCTGTTCTTTTGGCTTTTTAGCGGTTGCTTTTCTTTGTGCTGGGTGGGAGCTCATAGAGTAATCCTTGAAGTCCTCGGAGAAAAAAGAACTTGTGCCCTGGCGAGGAAATACATCGGTAAGAGGGGAGTCGGGGAAGTCAAGGGAAGTGTCTACCCTGATCCAAGTGTGGCTCTTTCTTGTCGGCGGCTCCTCAGACGATTTTTGCTTGCTTTTGCTGGCCACAGTTTCAGCCTTGATGGTGAACACAAACCCTTTTTTGGGTGAGGGGGGCGCCGACTCGTCTTTCACAGGTGCAAGTTGCAGCTCTCCGTTAGAAGTGTCTTCCGGTGCCGAAATCAACTCCTTGGGGATTTCCGGACCTTGTGTTTTCGAGAAAAGCGTGCTTCCAAGAGAACTGAGCTTCTTACGAAAATGCCTACTTGGCTTTTGGCTCAAAATAGAAGCGGACGAAGTGGACGCTAAAGGCCCGGAGTTGGTGAGCAAGTAAGAAGGCACAAAGTCGATTTCGGGAGACAGTGATTCTTCCCCGTGCTGTTCCTCCGGAGGTGTGAGCGCGTCAAAATTGACTTCATTAACGATGGCTTTATTGGCACTTTGCCCGTTCAAATCACGCACAAAGTCAAGCATGGACAGGTCCGACATGGCAAATTCCGACCCATCGGAACAATGCGAGGAAGCTGAAACCATGGTGATGTGAAGCGGATGGGTTTTCTGGAATACTTAAGACTTTTTTTTGCTTTCTGGTGCTGCCAGGTGAAAAGTGTGGAAGGAAAAGAAGAGAACAATTTTGGGTGCAAAAACTTGAGGAATGGGTGCAAATTTCGCGAAATATGAGGGAAGCGGTGTGCTTGTGCGTGGCGTTTCTGGAATTTCAGGCTCCTTCAGTGTCACCGTAAATTTGGCTGATTTCAAAAGATAGATTGTATTTATAGGAGTTTACTTCTCTTCTTCTTTTCCTTCTTTCTTCCATCATGAAACAAACTTGAAGTTGATCCGTGAAATGGGTGGAGCATTGTGCGAAATGAGGCCTTTGAAATTCCCCTTTTGAGGCTGATACAGTAGATCATTGAGCTTCAAAGGGCATGATCACTTGAGATGGGGGAAAGCATAAGAAGCTTGAAGCAGCTTAAATTTGGTATACTCTCTGTTTTCAAAAGAAAAAAATAACGCTTCTTTGAATCTACCACTATACCATCCCCCTGTTTTCCCCACTACAGTGTTCTTATAAATGTAACTTCTAGGTTATTTAATAGACTATTCTCTGACCAGTAAATCACATTAGTTTAGTGCAAATGATCGACACAATGTCAAATTTCTCGAGTTTTCAAGCATTTTTTAAGCACTCACCTCAGCTACCAGACCTTTTTGGCAGTTAGGCTAAGAATTCAGTAACTTCTACGTAGCATTGCCCTGAGATCGAACCAACATAGGAGATCTTTAGGAAGGGTAGAGTAGTTGTGGAAGGCTACTTATATTTCAAATTAGACTGCTAGAAATATAACACAGCAAAGTGTTTTGTAGATAGAGTCTAACCAAATTTAAAGCGGCGATTGTAACTAGGTTCTTACTATGTATCCGAACTGAACAGAATATTGAGCTGGTCCCCAAAAAGAAGAGTCATCTTCTGGAATCAGTCAAAAAAAAAAAAAAAAAGAAAACGAAACTGGTGGGTTATGTAGCACGGGGACAAGGGTTGACAAGCGAACAACGTATCTTATTGAACAATCTCCTTTATTTAATAAGCCCAATCGCGATAGCCTAGCTTCTAAAGTAATTCGAGTGTGTTTCGCAAAACGCATAATTCCTAGGGAAACATCTCAGTGAACAGTGAACACTGCTTCTGACTCTTATCGGTTTAGCGTCGGGGTGCGCGCCTAATATATCCCCAAAAAGTCACCTCTCTCCACAACTTTGCTTCTTACAACCAAAGATACAACCAGCAAACTGATCCAAATTCCTCTGATTAGCCGTGTATCCCTCTTGGAACTACTCCGCAACAATTCACCCTTAAGCACCACTTAAATGAGTTTCCAAGTAGCGCGGGATTGAAGACACACCCTTTTCATAGAGGCAAACTAAGAAGTGGCTCCAGCCAAGTATACAGCCAAGTCTGCCAAATATACTAATCTCCACATTTGCCAATTTTACTAACCGCCACAGCCTACCAAAGCTCTATCTATAACTTAGCGTAGTAAGATGTGATGTCATGTTTCTCTCGGAAATATGCCCCTCTTTTCTTCAAGTACAACACTGATAAAGCAGCCAAAGACACCACGCCAGCGTATACGCAGAAAAGCACGCCAATGCCAACAGCATGCACTATTGGCTTTGTCACAAAAGTAGCAGTGGCCGCCAATGTCTGGCGCACGAGGTTATTAAGTGCCACTCCTGTTGCTCCCTTACCGGGCACAAGATCCACAACATAGGCAAGCGTACTGCTCATGACAAGCATCACGCTGATGCCCAACAAGGCGCTGCCGACCAAAGGGACTGCCCAGTGTATCGTTCTGTCTAGAGACCAGCCGAAAATCACACTAGCAGGGGGGAAAACCACAGCCGCAGCAACGATGTTCCAAGAGAGCCTATCCTCTGGTCTCATTTCTCTGTCATTACGTTTCTTGTGTCGTTTCACAAGCCAATTGTTCCATTTGCCGCCGAAAACGGACGTGAGCACAAAGGTAACCGAGTTTGGAATGTACATGAGTCCCACAAGTATGGGCGAAAAGTTGTATGGGGCCAGGGAATACTCGTTGGAAATGGAGATGTTGGAGAACGAGATCGCCATGAAGCTGATGCTGGAGTACATCACGGCAATCAAGAACGGCGGATACGCCATAAATACCACCGCATGGAGAGGCCGCACAGTATAATCATAGATATGCATACACCAGCTGGTCGTTTCTTGGTCTCGATACGCTTCAAGCTCCACCAACTCTCGAGTCTTGACCCGGCGCGTATATGCACTTTCATGGGCGTGGAGTCGGAGCAAAGAAGGCACAGCCATATCTACCGGTGTCTCTTCATCAAGCATTTGCCGTCTGAGCGAGGCGTTGTGAGACACATTGGTGACTATACGCTCTAGATCATGGCCCACCAACCTCTCATCCTTATCAAATGTCTCGTGGATCATCTTCTTGATCACATCGCTGTTGTTGCGAGGCAACGTTTCCGGCAAAAACAACACAATCATGAGCAAACTGGCCCCACACAACATCACCATGAACCACATGATGGCTCGCCAGCCCCACGCTTCGGCCAAAGCGCCCCCTAGAACCGGCGAGAGCAATGGACTGAGGAGCGGGCCCAAGTAAAAGAGACTCAATGGCTTGCCTCGTTCTTCCTGTGTGTACAAGTCGGAAATGATGCCAGCTCCACAAGATTGGGTGGCCGAAGCACCGGCACCAGCAAGCAATCGGAGAGCGATCAACGTGCTGGTGTTTGGAGCCAAGGCACAGCCAACGGAAAACGCCAAAAACCACGCAAACGATACAATGTGTACCGATCTGCGGCCGTGCATCTCTGAAAAGTTCGACCACCACAAGGGAAAGACTCCTAACGAGAGCGAGTACACACCCATGGAAATATTGATCAATGCCATGGACGTTTGGAGATCGCGGGTTAAGTCTGTTTCCGCGGGAAGCAAAATCGTGGCGCCCATGGGCCCCGCCACTGAAGCTAGTGTTGCAATCAATACAATCACGAGCTTTTGCAAGTCTGGGTAGCTTCTTGGATCGTGGTATTCCGAGATAAGTGTTGCCCATGAGAATAAGCCTCTTCGCTCACGCCTGGGCACGATTGTGGGATCACAAGCGGGAGATAGCCTTTTTTTTGCAACGCTAATACTGTTTTCTGTCGACAGACTTGCTGAATCGACTCTCGTTTCAGTGCTTAGCTTGTGTGGAAAGTCATGCGTTTCAACGCATTCGTCTTTACTTGCTAGACCTGGGCTTTCATGCAAAGGCCTTGGGTAGGGGCACAGTGGAATGGCGGTGTGCAGACTTAACTCTGAAAGAGAACTGTCCAAAGACTCCAGCTCAGACATTGTATGGATTGAGTTTGACGCCATTGCAAAGTAAGGGTTGAATTCCAAGCTGTCTCAATTAGGTCGGCTTTAGTGGGTGATTGCAAAAACGAAAGCGGTTGAAATGAAGATGAAACGGCTTTTGACGCAATGTGAAAATTGCGGTTGAAATGATACCTCGCAGAGATTTGTTTTTGATATGAACGTGCCATTCCACCCTTATTCAACGAGGTGTTAGATTCTAAACACCACTTTCCTGGTGAAAGCGGTAGTCTTAGAAACTTTTGGGGTCTCGCCATAATCACACAGCCTCCGGGTCTTCCAAGAAGAAAATCAACTTAGATACCCCTCATGTCTACTACACTTTCCGTAAATATGCTCAGCCATTTTTAGGGCTGGCTGCAAAAAGCGGTCTCGCGCGTGATTCTCGACTTGCCTCGGAGAAAGAAAAGGAAGAAAAGAAAAGAAGAAAGAAAGAAAGCTCAACTAGGCCAGCGCACGATTCGCAAAAGAAAGTTTTCAAAAGGTATGGATGGGTGGAATTTGGCGGTGGCTGTGCTGCTTTCAATTAATGATTTATGGACTCCCAGAAAATGCCAGGGTATTGCTCAATTTCGCAATTCCACTTAATAATGTGAAAATCGCCATGAAATTTCCACCTGGTAGAGTTTGAAAAAGTCTGGTGGAAATAAACGGCAAACCCGAGAGTCGAGGCAAAGAAGACTGAAACAAAGAAAAATGGCTTTCCCGGGTTTCGGGTATCCCGGTGTCAATGGCTCATTGTTGTACGAGATTTTATATTTTGAAAGTGCAATACAAGCAGTTTCAATGGAAGGAAGAAAGCATCAAATGAAAAATTTCATTTTGTTTTTGCAACAACTCGAGTACCTGAACCCCAAATATAAAAGAAGCTCGTTCATGATTTGTTGAACTTCCTCCGTTATCTGGGTAGTTCAAGTGCATTCGAAAAGATGAAAATAGCGATGATATTTCTCGCCGTGGCAGGCGTAATTGACGCCATTTCGACTCGCCGCTTCAATCAACCACCAGAAACACTTTCACCGGCACTCCCGACAATCGAAAGCAACACTGATGTGTTGAACCACGTCAACAAACGCGGTGCCGTGGTCGATAAAAACAAGTACATAAAGGACGCCGAGCAGGCCATAGATGAGCTTTTTCTTTACTTGCGCACATTTGCCGACGGGATGGTTTTCAAGCATCAACGGTTCGAATACGAGAGAGGTACGATTTCCAAGCACCTCCTCGACCTAAGCTCTTGGGTGAACGAAGTGCTTCCTGCCAACAAGGCGCTCCAGAACCGCCTCAGATTCCCCAGCCAAGTATTTCGCGTCATGTCGCAAGCAGTCGATAGCTTGAAGTATTTCAACCATCGAAACACTGCAAGTCTTTTGGTGCGTCACATTATCCAGCTTAATCTTCTTCTTCTCCTGCTACACAACTCCCAGGGCAATCCCGACAGCCGGCTTCCCGGATTTGCGGAGTGTGTTCTTCAAAGCGAGCATAACCTGAAGTCCTGGGCTACAGTATTTAAAACGTTACATGATGCGGCCTTCACCGCACGTATAATGTTTGAAAGTCAGTATACAAGGGCAGAAAGAACCATCCAGGTGATGAAAAAATATATCCCGGATGACCACGACACAATTTGAGAGAGAGCGGGAGGTGCAAATTAATGTTGGGTGGGTATTTATTTGAGGCTTAAGGACTGATCTGAGGGTAGGCGCACAGTTTATTTTCGCTATAGTTTAAAGGTGAACAAGGACTGTCGGATATATTTTTAAGTCAAAGGAGCTTCTGAAATTGCACATAATAATAATATTACCGTTTCAACCATCCATCAATATGTATTAAAATCATAATTATAAACTCTTCATGTGCAAATAGCTAGCATAGTAACATAGTAACATGCATCCCCGTGTGCAAGCCATGTAAACCTGTTAATGAGAAGAATGTAGATCCATATACACCATCTGAGAAAGTAAACGGAGAATATCAATACTCTAATCCTTGAAATATAAAAGGTAAAACTATTGTTAATGTTGTAAAAAAAAACTGTTAATGTTATTTTTCTATTTCCATTAATTAAAGATGATGACCCATAGTTATTGTTACTCCTGATGCTAATAATCTTACAGTATCTGATAATGGTAATTCATCAGCTGCAATAGCTTCTATCCGTGCTGGTGGTCATGCCATTCCTGTTTCCGTAGTAGGGTTTAATGCAAATTGTAAATAAGCTCAAAATAAAGATGCAAGTATTAAATTTCACTAACTACAAATAGATAGAATCCTTGTATTAAACCTCTTTTAACTGCGATAGTATTATCACCTAAGTAGGTACTTTCAGCCACTATATCTGTCAATCATAACGTTAAAACATATAAAACATTGAACATATTTAATAGTATATAAAAATTTGATAAAATGTATGACAGTGCTGTTAACTGGTGTGCTTTGAAAGGAGAGCTGAGTTTGATGCAGCGAGTAATTCACCGAAAACAAACTCGAACGATGAGGCAGCGATTATTAGAGCAAACGGAGGTGAAGAAATGCAAGAGCTTAGCTTATCGGGGCTTGACGGTGTACCAGATTCTGAACTTGCTATAAGACACAGGACCGAAAAACACGATCGAGGGTCAGGATCTCTTGATAACTGTATGGAAAAACATCTACTTTTCTTAGTTAACCGCGAATCAACGAAGGAAGTGGGAGCCGGGGAGGAAACTCAAGTATCAAGTTGTTAGTAGCGAGAGTTGATTGTAGTTTAAAGAAATGCCGCAGGGACGAATTAAGGCCTGGTTTTATTCAAAGGGTTTGTTTGGGCTGAAGTTGCCTGATTTGGTGAATGTGGAGAGGGAAGGAATTTGAAGAGTATAAGGTTCGAAGAGTATAAGAATCAGAAGAGTATAAAGATTCGAGGAGTATAAAAATTCGAGGAGTATAAATATTCGAAGAGTATAAATATTCGAAAAACTTGAAAGATTTCGATAATTTGAAGAGATTGGCTTTCAAAGTGTAATACTTCTTAACGCCACTTGTATTACTCAAAAAAAAAAAAAAAAAAAAAGAGTGGCAGTTGGAACGATTTGCACTCGTAGCCCAATTCAGTCTTTTGTAGTGCGTGACGGGTGCAACTCAAGCGCGACAGACGACGATTTTGCAGCTAAAGTGACGCATGCCCTTAAGAAAGTGACGGGTGTTGTATATCGTCGTGCTGTTTGAAGGGCAGTTCATAAATACACCCTTTTTAACTCCTATACTTATTTTTTCGTCGTTTGTTGTTTTTCTCACTCCCAACACTTTTGTCTAATGGAGTCCCCTCCCAAAATACATGCTCTGTTGCACTGTTTTCATTGACGGACAGGCACAGAGGACTCGCATCAGTACACCAGGCGAGGACACCTTGGCCAACACCTCCAGTCATGCATACTTTCCATCCAAGGCCATCTTTTAAAAGCCAATTTTCTTCTTTCCATCCACGGTTCTCGAGTCCGCAAACAACATCAACACACAATGGACTACGATCTCAGGTACGACGCCAAAATCAAGGGCATGACGTTCAAGAAAGCCCCGGAGATTCCCCTGCCTCAACTCCAGCTTGAAATCGATCAGATGAACACTCTAATTGCAGAGCTTGTGGGAATCACCAGCCCTATTCCGCCCAAACCATCACCCGAGACGTTCAATAAGGAGGTGTCGAAGATGACCAAGAAGCTTTATGAGGGCGGAGTGCAGTCATTCAGACAAAACAAGTTTGTTGAGTCTGCCAAGCAGTTCAGCATTGGTATTGAGATGATCAACCGCCGGAACAAGTTCGAGGCGTTCCAGGGCACGTTGCAGGAACTCAGCCTTCTACTCATGAGCAGAGCAGACGCGTATTTGAAGTGTAAGGAGTACTTGAAGGCATTCAATGATGCGGATATGTTGATCAACATGATGGTATGTACACCGGACAACTTTTTGAGACGCGGAGTGGCCAATTACTTCTTAGGCAACTACGAGGATGCACGTGCCGATTACCAGCGTGGCTTAGCGTTTGACGAGAAGAACGAGCGTCTAGTAAAGGAGTTGGAGATTTGTCTTGATAAGATTCTTGAGGAAAACGGCGACCACTTGTGAGGGCAAGTTTCCGTGGAACCAGGGCAGGAAGGAGGGAAAATAACGGTTGTAAGAAATGGAGGATGGAAAGAATTGCGGAAGGGCGGGCTGAAAGCTTTGAGCTGCGAAACGCAGTGAATACTCTTGAAAATGGATCTCGGAATGCAGGAGGATACGGAAGAATTATGTCTGGGTACATGGCTTGGATTGCCAAATGAAGAGCTGGAAGGAAAGGAATACACTGCGTTAAATTGCCTGCAATGTAATATGGGAAAACATCCCGAAAGGCCATGCTGAGTTAATATTAGCCTCTTCTACGGGAAAATCAACCCTCTCAGAATCGTGAGTTTCATCTTGGATACTTACTGCAAAAGCCGTAGATGGTAGAGTAAGATTCAGACTTGACCAGTTTAGTTCATCGTCAGTGTGTTGCACTCCGTTAACGAGGTTCGTCAGCTTCGTTACACTTCGTTAACGAGGTTTGCTAGGCCCGCGCATTACGAAACGATTACGAAGAGAGCTTACGTTATCGTCACCATAGCTATGGAGCCCGACGGAGATGCAACTTTAAAAAGTGGAAATAAGGAATGATGAGGGGATTATGTTAGTGATGTCCGCGACATTTAACTATTTTTCGAGCTCCACTGTGATTGCATTATTCGTTGTAAGGATATCGATTATGAGGACTTGCACTTCACTGGCAGACAATAGACTTGGCACTGCTCGCATTTGAGACACCACCCTACATTCAAAATAAAAAAAAAAAGACAAAGTTTTAGTGTTCAATGGAAAAAAGAACAAAAAAATAAAAAAATAAAAAAATAAAAAAATAAAAAAAGAGCTTGCAAATCCCCCTCCCTACCCTGTCAATTCAACACCAAGCAATACTCTCTATTGTTCCGGCACGTTGCCACACCTCTCGCCACCACTTCCGGGGTGGATTTCTGAGAAATGTCGCGCTTTTCCCACAACGCGACCGCGTTTTCCGAGGGCGTGCGTCGCACTACTTCGATCGTAATCCATCAGATCCACAAGAACCTAATTGTTTTACTCCACTTCTACAACACTCACATCTGCGATATTCTAGCACGCGTTCTGGATGCTGGTTCATTCTCAAGACGCCGTGATCGTTCTCTCAGACGACGACGGCTACGACTATGCTGGCTCAAATACTCGTGGTGTTGTTGATGAAGACGACTTTCAGCACATTGATATTCCAGGAGTCACTGGAACTTTACGCGGCGAGTCCGTTCCGAAGTCATACACAAAGCCAACGAGTTTGCGGCTAGAAGGGTTGGCGAAGTCCAAGTCCCTGTTGCTGCCACCGGCAAAACGGCGCAAATATGGCCATGAACAGCCGATGGAAACGAGTGTCTTGCGAAGTGGGTCTGGTGACACAAACATGGACCGAGAAGACGCGTCTGAGGCCCCTCGAAAAGCCTCCAGAGACATCAAGCAGCTATTATTGGAGAGTCCGCGTGTTTCGCGGAAAAATAGTGCCGATACAGCCTCCAACAATCGGCAAACAAGGAGCACGTGGCTGAACGATCTGTACGCTAATACAAGCACGGAATCTGCCAACGAAGTGGTTGTTATTGACAGCGACACTGACAGTGGAAACGAGACCGGCAACGAGTCTGCGTTTGGCGCTGCTCCTACCGTGCCTGGCGCGCAACCGGCGTCTCTACAGCCGTCTCCTAAAGGTGCCAATGAAGACAGCGAAAACGACTTCTTCTACGACGCGCCCGCTGCACAGAACTCAGGGGAGAGCCAGGATGTACTGGCCAAAGGCAAGAAAGAGGGCCGGAGTGAAGACCGGGGTCAAAAAACCGCAGCCAAAACGGCTGCTGGTCTTGGCGAAAGTGCCACAAACGCGTCTGATGTTTCCGTTCCTGTCTCTATCTCTGTTCCTGTTTCTGTTCCTGAAAACAGTGCAGATGATGCTTCCGGTTCGGCTCCTAAGAAGCTCCTCTTGGCCGAAAGCAACGGCGGCTTACGAAGTAGTGCTGCAGCGGCTACTGCTGCAGACACAGGCAGTTCCGACGACGAAATCGCCATTCTTTCCAAGGAAGAGGCCGAGCGTGTGGACGCGTTTCGCAAAACGCATAAAAAGGACAAAAATGCCCAAAAGGTGCCCAGAAATGGCGCTCCTTCGAGCGATTCCCCGGGCGCCAGTGCCACCAGGTCGCTGTTATTTGGTGCTGCTCCTGAACAAACACGAAATACATCAGTGGCTCCTCGCTCTCAACTACTGCCGCCGCTTCAACCTACACAGCCGGCTTTCAACCAGCCTGCTCCTGTGTTTCATGCGGGAGATCCCTCTGCAACCAACCCTATCTTGACCAGTGCCGACGTGGCTGTCAAAAACCACTTCAGCAACTTCAATGTGTCGCAACTCCAGCAGTACGAGCGCAATCTCGATGCGCAAATCAGAAAGCTTCAGAAGCAAACAGACACGTACTACGCAGAGGTGCAAAGTATACGTACACGGATGCTGGAACTTCCGTGGATGCATCCGTCAGAAGAGCGCTTGGTGAAAAAGCAGGTAGAATCGCAGATTGCGGACAAGCTTCGGCTCGCGCATGCACTGGTTGAAAGCACCAAGAAGACAAGACGCTACCGGTTCATATTGGAGTCGGTGAAGACGGCCAAGTTGAACATGAACCCATACTACTCGACGCATCAGGGCATTGTGTTGCCACCTGGGATGGGCCACAATTCGAGCGTGTTGACGTTGAACGACTCCTCAGCATACCCGACTAATGTGAACCCGTACATGACCCCCATGGCCGGCGTGGGTCCTATGGGTTCCATGGGTCCTATGGGCTCCGTGGGTCCTATGGCCCAAAACGACGACCACGTTCACTTGGAGAAGCTCTTCAAGGATCTCTGCCGAGAGGAGAAGGTGGAGGGCATGGCGCCCACGCCGGAGTCGCTCAGAATCCAGTTGCTCGATCACCAGCGACGTGGGCTCTATTGGCTCATGGAAAAGGAAAAGGCAAAAATGGGCTGTATCTTAGCCGACGACATGGGTCTAGGAAAAACCGTCCAGACGCTAGCGGTGATGATGGCAAATGCTCCGGTGGATGCCAAATGTCGCACCACTTTGATAGTGGGGCCCGTCTCTTTACTACGGCAATGGCATGCTGAAATCGAGGCTAAAGTGAAGGCTTCCGATGCGCTCACCGTGGCGTTTTACCACGGCCAGGAGAAGCGCCGGTTGTCTTCGTTCAAAGAAATGTCGCAGTTCGATGTCGTGCTCACTTCCTACACCACTCTAGCCTCGGAGTTCAAGCAGCACTATCTCCAAGAAATGGAGAAGGCCATGGTGACCAAAAACCTGAATGCGCTCCCCAACATTGGCTCCGGGGGCCAGTCTTACCTGTCTCCGTTCTACTCAAGCAATGCAAAGTTCTTCCGGATTGTTCTTGACGAGGCTCAGTATATCCGAAACAAGCTCTCGCAGGCATCCAAAGCCGTGGCGTGTTTGCGGGGAACCCACCGGTTGTGCTTGACCGGTACGCCGATGCAGAACAGTATCGAGGAGCTCTATCCTATTTTGAGGTTTCTTGGTTCCAAACCCTATGACGACGAGAGGAAGTTCAAGCAGGACATTTCTGTGCCGCTCAAATCAACGAGCGATAATTTCGACGACTACGACCGGAACCTGTCGATGAAGAAGCTCCGGGCAGTTTTGCTGGCGATTATGTTGAGACGTACAAAAGACTCCAAGGTCGACGGCAAGCCTTTGATTGTGCTTCCGGAGAAAACCGTGGAAAAGGTGTTTGTGGAAATGGAGGACGAAGAACTCGAGTACTATCGAGCGCTAGAAAAGGGCATCCAGAAAAAGGCCATCAAGCTCATGGCCTCAGCAACCAAAACAGGCACCAGTTCCATTCTCACCTTGCTTCTCCGCTTGCGCCAGGCCTGTATCCATCAACTCTTGGTGGAGGTGGGGGAGCTCAATGCTCACGAAAAATCCGACTCCTTCAACGGCAGAAACTGGCTCAAAATGTACCAACGCACCAAACTAATGGACGAGCAGGTCAAGGCCACGGTACGGACTCGTGCTGGAGGCTCCACAATTACCTTTTCATTGGGCAATGTTGATCCAGCTAACGATGAAGCAAATGGCGTTCAGCTCACGTGTCCGGTTTGCTTTGATGTCGTCGGGGAAGACTCGATTGTGATTCTTGCCAATTGCGGGCACATGGTTTGTGACGGGTGCCTGAACGGGATCTTCCAAAAGGAGAGAAGTGATGCCATGCAAGAAGCTCCTGCGTGTAATACTTGTGGGGCATCCACCACTCAGACGGACTTGGTGAACTACTTGATGTTCTCGAAAGTTGTCAATGAAGGAAGCGACGTTTCCCAGCTCGAGAAGATATATGGCATGCCGAATACCAAGAAGAGCACCAACTCGGAGAAAGTGGCGTTCTTGATCCGAAGAGACGAAGGGTTTACGCCCTCGGCCAAAATGGACCGAACCATGGACATCATCAGAGACGTTGTGCAGAGAACCACCGACGAAAAAATCATTGTGTTTTCTCACTTCACCACCACCTTCGATCTCATGGGGTTTACTCTCAAGCTGGAAAATATCGGGTTCTTGAGGTACGACGGGTCGATGAATATCGACGAGAAAAACAAGACCATCAGCGAGTTCTACTCCGGGTCCAAACGCGTGTTGCTTCTTTCGTTGAAGGCGGGAAACGTGGGTTTAACCTTGACTTGCGCTTCCCATGTGGTGCTCATGGATCCGTTCTGGAACCCCTATGTGGAGGACCAGGCCATGGATAGAGCACACAGATTTGGCCAGGAACGTCCCGTGAAGGTGTACCGCTTGTTGATGAAGAACAGTGTGGAAGATAGGATCACCGAGCTTCAAGACAGGAAGAAAGAGTTGATTGGATCTGCTCTTGACGAAAAGGCGTTGAAGTCAAGCAGCCATCTTGGAAGAAGAGAGTTGGGTTTCTTGTTTGGTTTGAACAGTCTCCGGTAAAGGAGAGAGGGAGGGAAACAAAGAGAGCAGAAGAAAGAAAAAACAGGAAAACTATGGCACTTCCGCCAAGTGCTGTGTTGCACAGTCTATTTACGGCTTACTTCGGTGCACGATCCAAATACATCGTCTTTGCAAAGCATGTTTGGGATGTACGGAAACGGATAGAAATGGACGAAAATACCCGATGGACGAACGTTTTGAGCACCTCACCACGCCGCGTATCATGAACAATATGAAGCTCAGGATGACGACGGAAGGAATCACGTGTATTTCCAGAAACTGTTTTTGATGGCTTGATAAAGAGAACAGCGATATAACTAGCATGAAACGGTTTCTAACTTCCAAGTCCAGGGCTCAAAAAAGAGAAAAAAAAAAAAACGATGATGTTGCATAAAATAAGTGCCATGCCGGTATATACCAGAGGTTCAATGCAAAGCTTTGGGAAGAACTGTCAAAACGTCTAAACCATCGAAGAGGACATCGGAAAAAGTCTGGATTTTCACTTCGCGTCTCTGGAAGGTTTAGGTGTTTCTCTCTATCTGCAATCAACTCCCTCAGTCTTTCGTCGGAAAGCGGTACTTTAATCAAAACCGGTTTTCATCCCATCGAAAAGAACAAACCGAATGAATAATGCATTTTCCTCCTCGCAAGACTTCTTAACCAGGGCGTGTTTCTTTCGATCGTGGCAGGATACTCAGTAATTCATTACATCGGAATAACAGATTTTGGACAAGGACTGTATCCAAAACACTAGTGAAAACACTTGTTAAGAATTCCTTTTAAACCGCTCAGAGCCCTTTAAAGCTATTGATCCGGTTCCTAAACCCATCGAAAGTCCTTATTCATCACCCCAGATCCTTTGATGATAAGTATCGCACATAAAGGCAAATCGTATTCCCATATCCGATTCTGAAAGCGTTCGTCTTCGTACATACAATGCCAAACCCTGTCGTTATACTGCACTGTCGTACGCCTAGGCACGGAACTTCTTCACTTTGGTCAAGTTTCGTGCCCAGTCCTCTTGCGGCACGAGTATTGGCTCCTGTAAACACAAGTCCCAGGTGAGTATACTCTCGAAATTTAGGCTGTACTTGTCTAGAGACTTGCAAAGGTACCCGAGCTGGAGAATCACGCCATCTTTGTTGGCCTTGGTCTCGGAATCGTCTTCACTATCGCTTGGCCCAATGTCGGCAAAATGCGCCCATAGCTCAGCCACGAGAATGTGCACCAAGCTCTTCACAAACGACTGGGTGAGAAAGCGATCCTCGTTGTTATTTTCTACGGCCGTCACCGAGTGAAAAATCGCATGGTATATCGATAAAGAGTTGGCCAAATGCTCTCTGTACGTTTCAATGCACCGTTTCAAGTAGGTGACTTTTTTCAACTTGAGCAACGGCTTCAACGAGGCGATCTCGCTGGTAATGAACTTGAACCGCGAGTTCAAGAAGATCACTTTCAAGAAGCGGTCACGGGCCACGCTTTTTTGGCCCGAGGAGGACGAAGACCCGGTCAAGTCGGTGCCGGAACCTTCGGCTATATTGATGAGGTCTGGCCGGTTGAGGATCTGGAAGATTTTGAGAATATTGGACTGCTTCAAGTTGGTGTTCAAGAGCTTGATGAGCCCCTTTACCATCACCTGGAGCTCGATCTTGATCTGCTCCTCGATTTGCTTGAATGTCTGGATATTGGGGAACTTGATAATGAGCATTTTTACAAGCATGGACACCTCCAATGCCTCCTGGTAGTTGCCCTGTTGGATGCACAACTTGCACAAGGTGGGAAGCTCCAAGATATCCAAAATCGCGTCTATGTCGTAGAGCACCGAGTTGGAAACAGCGAGTTTTTCCGCTGCCTTGGTCTTTGCTGGCGTGTCCCACTTAAAGTTCATACTATTAATGTTCAAAAGAATGGCACTAATTTCGCTATCGAGCCGCGGGCCCATCTTCAAGTCCGCCGTTTTCAAGTTCTGGCTGACGTTGATAATCAAGTCTCGGTTCTCGTTTGTCAATTTGGCCAATTGGTCGTCGATTTGCCGGGCCTGCAGATCTAGTTCAGCGATCTCTTCGATTAGAGTGGTTTTTCCGGGGCTAGACCCCGTCGTACTGGGAAAAGGTTCGGTGGAAAGCAATTGGTCGTTGACCAAGAGCTTGTTGAGATACGAGATTGCCTCATTCTTGAGTGTTTCGTCCGAGTCTAGTTTGTCTCGAAGCTCCGGGTTGAGGTCTTGTTTTAGGTAGTCTATGAGCAACGCAGACATGGCGGAGTAAAAGCGGGTGTTGGATATTTCTGTTTCGGTTTGTGTGTTGCTTTTCGATTGCTTTTTGCTTTTTGCTTTTTGCTTTTTGCTTTTTGATTTTTGATTGTTGTATCTGGATCAACGAGAAGTCGTGATTTTGTGCCCAGGTGGATGTAGGAGTTGTGGAAAGGTGGTGATTTTCGGTGCCTCGTTGGACACTTGTGGGCAGGTTGATGTTGAGATCGGTGCGGCAGCGACTCTAAAGTGCGACATTTGGGCGAGGCTCGAGCCGAAATTGAGCTCTCTCATTGTTATAAATATTTGAGATCCTTCCAACAGTCATACCGACCCTATTTGAAATTGTAAAGAAGTGATTTTGCAAGTTCTTCCCACTCCTCTTCACGATGCCCGAATGGCCTTTTCTGGCTGTTAATGTTGAGCTTACAAGTAGACGAAGTGCCATTGTAACTCATGGAAGCAAACGGGAACGAGAGTGAACCCTTATACTGTACCATATTTCTGGGGATAAAAGTAGAAATATGCCTGACGTCTTTATTTCGAGCAAAGGAGAAATATTTGAACATATTATGCTTAACAGAATTAAAAGAGAGTGTGGTACGTAGATGAAGTGCGATTCCTCTAATCACATTGAGTCTTGGAAGAGTCTTGGAAGACTCTTGGAAGATGAGGAGTATTTTCTTGGTGTCTTTAGTTTCCCTGGATTTCCTGAACAGTTACGGAATCTTTCGCTGTCATCCATATAGCCCCTTTTAGACCTTCCCTATCTTTCGGATGTATTTGCAGTTGTTCTTCCATATTTCTGTCTGAATGATACACCTAGTTAGACCATACTTATTGCCCATGGTTCAGACAGGAAAAGATGAAAAAAGAAGAAAGAGTTAAGAAAGAAAAAATCCAAATCCTCAATACCCTGTTAATTAGTGGATCCTAAAATACCCACCTTCAATAATCACTTTTGGCAACCCACCTGCTAATCTGTCAGTCTGAGAAAAGGCTGCGAAAAAGGGCGCTCTAATAAACAGCGACAGTACTTTTTCTGAACTACACCACGAATTTTTAGAAATACCGTCTCTCTTAAACCACCAGCAGTTTCTCGCCGGATTCTTCTTTCTTCTTATTTTTCTCCTTTTTCTTCTTTTTCTTCTTTTTCTTCTTTTTCTTCTTTTTCTTCTTTTCCTTCCCGTTTCCACATTATCCCACCCCAAACCGCAACACCAAGAAGCCGCCTCGCGCAGGTCGTGCCCGTACCACGCTTCCAAAGGAGGTCCAAAACCTCAATCAACCGCCTACCGCCAGCCAACACCTCCTTTTAACCCACGTCTTTTTCGTCCACACACACCAAACTTCCCCCTCAACCGTCCCGATATTAAAGAAAATACACACACAATATGGAAGGCCTCTTTTTCAACATCGACTACGGCTACGTGGAAGGAGTCGTACGCGGGTACCGGAACGGGCTTTTGACGTCCAATCAGTATGTGAATTTGACTCAGTGCGACACTTTGCAGGACTTGAAATTGCAGCTTTCAGCCACAGACTACGGGAATTTTTTGGCACAGCAGGCCGGGCCGCTCCTGACGTCCATTATCCAGGATCGCCTCTCCAAAAGAATGTACCAGGAGTTCCAATATTTGAGAAGCCAAAGCACTGGTAAGTTGGCCAGGTTTATGGACTTCATTTCGTACGGGTACATGATCGACAACGTTTCGTTGATGATCACAGGGTCGTTGCATGACCGGGACTTGGCAGATATCTTGCCCAAGTGCCACCCGTTGGGTTGGTTTGATACGCTTCCAACGTTATCAACGGCCACCGATATCGACTCTTTGTATGACGTAGTTTTGGTTGACACGCCCTTGGCGCCGTTTTTTAAGGACTGCTTGACGCTCCATGATTTGGACGATTTGAACATCGAGATCATCCGGAACAAATTGTACCGGAACTACCTCGAGGCGTTCAACGACTTTGTTCAAAAGGAGTTCGACGGGCCAGACCTTGAAATCATGACCCGCTTGTTGAGTTTCGAGGCCGACAAGCGCGTAATCAACATTGCGCTTAACTCGTTGAACAACGCCGAATTAACCGCCGAAGACAAGCTCGGTCTTTTTCCCCAGTTTGGCCAGTTGTATCCTATATACCACCACGAATTGGCGAGTGCTGAGGAAGTCGAGCAAATCAAGGGCGTGGTCGAGTCCATTGCCGAGTTTAAGGATCTTTTTAGCGACGCCCAGGCCTCCGGCGGACAGAAAACCATCGAGGACTGGTTTTATTTGTTGGAAATGAAGTACAATAAAAACGCGTTCACCCAGCAGTTCACATTATCGAGTGTGTGGGCGTGGTTGCGCTCGAAGGAGCAGGAAGTGAGGAACATCACGTGGATTGCCGAATGCATTGCCCAGAACCAGAAGAACAGAATCGACAACTACATCTCCGTGTATTAGAGCCCATTCGAGAGGTACGGGTACAAGACGAATTCTTGGTGGGAAGTTTCTATTGTCGGGGTTTTTTTTGCCTCTTTTGGCAGTGATGACTCGTTTCAGGTGCGTTTCCGACGTAAACTCTTGGAAATTGGTTGGCTCTAATCTTGGCCATGCAAAGCTCATTAATGTACGGAAGAATTTCGAGAAAAGAAAAACATTGGAATGCATTTGTTTCGATTTGCGAGAATTGCTTGAACGATCTGTTCACAATGAATGTTGCAGAAAATGTCTGGCGACAGAATGAATATGGAAGTGTTCGTTCTGGAAGAGGGAGAACGGGAGTTCTTGAAACAAGGTAAGGTCATTGAAGACAAGTTTAGATATCCTCACATTATCATTGCCAAACTCCAATACCGAGCTAGAGAGAGGACATAACACAAGAAAGAAGCAACCGCTCTTGATATCACGCATCACAAACGATTCAGTGATTATTGCAGTACATTTGTTAAAAAAAAGGGGTTGAGTTAGGAAGTTATATGAGTCCCAGGATGAATTGAAGTTCAGTGATGATCCTCTTTTCCTTGAAGGCAGCCTTTTTCGGAACGAGAGTATTGCCCAATTTGTTTGTGTGAGTGTATGTGATGCTGTTCTTTGTGCTGATGTTTCTCATGGCCACACGCGTTCTACTCAATTGCAACAAGCTGACTGTCATTTGAACCAAGACCTGGAAATCACTACTTTCAAACAACGCCGAGGGCTAAAAAATGGTGTTTAAAGAGCACTATCACATGAGATAAGTCACTCCCTGGCACAAACAGTGTATTGTTCGGTTTGGTGCAGTGACCAGACCACCCACCATCACCAATATGACCTCATTTTTGGCTGATGATACTTACTACCCGGCAAAACAACCCAAATATAACTCAACTCTCGCGTGACTCTGAGCACTTTCTCATAGTGCACTAAGGATTCGATAAAACTCACATTTGGCCCGTCATTGCCGATTTTGATCTCGATGGTACGCCCACATAGGATGAGCGTCCCTGTAGTCCCGATAAATCCGATAATAAACTGGAATTCTCGTGCCGTATGGACCATAGTAATGTCTCACAAAGTCGTAGACTGGAGGAATGCGCATTACCGGGGGGTCTCTGTAGACGGGTCTCTGTTGAGATCTTCTCCCGTTAAAACCATTTTCATTCTGCTGCTCAGACCGTAGATCGACTCGATGTCGCAACATAAATAAAATTTCTCGCCATAACTCATCGTATTCTTTATCAAGGTCGTCTTGCATGTTGTCGGTGGTGTATTTAGTTCGGGGTTTGAAATAACGATACATCACGATAAGTTGATAACCACAGTTTTCGCAGCCATTTAATGGGGCCAGTCGTTTGTTTGTGCAAGACACGACTAGAAAAATTTGGGTAGATTTGGGGTGAAACGGTTGAAAGGGTTGAAATGGTTGGATGTTTATTCAAAGACGCGTTTTGCTATTTTTTGACCTTGTTGGCTTTGAGCATATTCTGGTTTAACATGTGAACAAGGTGTAGTATAAATTCCTAGTATAACTTGTGTGTTGTTACAATGAGAGCTTCTGTGAGCATTGTAATTATCATCAGAGACATGTAGGCTTTTCTGGGGTTGATTGAAAAGCTTTCTGAGCTTTCTGAAATATCCCGATTTATTGAATATCCCTGATTTAGCGAATATCCCTGATTTATTGAATACAACGTGTCCAGAGCTATCGAAAACTAGCAAAACCGAAACCAGACGTAAACTCGAGAAATAACAACAAGGCCACGGATAATAAATATGACGAACTAGTCTTTTTAAAGATATTAGAAAGTGCCAATCTAAGTACTGATCACTTAGGTTGAGGACTTCTAAATGATCACAAGTGTAGGGACGATCAGTTAAATCAACATGAATTGTTTGTTTAAGTACTCTATTCCGCGAGTTAATGCAAGTCTTGATAAACTGTAGATTTATGAAAACCTACGTAACAATACTGAGGCAATGTTCGGCTCTTTTTATTACCAATCAAGTAGGCCAGCCCGAAGTTGGGTGTATCTATGAAGACTTCCTGAAGATTTGGGAACATTACTGACAGAAAAACGCCACCTCTAAAAGCATAGTCGTAACTGGGGAATAGGCAAGGTGCTCCTTTTAAGCAAGCTGCGATTAATTGTCTGAAAATTCGAGCCCACAATAGTAATGATCGGGCATTGGAATTACATCCTGGAATTGCTTACATTACTATCTTTGTGGCTAGCTGACTTTTGTCGGCCATGAATTCTTCAAGGGTCTGCTTTTCCCCCAAGTGTTGGAAAGCCCGAATTGGTTCACTAGAAGATCAAATTCAGTACGTAGTTCAGATATAGGAACCCTAACAGTGTACCTTAGAGGGGTATTCAAAAAGAGAAGATGAAAATAAAAAACAAGGAGGTAATTTTCCCTGGCCTAAGTATGATACACAGATATCCTTTTCTCTTTCTGACTGGATTTGATTGAGTTTGCCACCAATATACTAATCACATTAATACACTGAAAAAAGAAGACCGGAAATTATCTCATGATCTCTGAGAACAGCCTATACTATACTTAATGGGATAACAACAGGTTCTAAGTCGGATACGTTCCGGCTTTTCTCGACAGAGTTGACGTGATTGGAGCAGAATTTTTGAAGCAGTCCGAAGTTTTTTAGCTTTTCTCGGGAATACGTGGTTCTGTTCGAAAGACTATGTGATTCTCATTATTTTCGAGGGCCAAAACCTGCTCCTGTAAATTGCAACCGGTGCGCTACAATCAGTGATGTTAGTGATTAGCGAATTTAGCGAGTTAGCGATAATATTATTATATTATATTAATAATATCGCTAAAATAATAATAATAATAATAATAATAACAGTTGCAATATCGATCACTAATCAATTAGCGATAATAATATCAGGGAATAATTCGATATTATCGAAAATAATTTGACTTGGTGTACTGACCTTGTTGACCAAAATCCATGCGAAAAAGGAGCACAAAATAACCAAATCTTGCAACAATTCAGCGCACATCATTCTCCTTCGAGTAAATTTTTGCACAATATACACTCCCACAAAACATCCTCGGGCTATTTGCGTTAGTGATTCACTATTTCGATAGCGATTCGATATTTCGCTATCGCCATAATATAATAATAATATCAAGAAAAATATTATTAATATCGATATTAGCGAATTTTTAGTGAAAAGTTGCGTCGCTAACATCACTGACCCTCACCACTATGCGCGTTCCAGCCTCCCTCACTGAACCTTAGTCTCACACAATTCCAAAGCATCCAATGCTGCAACTTTTCATTGCCTCGTCGCCGGGCGAAGAAGGCTACGACGGCCACGACGACGGCCACGATGAAAGTATACGTCTCTTTTCCGACCGCGTGCCCCAAAGCCCCGTGTTTCTGTTTGCTGCGGCCACGTCTCACGTGTCGCATTTATCAGACGTGTTGGCACTGATATCAGCAGTGGATCGACACGCGTTGATGGTAATCTCGCCGTACGGAATCACGTTTTTTTCCGAGTACAACCATATCTTGAACGCCCAGGTGACGGTGGACGCGTCTCTTTTCTCTGCGTTCGAGTACCACTGGACGCGTCCGGACGCGTATCTGGCTCCACCCACGGAATCTCTACTTCCGAGAAACGTGCAGTTGGGCATCGATATCCATAAACTCAGCGACGCGTTTGCCGCCGCTGCGGCCACGGTGGCGCCCCGCGGGAAAAGCTGGAAACCCGTGAAACCTGCTTCGAAGACTGGCGCCACCAAGAGCTCTTCCGGAGGTCTAGAAGGCGTCTTGTGTTATATCAAGTACCGAGGAGAGGGCCACCACTTGATTGTGGAGTTTGAGGACCGGCTCATGAGCGAGCAGATCGAGTTTGCAACCTACCACCTTGATTTGGAGTTTCCCTACGGCGACGAAAACCCGGAACTGCAATCCCGCGGCTTTCCCGCCGGCTCTCCCACCAGCGCTTCGGGAGCTCTCAGTATAGACCACTCTGCGCTCCGATTCGAGGTGATTTTGCAGAGCGACATTCTTGCCAATTTGCTCCAGGACCTCCAGAGCTTGGGCACCGAGGACTTGTACATGTACGTGAGCAATGTGCCTGGAAACGGCGCTTCCGCGACGCCCAACCTGATGTTTTTTCTTTCCAAAGGCGCCATTGGATTCCTGAAACTCATCTACCCGAGTGCACGAACCATGCTCCAGAAGCTTGAGGTGTACCGAGAGAACGAGCACGAGCACGAGCACGAGCACGAGCACGAGCCTGTGCCTACATCGGACTCGGTGCTTTCCACGCTCGGGTTTCCGCCGTTTATCAAGGTGTTTCGTGGGGTCAAATTGTCCTCCAAATGCAAGATCATGAAGGACTTCAGCGGCGTGGTCCTGATCCAGCTCCTCTGCAGAAACACCGCCGCCAAGAACTATCCGGGCACGTTAATCGCATTCAACATGCTTGAAAAATCAGACCTTGGGGGCACGGGGAGCTCGATAGACGTGGATTTGGATGGTTTGTTCGACGAAAAAGTCTACCAGCAAGTGCGCGAGTACGACCAGACTCCAGGCGGAGAGCCGCTGGGATCCAACCACTCCAAAACAGCGGAATATGACGCAAACGAGCCGTTTTCGTATGCCTCGTTTATCAACAGAACGGCTGCGGAAGAGCCGTTACTGAAACGGATCCGCGGGGATGGGGATGAGCAAAACGCATCAAACACGGCCACAGACTCCATTCCAGTGTTTTTGTAGGGTAGTTGAGGATTGGGAAAACAGGGTGGCTGGGGTGGGGATACGTTGTTTTTGGTGATATTTGAGGTTATGGGTTATTTGTGTGAAATGCGTTTAATGTATTTTGGACATGAGTTACTTCAGATCATTTTAAAGGTGTTATCTCGGTAAGTTGCAGCAAGTTGCAATTGACTATCTACCAATGAGAGCGATAGTGAGAAGTACTGGAAATCAGTGCTGCATCTTTTTCGTACATCGAAAGCCTATATTTTTCTTAAGGTTTGAGTTGAAAGAGTTTCGACAGCTTTAGGAACCATTCAACAGCTTCGAAGGGTGCGTTTGTCAGGCAGCCGCTCTTAAAGTTGCTAGGCAAGTGACTGACTTGTCGAAGGATTCCATTATTCACTGCAGTTATACTTTTGTAGGTGCAATAGTGGCACAAATGTGGAACCTTTTCTGTTTTGAGAAACTGTGGTTCCCAAATCAGCTCATTTTATTGAGTTACTTAACTGATTAGCTTGAAAGACACTCATTTGAACCGTAAAAATGAAAATTAGGACTACCTCTAATGAGTACAACAAACCAGTGGGTAAAACATCCATTGAAGGAGGAATAGTTGAATCAGTCATTGAGCTTGTCCTTTCCACATGGACAAAAATCCGGCACTTCTCATTGCACCACTTTCGGATGAAAGCAGAAGGAGAAAAGCACATACAGCTTCCCGAGCCACAAAGTGGAATTTCACAATATTCTTTTGCGACGTTCTACGCGATGGTTTAAGCGTTTCTTTGGGGCCTGGACTTGCACAAAAAAGTCAGTGATCCAGATAACCATGTCACGACAGTTCGAAAGTAAGACAAAATTCCAAGCCATATCCTTGTTCTCATTTCCTGGGCTATTACAAGCTGTCTTGTAAAATATCTGTATTGCCTTCTCTTCATTTTTTGACCTTAATTCTCTTCATGTTCCACTCCATGGTGAGGTGCTTCAAACTTTCCTACACTAGTCGTACATTCGTACATTCGTACATTTCTGTTCGATTTCGTACAGAATGCACATGTCTGTACGAGAACGATGGATTCTGATTCGTACATCCCAATGTACGTCGTGTTTGACCGTACGATACAGCACTGAAGGAAATACATTCTGGAATTGCACTCATTATTGTATCTGTGGTAAGCTGGCTTCTGTCAGCACCAAGTATATAAGGCAAAAGCCAGACTGGGTTCGCTAGCAGTTCTCACTTCATGGATAGTTGAAATGTAAGAACCCTATATAAGAACCCTAGCACATTTGGTTCTTTGAGTTCATTTGGTTGTTTCAGGTGATTGGTTGTTTCAGGTGATTGGTTGTTTCAGGTGATTGGTTGTTTCAGGTGACTCGGTTCTTTCGTGTCAATGTGTTATTTTAGATCTTTTGGTTGGTTTGGTGACATCTGCAAATTTGGGTATTTTTGGGTATTTCTGATCACTGCTGATCATTTTTGCGCCTCGGAGTCGGCATTCCTAAAGCAGGTGGCGGAAAATAAATATCCAGTCTCCGGATTTATACACCGACCCTTATTATCTCTTCTATGACCTTCCACAAAAGAGATTTCCTGGCTATCTTCATTTACTCGTTAAATACTTTGACTTTGAGACAAGTAGAAGAATACACCTTTTGCGTAGTTCCATTCTATCAAGAATATACCGCAGCACCCGTCTTGCTTATCCTAACCAGCAATCTCATCCGACAAAATTTAAACAAATCGTCGGAGCGGAGATTCGGTGTTTGAGAAATCTTCCACACTATTCAGCTCGTTCAGGTTGAGAAATATGGTGATCAAGTCCAGCATCTCTGCGGAAAATTTAGGTAAACCGATCTTGAACAAACTTAGAGTATCGCCCTTTATTCCCAGATCCAGAAACTATTGGTTTCTTTGCGGCTTGGCACGAAACTTGACCAAAAAGGGTGCGTTGACTTTACTGCTTTATCAGAACGCGCCTCTGATGTTGATATCTTGACATTTTCTCGGCGCCTCGAAATCTAATCTTTCTCTGCTTTCTTAAAAACCAAACGTAATAGCACTAGAATGGCCCTGGTGCAGCCAATTTTTAGAAATCCCCAACACCTTCTCAACGCTTTTTCTCTTCAAGGACGATGCCCGTCTAAATGTACGACACCTTAAACGCCATCAGCAACGTCTCCTTTACCTTTTCCCGGAAGTTGATTTTCCGCCGGCGCAAAACCTGGCCCGAAATAAAAAGAACCAAAATCACTGCAAGGATCACTGGAGACTTCTCCTGAAACGTGTGTTTGGAGATGGTATAGTAGTAGGCAAGACGTTCTTTTAACAGATCAAGAGACGGGGAATTCTCTGATTTGTCTGCTGATGGTGATGTTTCTGATCTTTCTTTAGAGAACGAGCCCTGGCCTCGCGCAAGCTCTTTTTTCTCGTGCTCCTCCTTGATTTGCTTCAAAGACTTGTACTTGAGGCTTTTCTCCCGGGCCTCTTTGGCGAGTTTTTCCTTTTCGGCAGCTAGACGTTTTGCCTCGCGTGCCTGGGCCTCCCTTTTGTGTTTTTCCTTTGTGCTGTTTTCGGCTTTCTTCGCCCGCTCCACCTCCTTCAACTTGGAAATTATTGCCTCCCCACCAAACACCTGGTTGGTTTCTGAAATGGCATAAGCGGTGGTGAAATCGCCGGCCTCAGGCAAAACATTGAGTACAAACATATCAAACCACTTCCGCAATGAGCGGTTGTCACTTTTGCCGCTAAAGTCGAGCGCATGGTAGGTGAGCTTAAACTTGGAAAGTACAAAATCGTCTTTTTCGCCGTTGATCGCGTCCCGACTCGTATAGTAAACTAAAAACAAGCTGTAGAGCAACTCCAGCGGGGTGTCGGCGATAGCACCGTATAATTCAGCGAGCTGGTTGAAAATCTCGTCATTACGGAGCCTTTCAAGCATGTGGTGGTTTTCAGAATGGCCCAAAGACCATGTTTCAGTGCCGTCTTTTGGCTTCAATAATAAGCCAGTCTCCGTCAAGTACAACGTGGTGATTTTCGTGTAGAGGTCTTCGCCTGCTAATCCACGACTGAAGCTACGATAAATAGCCGGCTGGAGCTTTTCAAGTATGGAAAAAGACCGGGTTATATCTCTGTTCATGAACATCTTAAGTGCCAACTGGTAGTCCGCAAGCATGACCGCCTCCGGGGCGGACGTTTCCAAGTGAGGAGCTCCGTTCATGGCAAAAACAAAATAAAGAAACAAGAGAAAAATTGAACTTACCCCCGGATGTTTGGAGAGTTAAAGTGACGGGTCAGCTTGTAGCACGAGAGATGGCGAAAGGTGGGGGTGTTTTCGCTTGACGGGCCTGGCGTGGGGGAATGCGTGGGGGAATGCGTGGGGGAGGCCGAGGCCAGGAGGCAGATCCGAGGGTGGAAACGGGTGAAAGGCCAGGAAAGGCTGGTGAAAAGAGTGGCTGCGAAAACAAATGGGAAAAAAGGAGAAGGAAGAAATGAAAGCATTGAGTGGATGTCTGCAAATATCGAAAGGAGTATTTCAGTAAGAAGAATATAAGCAAAAAGACCGGGCAACGACGTCTCGGCAGTCTGTATTTTTGGCCCAAAGCGTTACTTAATTCTGCTTATTGAGATTGTTGTGGTTGGAACTCTGATGTTTTATACGCAGCTGTCGCATCACCATTTTGTCGTTTGAGAATATTAACAATTTGCCTGAACTTTAAATACCAAATGTGATGGCTGCTTTGGCCCCAAAACGAAACAGCAAAAGATCAAACTTCAACACTCCTGCAAGAAGGAGTAGCCTATTACATGTTCTATACAGATACAGTGCAACACCCTCAAGTCGCGCCACCCCTTAGTCGCTCGCCGAAGACGCGACGCGTTTTTTTATGAACAATTCTTTGATCGATAACAATGTCAAAGTCCCGTCAAAAACCGAAAGAGGAGCGAGAAGTCCAAGATGAGCATATTAAATTGAAAAAAATTCAACCCTCTCCTTCGCTTCGTTAGCTCGCCGTTTTGGTGTCGCGCCGACAACGCTTAGAGATCGGTACCATGGACGACAAACCGTGGCAGAAGCACGCCAAAAAAGCCAAAAATTAAATGTCCATGAAGAGGCTACACTCGCCAAGTGGTTTATGTACCTTGGGTCTATTGGAGAGCCTCCCCGGCATCATCAGGCTCGGGATATGGCCAATTTCATAATTGCGTCTCGCGGGAAAGTGCTGTTCGAACCAATTGGCAAAAATTGGCTACACGGCTTCTTGAAACGAAACACTGGTGTCAAGAGCAAGTTGATAAAAGCTCGTGATACAATCCGCGCCAAGTCCGAGACGCCAAAAAGTTTCGAGGATTGGTTTCAACGCGTGAAAAAGACGATGGATGAATACGGTATTGCCCAGTGCGATGTCTATAACGTTGATGAGACACGATTTGCCATGGGAATCCTTGGATGCACTCGCGTTATCACGGGTTCCGAGGTCCGTGATGGGCCGACGCTTTTGCAACCTGGAAAAGGAGAGTGGGTCACCGCAATTGAGTGTATAAGTGCTGGCGGTTTCGCGTTGGCACCCTTCATTATCTTTAAGGCCAACAATTGCAACAGAGTTGGTTTGAAGGCCTAGAAAGGAAATGGCGCATTGGCGTAAGTGACAATGGATGGACAAACGACAGTTTGGGACTCAAGTGGCTCGAGAAAGTGTTTATTCCTCAATCGGAGGCTCGCAGAGTGGGTGAATACCGTCTTTTGCTTTTGGATGGCCATGGAAGTCATTTGACCCAAGAGTTCAAGGACAAATGTGATAAACATAACATATTGATTCAGTGTGTGCCCCCGCACACTTCGCATCGTCTCCAGCCTCTTGATATTGTCTGCTTTGCTGTATTGAAACGAGAGTACAGAAACATCGTGCAGAGTAAGATACAGCCTCTTCATAGTATCGACAAACACGAGTTCCTTTCTGCATACCCCGAAGCTAGAAGAGGTGTTTTTTCCGCCTCAATGATCGATAGTGCTTTCCGAACCTCTGGCTTGCTTCCATTCGATCCAGACCGTGTTATCGATAAGCTTCCACGAACTTTTCCCACACCGGTGCACGAGGTTGATGGAGAAGGAAGAATGTCACCAGAAGACCAGTTTTTTCCTTCAGAGTATGATGAAATAATGGATTTAGATCGAGAATTTGCCAAAGTCATTCAAAATGTGAGTCATGGCCCTTGAAGTCCGCTCAAGGTCATCATGGCGAAATATTCAGATCAGGTACATTGCGCGTTCACCAGAGCAAATAATTTCAAACCAGAGTTGCACAAACAAAGGGAAGCAATGACTGAACTTAAGAAAAAGAGGTCAAGATCGAAAAGACAGTACCTCCAGGAAGGTGATTTATCTGTCGAGGACGTGGAGCAGATGTCGTTACCCCCTACAGTAGCGTTAGAATTCAATGTCAACAATGTCGACGACATTGTGAAGAATGGTTCACCGGTACGTAAAAAGCTGAAACGGCTTTGTGGAAAATGCAGGTTGCCAGGCCATAGAATTGAAACGTGTCCGAAAAAAGACTAGTGGTTTTATAGTTAATTTTAGTTCTGTATGTTAAGAAACATTGATTTAAAATCGAGGTTATGATTAATTTCGCAAAAAGCGAGCGACTCGGGGGTGGCGCGACCTGGGGGTGGCGCCACTTAGGGGTGTTGTACTGTAGCTACTAACAGAATGATTACCTATTAAGCCTCATATATAGACGAATACATAATAGTTAAAGAATTACACGAGCAATTGGAGGACTTCCACATCTTTGCAAACCTGTGTAGGCAAAGTGTTACGCTAAGAGAGTTATACTTTCATGAGTGCTGTAGGGAGAAAGATAACGTATCAGAGCTTTCTCCGTCAACTAAGAATATCCTGTTGTTCCCCGTATACTGGCAAGGGCTCCCCCAAGAATCCATAAACATATTTCCTGGCGTAGAAAAAAACGCCTCCCATTATTAAACAGCCCGTGCCTACTAGAGGGAAACACCAGTATGGAATAGCCCCGAAATCGCCCGCCAGAGTCGGCGGAGGAACAAAGGGAAATAATGCAAGAAACACATTTGCAGTCAAAAACACAGACACACACACCCAAGGTGCCGAAAATGGCTGGTGAGCTCCGTTTGCTGTTGTAGATTCGGCCTGAGACAAGAGCAGATCAAACTCGGTATAGCTTTGGATCGAGTCCACGGACGACGCTCTGCTGTGGCGAGAATTGACAGGAGATGTAGCGGGACTGGGTGGGGGAAACGAAGGGGGAAAAGATGGGGGGAAGTTCGTTTCGGCGTTTTTGACACTGTGTCCCCACTGCTCCACGACACAGTTCCACTTTAGGTATATGAGCCCTGTAGTAAGGAGCAAGTTGATCCATGTGCCTGGATATATATACAAGTTGACGACAAACTCGTAGATTTCCGAGCTGGGCGGGCCCAAGAGGATGCCCACGGTGATGGCCCAGTGCAAGTAAAGCGAGTGATTGAGATTGCAAAAATACCTCGAGAATGGGAGGTAGTTTTCCTGGGCCAATTCCTGGTTGACTCGCGAGTGGGCAAAAGAGACCACCATGACGTTTCCGAGAGTCAGAAGCGAGATCAATACCGGGAGGACTCGTGAAGTGATGGACTCGCCAAACACCTTGTTGAAAAAGATGCCTGCAACGAGAACTCCACTCGAAAGAAGCTCGTTTTTGGGGATCACCACGAGATAGCTGGCCACCACCATGAAATACAAGAGCGTCACCAACACCACCGACATGGGGGCGGTGAACGTGAGTGCCAGGTAAGGGTCTTCCAACTCTGAGAGCACATAATTAGCGTTTTCCCACCCTTTGAACGAGTACACCACTTGAAGCAACGCCACGGCTAGCGAATAGCCGCTTTGGGGCGGAAGTTCGGCCGACGGCGGTTGCAACGGTGCCGCAATATCCAGAAAGGGTAGCTTGAGTGCCCCGATTCCAACTAGACAACCAATGGCAATGATAAGAAAGAGGATGACGATCTTGAGCATGCCCAAAACGTTGAAAAGCGCCGTTCCCTGGCTGGGATACTTCACGTGGAGCCAGATGCAGAAGGTAATACACGCCACGCCTATCAATTTCAGCGGCCACTCGCTGTCGGAACCGGCATCAAGGACCCCCGATATCGCATACCATATATATTTGCCAAAGGCGAACGAGTTGCCCGAACTAAACCCGAGAAACACCATCTGGAACGCGTAAATGCAGCCGAAAAGGCCCCTGGGGACCCTGAACACCCTGAGCAAGTAGTTTTTCTCGCCTCCGTTGCGGACTGGAAGATTTAGTGCATACTCAAGGTAGACGAGTAGCCCCAGAAGGATAATGATGGCCCCAACGAGCCAGAGCAGGAGAAAAACCGGGACATTGCCGCTGCAGGACTTGAAGATGATCGACGGCGTACTAAAGAGGCCTGTGCCGATCATTTTGTTGGTGATCAACGAAACACAAGACAAGGTGCCTAGTTTCTGGGAGTACCTGGCCCGATCATGCAGCAGAAGCTTCAGGTACGCGGCTGACTCGCGCGAGACCGTAGGAATTAGTGTAGGCATGTTTGCAGACACTTTGGGCAGCACACTGCCTGGGTCGAGGTGGAACTGGCGTGATTTGGTGGAGGTGGAAATTGCAATTTTTCAGTTCCGATCCGGCCCGCTTTCGGCAGTATCGGCGATAAGCACGTTATCAGTCACGTGAGACGAGGGGAAAAAACAACTGCGGTTGAGACTCGAGCGGCCGCGCGCAGCTGGCTGCGAAAAAGAGAACGCTGAGTGTCAGTGGGTGGTTTTTACTTGAATAGTACTTTTCTTATTTTTCACCTTTACCTTTGAGTTTGAGGACTGTTTTTCCGGGGTTTGCCGGGTTGGCCGGGTTTGCCGGGTTTGCCGGGTTGGCCGGGTTTGCCGGGCTTGGCATGTTTTGGGTGTGGAAGTGAAACTAAGCCAGCTTTTGTCCCTTCGTTGTTGAACACGAAACGTTTAAACTGACCTGTGGTTATCTCGGCGCATTCAATGAAAAGTGCACGGAATCTTAAAATAAAAAGACGCCCGTATGCCCACCCCACACGCTGATCATTGTTATGCGGTACCCGGGTGACGGTTTTTTGAATTATGAAGGTGTAGGAGGTGAAGCAGAAATCAGAAATCCAATTGACTCAATCAGTTCTAGCTTGTGTGTATCATTTAAAACGAGTACTTGTACTGAGTGAGGACTACAGAGCACAGTCCAATTCGATTGAGAACCACGACTCTCCATGCCCCAAATAAACATACTCAAGTAAGATTCGGAAGAGGAAGTTCAGTCTAGATGTATCGATGCTAACATGTGCATTAAGTTAGTGTTTGGCCAATCAGAGAGGCCTCTTATGTATTTTACTTCTTGAAAAGTTTTGATTTTTTTAAAAATCCCAGCCCGTAGATAACTACTCTTTAAACCTTTAATACATACTTACTGTGAGCTCATCCTTCCCTGCTCCACTCATTTTCTTCCTTTCCTCTTCGCTTTTGATTCTAGATACCCAAATATCGCCTTCTTGAACTGTTTAAGAAACGCATCTGATTGTTGATTGAACCTTTATAAGACTTCTGAATCAATCACCATAAGAAAAACATTGAAACCCCTCTTTTTAGTAAAGAAACCCCAGCTGAATCACGCCGCACCACCGGTGGTACCCTTCAAATCTTCATCCAGCTCATGGTTCACCTTCCAAGGAACTTTTTCCCTTGCAAATAACCCATCACGTCGAAAACGGACTCGTCTAAATTTGTGCCTTGCTTTAGATCACTAACCGAGACCGTAACCGAACATTTCTGTAAGGCAACGTACTCAGCCGCATTAATAAAGCTTCTGTCCACTCCGTGGATATAGACAAAATTGTCTTCTTTCAACCGCTGTTCAGATGCTGCTCTAGTGTTCGCATGAAGATCTCGAGGCAGAAGCATGTGTTTAAAACGAGCATATTCGACCCATGACACCGGTTCTGCTGCCAAATTCGCCCCGAGAGACTTAAAAACTTGCTTTCCTTCGAAGGTGATTGCATCTGCAGAAACAGCATACTTGGGCACGATAAAGAGACGACCCGCGCCACGCAAATCCCCTGATTTCGATGAAATTTGTCTGATTTTGAGCTCTTTATGACCATTTCCCCAAAGCAGACATCTTGCCTTGTCTCCGGCCATAGAAGGAAAGTTGACGTTCAACGCTTGGCCTTCTTTTAAGTGGTGGGATACATTTGAAACCAACTTAGCCAAAAGCTTGTGTGCGGACCGGAAATTTTTCAGTACACTCCCCGGGTAAAACGGGTTTTGAAGCGACACCTGATGGGCGTCGGAAATTGGCTCGTCATCCTGGTAATTGTGGCCATGATTCTCGACAGATAGGGAAACCACCGGGATGTTTCTGATCTGTGCCATGAGCCGCATGGCCTCCACTCGATCCGGCAATTCCATTAGGTCGGTAACGACAATCCGGGATTCCTGCCGGGGCTCGTCACGTGTTGGGTGGAACCCAAGATTGGGGCCAACAAGAACCAAGTCTGGGGTAAACCCGGTCACGTGACGGGGGGGGGAATCACGTCTAAAGCAACACTTAACGCCTGGAGCGGCGTGCCCGCAACGTACCAAAAGAGGGGCTTCAGCGGGTCCTGACCGTAGGCAGCGTGGGCCACCAAATCTGTCTTTTTTTGCGCCGTTTGGGTTTCGGATTTCTCATCATATTCATATTCAGAAGAGTCTGCTTTCCAGATCACGTGCTTCGGTCTCCTAGGAAGCAGGTCGTGGCGTTTGCGCAAACCTCCGAAAAAGTTTCGGATATTTCGGCCTAAATAGCCTTGTTCGCCGGTTTTGCTTTTTGTTTCGCCTTCGCTAGATTCAAAACCTTCTTTTTGTCTACTGTGCTTTGCTGATGAAAATAAGTTATCTTCTCCTAGGCAGCCGTGGCCTGTGTGCAGGTGCGAGTGTAGCGGGCCAACAAGCACGACATTGTGGCCGGCCTCGGTTAATGCCGGCACGAGGCGTCGAGCATTTGTGGAGGACCACGAGTCAGTGGGCGAAAGAAGAATGTTGAGCGATACCGCGACGGTGAAAAGCCAAAAAAGCGCTATATTGCTGGCTTTTTCAAAGCCCATCGTTAGTATCAAGGTTGCTTGGCGGGTTCGCGTCTGAAACGAGCGGATATGGCCTAGTTTAAGTGAGTAGTAGGCGGATGTTGAGAGTTTAAAGAATCAGCGAATTTGGGCGTATTTAGGAAGATTCAAGATATTTTCTGGAGAAACGAATGTGTGGACGACTAACGATGAGAATTAGAGAGAGTATCTCGGAAACGAGCACATTTATGAATGAAGACAAGAAGTGGGTGTAAGCTTTTCAGGGTACTAGAGCAGATAGAGAGACGCGAGCGTGTGTGGTGTGCAGGACTAATATAATTTCTCATGTGGGAAGCCCGTGTATGCCACACCCGCAAGCGGGCAATCTTTGGCTGTGTGCAGTATATGCGGCTTTTGTGCAGGTGATTGTGATGGCGGCACGCACTGCACGTGGGTGCAATCGACTCAACCGGCTTTAGCGTGGAAAGCCTTGCAATTAATGTGGTACGGATATGTGTCAATGTGTCAATGTGTCAATGTGTTTCAAATATGAGACCGCTTTGGGCCACTTGGCTAATAATTCTTGATTACTGATGGCTGCTTTGAGCGCACGTGCGTGTTTATTAGTGTCAAAGCCGTTTCTCTGAATCAGCTTTATTTACATTGGACTACGTGGGGGAATTCTATATGCTTACTCTACGGAGGGTAAGGAACAGTGAAAATTGGATGCTGTCGATGGAACTAGCTCTATCTTTGGTTTATGTTTTTTGTTTTTCTTTGTTTTTTTTGTTTTTTTTTCTTTCTTTTTCTTTCTTTTTCTTTGTTTTTTTTTTTTGTTTTTCTTTTTTTTTTCTTTTTTGCTCTTCTGTCGAAATAATCAGGTGTCCGAAGCCAAACTAGAAATTTCCACTTTGGAAAGACTGCGTTTTTTATCTGGTGGTCTGTGGTGTGTGTGTAGTTTTGTCTCGTCGTTTTTACACTACCTTCTGGCACAAATGGTCACTATCGGCACAAAGGTTTCAATAGAAAAAACAATTGTGTCTTCAAAAGAGAAGTTCTTTCTATTCTTTTTTCTTTGTCTTTATTTATCTGTGTTGCTTGGTCTTCCTTTGCCTTTAAGACTGGTTTCACTATATGAGATTCACGTGCTAAAATGGGTACTACATACATCACGATCGGTCATTTATGGAAATGTGTAAACTTTAGAATATTTCAGAAACTCTTTTCAGTCTGTCATCTTATAATAGTCCTGTTTCGTGTAATAAAATTAATAATTGGAAGATCTCTTCTTGTTTCTTGGAAAAGGTTAGCCAGTCTAGCCTGAGACTTAGATCAAGTATACAAGTAGAAGGATGACGGTTTCTTTGCTGGTATTAGAATGTACTTCATCCTTTGAACCAATCAGACAGGCTAGTTGCAGTATCAAGATAAAACTCAGTAATGTCAATCGTAGGATCCGTGGATACCCCATGTTTTGAGCATGTGTGTAGTTTATCAATTTTCGACTTCAAAATGAATAATCGAGTGCCGAATTTTGGAACAATTGCTTATGAGTTGTTCTCAGAAAAGCTGGATCCACTATGATCTGGTCTTTCACAGCTCAGACTTTACTGGCTGTGAATGTGTTGACTCGTTTGAATGATTTAGAGCTAAACCACGCAAAACCCACAGTAGACACCTAGAAGTGGCTTAACTGAACCCAGATAATTAGATAAACGGAGACTAACTCTTTTTGGGCTTTTGGCCTTTTCTATTTATTTCTCAGGTGTGAAGTCTTCATGGACTTAAAAGCTACGAATCGTCTTTGACCCAAATTAAAAAGACTAAAGCACGCTTAATTGGTTCATGGATCACTCGACGTAAGCTTGATTAGCGCGTTTTCAGATCCACCGATTTGTATATTGCCGTGGATAAAGTGCGAATGAACATGGACTTGGCCTCATTCTTGAAATTTAAACATCACCAAAAACAATGCCCAGAACCCGAAAAAGCGTATTTTGCTCCTTTTCGTGGTACTCAAATTGACACTCATACCTAACAAAAGGCCACCTCTAGAATCCATTCAACACAGTACCTTTCGGAATTCAGGAATTACTGGACCTGCCAAAGAAAAGATTAATTTAATAGCTGATTGACCCCACATTCATTATTCTCGTCTTCTTGCTATTTTTCAACTTCTTGCTATTTTTCCAACTTTTTTTCTTTCAACTTCTTCTTATTCTTTCTTCTGTCCATCCGCCACCATCCCAATGTTCTTCCTCAGTCTCGGCAATGGCTGCAAATTCACCACATACACGCACAAGCGAGATTCCATGCCCGCGCGGTCCTGCACATAACCCCTTGACTATTTTCTACTCCTTTACCGCTCATTTAATTTACAACTTCGCACGTCACCACTCTTTTGCTAAAACACAGCCCACTTTCACACACCACATTCCCAACTTTTTATTAATGGCCGGTGGGAAGAGTCGAGGCAAGTACGTGCCTGTGGCCACGAATGCTACTGTGCGGGACTCCGCCGACGAAAATGCCGAATTTTTCGATGCCGAATTAGCCGCCGAGTTGGCCCCTGAGGATGTCGCCACCGGTAGTACCAACGGTCTAAATTACCATTTGAACCCGTCCGAAACCCCTGAATACGACTCGGATGTCGAGCTAGATTCGTCCCGAAGAAACAATTTCGAGGGCACATCCTCGCATTTGGCGTCGGAGCAAAATTTGGCCCGCGGACAGGCGGCTAATATGCCCCTTGATTTGGAACTGCAAGGGGTGGCCGGCGACAACAGGCGTCTTTCTGCGCGGGAACGTGTCAAGAACGTGGTGATTTATTTGTTCCCGTTCAAGCAGACGTACGAACGGTTGCACAACGGGTTGAATACCGGTCGGCTTCAACTGAATGCCCCCGGGAGGTTTGTTGGACAAGGCACCGATGGCGTTTTCCGCAATCTTATGGCGAAACCGGACCCGGAGTCTACACGAGTGGGGCAGGAACTGCACCCTCCGACATATGAAGAGGCAGCAGCGGACTCTTCTCCCGAGTACTGGGAGGCCACAATGATTAGCCCCATGTATGAGGATGAGGTGTTCGTGCATGGGTTGCCCGTGGGTAACGTTACCAACTTTGTGTGGAACGCCATGGTGACTGTAGCTTTCCAGTTGGTTGGGTTTGTGCTTTGCTATTTATTGCATACATCGCACGCGGCGAAACAGGGAACCAGGGCGGGCCTTGGCATCACCATCGTCATGTACGGTTACAACGGGATTCCGCTGAACTTTGGCAGACCCGACCATGTGCCCACACGGTACGAGCCAGTGGACCCGAATCTGATTGATATCTCGAAAAATCTGCCGATCAATACAGGAGGCGCCGTTGACACTTATCTGCTGGGCTTTGTACAGAATGTGGATGCTAATGAAGCTAGTGGTGGTGTGCGAACACCGTTTTTGGCGTACGCCATCATTGCATTCGGTATCCTAGTCTTTTTGAAGTCATTCTTTGACTTTTATCTCATCAAGCGGGAAGAGAAGCGTATTCTAGCTCCTCGGGCGCTGGAGGAAACACACACCACCACGGAAGCAGTGCAGCACCCGCCCACCGCATAGAATAAGCTTGGATCATTCTTTCCTTTATGATTTTGTCAGTCGCCTTCATGTGGAGAATTGTGCAATTTACGGGATTACGGACACTAGGGATATACAACATGGGTAAATATACACGGGATCTGGAGCGTTCGCTACATGCAAACATGGCGTCAGGGCCCAGGTCTAATTTTCGACTATTTGCGCCACTTCTTCTCAACCACCTCTTCATGCCATCAAAACGAGCATCTTCTCGTAGATTGTGAAGACTATGCCTCCACTCAAAACCAAACGGCCCAATCTCGGCGTGGCACCCTTCCAAAACGTCAACAAGCCCTCTTCCTTGAAAATCCTCACGAAGCAATTGAGCGTCGATGTGTACAACTTATCCGCTCCCAAGGCCTGCATTCTCGTCTTGACCGTATCGATGGGCATCGTCGTATACACGGTAACTATGCCAGCAAAAGACCCCACAGCAAAAGTCGCAGCGGAAGATAAAGGCTCAGATGCCTTGGTGTTGGTGGCCAGTTGGATCATTGTTTTAATGGCATTATACGATCCCAACCGTACCGCTTGGTTCGAGGCTTGTCTCAATGAAACGGGAACTACACCTCCATAAATGCCTCGGAACCCTAGGTCTCTGACCAACTTGACTGTTCCTGAAATGAGCCCCGATTGATACTTTGGCTTTGCCGCCTGCTTGTCGTCGATGAGGGCCGTTTTGATAGCTTCAAAGGGCGTGACGGCAATCACCGACTCTAAAAGACCAGCTCCAAGCCCAGCAAGCACACCTCTGGGGCCTGACAACTTCCCATTTCGGTCGGCTAGAAGAGCCTTCATCAGATCGAAACCAAGAAATCGCACGGATGCTTTGACGGTGTTTCCAACAACAAAAGCAGGACACCCCACATACAACGACGACACCCCTTGTGTTTTGGCCACGTTCGCAATCAACACCAACGGATTTCGGGATGCTCTGGAAGATTTATCCACCAATTGCAACCTGGTTTTTGCAAACTCGAAAGGGTATGTGATGACACCTTCGATGGCACCGGCAGTGCCTCCTGCAACAAAGGACTTAAAGGGATCTGCTTTCTTTGGATACAGTTAGTAAGGATGCGATTGGAGAGGGCCAAGAGGGCTCTGAGGCGGGGCAATCCGAGAACTTGTCTCTTGAAATTCTATGGTATTCCCGTTGTCCACATACCTTTTGTTCGGGCATGTTGCGTTGTCTGGACCGGACCGGTTTCGGAGTGAAAATGGCTTGACTCAGTTTTGAATCTCAGGTGCGAGTCGCGCGACATGACACCGGCAGTCCCGTCCACATGTCCTGTCCCGTCTTGTCCGAGATGAATAAATTTTCACGCACTTCTGAGGAGCTTTTTCCTAAAGTCGCACCGGCTCAAGGAGCTAATCAAGAAGGGCGGAGTAGTTGTCCTTTGTTATTTACATAGCTATTTGCATAGCAATCAGGCTCCGAGAAACTTCATCGGGCAGAAATGACTTCCAGACAAGCTCTAACGAAGTCTGCAGCCGCATTGGGAAATACGCTTTTATGGTGTGTCGTGACTTCCAACAAAAGCTGAGTTCGCCCCAAAAAAGTGTCTTTAGTGGAAAGAATGGTACTGGCGGCATCTCGGGAACAGTTCTGTGTCAATGGGTAAGCCAGAATAGTAAATAGTATGTGAAGGGCGTATTCATTGGAAAGTTTTCATTTGCTCGCTTGCGATTGTGATAATATTGAAATGGTTTTGAAAGATTTTAGTGTTTTTCGCAAACCCTTTTTATTTCTTCACTAGAAGAAACGACTGAGTGGAAATTGGGCACACGAATTCTTCAGTCCAGTCCACTGACGCCAGCTGGGCACTTTCCTTCACCGATGGAGGGTTTTGTGTGTGTTGCCTGTGTTTTGTGATTATTTGTTTTTTTCTTTTTTTCTTTTTTTGTTTTTTCACTTTGATCATTGGAAAGGTCAGTGAAATCGACCAAAACCGTTCAGCTAGGTAAATTGGAAGGCAAATTTTGCCCGCATCCTTTTTCAGCGGTCCCGAATTTGAGAAGTTCAATACGTGACTGATGTTCCAAGACGCAGAAAATACGAACTCAAGCAAATCTGCTGGCATTGCTTGAACGAAGTTCAAACTTACCCTTGCTTTCGTTTTTTCCTGAATCGTTCAGAAAAAGCAAAGAAATGCGTTTTGACTTCTTTTTCCTTTTTGCCTTTGCCTTTAGATCCCTTCACCAGCCAGGCACTGTGTTCTCGAAGTTGACTCAAACCCCTCTGTAACCTCCCTTCTGCGCAGTTTCAAGTCCACCTTGATGCTCATCAACATTGCTCAGAATCATTCAACAGTGCCACTTTATCCCTTCTTCGTCTTTGCTCCTCCCTCTCAAATATCCTCAAAGTCGTCGAAGTCATCGTCGTCCTCCTCCTCTTCTTCGTCTTCTTGCGCCTCTCTTTCGGCCAAGTCAGCGTAATAAGCCGCAAGCACATCCTGGGCTTCCCTCTCTTTGCGTTCTGTTTCACTAAGCGGCGCAACACTTACAGGCAGGTTCAGGGCTTTTCCTGTTGTATCGTCCTCCGTCTTCATTGGAGCATCCTCTTGTTTCACCGCCAACCCATCGGCAGTATTGGTATTGTTCTGGGCCACGGAGTCGGCGTCAGGAGCCGCAAAACTGCTGTTTAGGCCCACGGTAGAAGACGAGTGCCAAGAAGGCAACGCATTCTGCTCCAATTTTTGTCTACGTTCCTCCTTCTCCTGTTGCTCCTTCTCGTAGTTCTCATCCGAGGCTGTGATGGAAACATGCAACGTTGCATTGGCCTTCGAGGCAGCGTTTTGCAACAGCTGCGACATTTGCTGCTTCCCGTTGGTCGTGACTCGGTTAGATAAAGTATACGAAGCCGTTGAGCTCGATTGCGCCGGAATAGCTTTGGTTAATGCGGCCTCAAAGCTAACATCCTCCACATGACCATTGTCGATCTTTTTGAGATACCCGATAATGGGATCAATCTGCACCATTAGCCGCTCCAAGTTCTCCTGCTGGATTGACGCCTGCTGCAGAGAATCGTCCTCGATCAAAACGGCGCCACATGTGTCACAGATAAAAGACGACTTATCGTCGCTTAATAGCGAGATGGCGTCGAGCTGACTCACTTTTTTTCGACACCTGGAGCACACATAGCCGTGGGGGTTCCCGTACAGCGACATTTCGTCCTTGATGGCCGAAACAATCGAGTGTACACGCCACTTAATAGAGTCAATAGCCTCCGTCACGTGGATGTAGTAATATGTTCTATTGGTCAAGCGCTGTTGGGAATTTTCTTCCTTCTGGACGTGATTTGCTAAGATCCTGTCATCCACAAGCTTATTGCAGAGCGACCGGAGCTCCTTCCGGTGGATTCCCAAGAGATATATGAGATCATCTTCAGAAAGAACCGAATGGAGCAACACGGCATCGAGAATCAAGATATACGGACGCGAATAAAAGCCCCGGGTCACAAAGCGGATGAGGGAGCGGGTGGTGTCGTCCATGGTTGCAATTCCGAGGTGATCAGCAGAAAATCGGCCGATTTAAATGCACTGAATGATCGTTTTCTGGGGTGGGTGAAAATACTATGGCAGTGCTGACCCGCGGTCACGTGACACCCTGGGAGTAAGTATGGGCAGCTAAAAGATAGGGAGAGAACACTGAAGAAAAGTAGAAGCGGTGGGAACTATCGACTTGTGAATACCGATGAAACCATGGAAATGAAGGTAGTAAAGGTTCAAAAATTGTGGTTCTGTTTTTGTAGTCTGGTGGAAAATAAACTGGCAAAAAGTTTGTGTAACATACCTGGTTTGGGCGGGTATTCCATTTAAGGGGTGGGCCCAGAAATTGTTACAGAAGATATGAAAAATGTTTTCTTTTTTTTGTTTCCTTTTCCTCTTTTGTTTTACCTTACTTCTTCAATGCCGCCAGCCGACTTTTTTAACATTATTTTGCCTTGTCGCCTTTGAGTCTTTCTTTTTTTTTTTTTGAATTGAGTCGAGGTTTTTAATAGAAGGGTGCGCTCAGCGCTGGAAGAAGAAGCCTCTGAAAAGAAGAGGGGGTGCGGAAATAGCGTGGGTGTTCTGCATCGGCCGCAAGAATGGAAGGCCTAATTCATGTTCAGAAATGAGATCGGAGAAACAAGAATTGAAAAGACAAAAAATATGGGATGTGTTTTTCTCTGTGTATAAGCCCCCTTCTAGGAGCTATCACGGATACAAGGAACACGCTTTATTTATATTGATATTAATTTTTTTTTGAAAGATTGATGTGGTGAATTTCTAATTCCAACGAGCACGTTGTATAATAAGTAATAACAATTTCTGTGAATTTACTTAAACATTTAATTTTGACGATATGTCTCTTTTAGGGCTAGCGCTTGGTTTTGAAGTCATATCATAAATACATTACACACGTGACATGTAAAATAGAACAAAAAGCGACGTTTCCGTATTTGAATCTTACTGTCCAAAAGAGCCAAACAAAGTGTCAGACTGCTAATGCCATTTTTTTTTCAGTAGGCGTCTAAGTCCGAAAGTCCAACCAATGCCGATCCACTTCCGTGCAAGATTTCCAAGCACAACGTTTGAAAAGAGCCAAACACAATAAAGAAATAAAATAAAACAAGAAGCAGATTACGCAGTAGGGGTGCCCGATCTAGCTCAGTTGGGAGATAGCCTGCGCCTCCGGTTTCTTAGAGGAGCGTGCGATCTGTTCCCCATTCAGAATTAGCCCTCGCTTGCGTGTGCGGCGCGAGACGTTTTTTCCGCAATGGGACGCCCGATAGCAAACTGACAGCGCAAGTGGATCACGGCCGGGCCACGAAACGTAGAAATCAACGGTATTCGTTACTCTTCGCAGAAGCACCAAATAAGCCAGTGTAGGGACCGGCAAAAGAAGCGCCGTATATTTCGGGTTCGAAGCGTATGGCGAAACAAAAAGAAAGAAAGAAAGAAAGAAAGAAAGAAAGAAAGACAAAAAAAAACCGAAGGCGGCCTATTTCACTCCGGGAATGCCGGCATTTGCAGAAATGTGGAATGTCCGGAAACCCCGAGATTCATCTCAAGTCTGTTCGGGAAGATTGCGCGTTATCCTTAGTTTTTTTCTTCAAGTGGCTTGTAGCCTTCTTGATTGCTAGTCGCGTGCGCGTGGCCGGAAGCCGCATGACGCACGGCGGGCAGAAGGCGTCTTCTCTCGCGGGCTGTGTGCAGCGCGACGCGGTTGGTGTTTATGGCTGGGCTAGTAGATGCAGGTCGGCGCCAGGAGCGCGTCCGCGCCCCTTGTTGCATCGACTGTCTCTCCGGCATTTTCTTTTTTAAGCAGGCGGCCTCCCCCGCGACGGGTGTCATCCAATTTTTCCCGCTCTACACATCTTGTATTCGAAAAGAACATATAATATTTCAAAGAAGAACGCCGGTTTTTGCTCTTGTTTCTGCTTTCGATCATCGCCTTTTGGTTTTCCTCACATCTGCTGCTGGCCCAAACATCGCCACCAGAACTCCGCACTTCCGCTTGCTCGGTCTTAATCTAACTTCATCATCCGACGCGTCCAGGTCCAGGTCCTCGCGCACTGTTACTTCTTATAAGAGACAAGGAAGCCACGCATTCTGAGCGTCATCGGATCATTTTTTTTTTTTTTTGTTTTCTTGTTTTCTTGTTTTCTTTTCTTTTCACTTGAAACCGATATAACAGGTATTTGTTGCTGGCACAACCACTACTACCCCATCCACTGAGTCTACACCAGTTGCACCAGCAAAATCAGCTCATTCTAATTGTCGGTTGGCCTTCCTAGCTTTGGCTGCGAAACCACGTCTAAAAGCGACAAAACCGTGCTCTTTTTTGCACCAATAATAAGCGAAAAACGCTGCAATCCGCTGCAACATGTCTGTGGCACAACACGGGGCCCTGGTGGCGGTGATTTCTCGCCGAAACCCGTCTGAAACGCCGATTTCCCACGTGACGGGTAAAATCTCGACCCCGCCTCGTTCTGTGCTAGGGAAACGGCCACATTCGGCAGTTGAAACGCCGGTGAGGACTTCAGAGAATGCCTCCAGAGGCCTATTGATGTCGCCGGCGTTTTCGTCGCCGCAGCCGCCGCAGCCGCCCGTTTTTGAGAAAACCGCCACTGTTCATGGAAGGTACTTTTCGCAATCGGCAGCAATCGATTCGTCGTCGTTTGCCCAGGCGGCACGCATCACCAAATCCTTCAGCGACAGCATCAGCGAGCCCTTCAGTGACTCGCTCGGTGCGTCTTTTGATGCCTCTTTCGACGCGTCGTTCGATGCGTCTTTGGACGCGTCTTTGGACCGGACCTATGGCGACACTTCGTACGTAGATATCGCCGGAAACCCCAAGAAAAAACAGAAAAAGCCTCGGCGGGACCCGCGCGAGGGAAACTTCTCCCTAGCGTCGTCGGAAAAGCCGCCCTACTCGTACGCCACGCTCATCGGTATGGCCATTCTCTCGCACCCGGAAAAACAGCTTACTTTGTCGCAGATCTACCTGTGGATCTCGGACACCTTCAAGTACTACCGGCGCGAGGAAGTCGGTTGGCAGAACCTGATTCGCCACAACCTCTCGTTGAACAAGGCGTTTGTCAAAGGCGCCAAATCCAAGGACGGAAAGGGCCATTTCTGGTGCATCCAGCCCGAGTCCGAGGACCTCTTCCTCAAGGCCAAGAACAACAACAAGAAGAGCCTGTACCACGAGGTGATGGACCAGTTGGCCGTGGCCCGCCGGCTCCCGCACGCCAGCGCTACCGCCAACGCCAACGATAGTGCCCGCCCACATACGAATCCACATCCACGCCAGCTGATTCCACTGTCGCCCACTTATTTGACCGACGACGACTCCCTGGGCTACTCCCACAAACACGTGACACTGGCGAAGGAGTCTGCTGACCATTCCAGAGATGCTCTGAAGGGCGCCAAGCCCGTGGCACTTTCCGGAACCTCCCAGAACGGCCACAATGTTTACAATGCCCACCACGCCCACAACGTGCCGCTCCTACGAACCCCACGTAGACCGCTGGCCAGCTTCGCGTCGCCCGAAAAACCCATGCTCGCCGGCAAAAACCTCGGCTTCACCCTGAGCTTCAGCTGTAGCCTGAACTTCGAGCTTCTGCCGCTCCGCACAGGCCCGCTTCTCGAGCCACTTTCGCCTGTTCGGGCCGTGCCTCCGTCGGCCCTGGGCAACCTGGGAACCCTGGGAATCCCAAGCAACGTGCTGGTTCAGTTGCCCTCCATCTGCGTCACCAAGTACGGTGGCCCGCTCCCACAGCTCCAGCCGCCCATGACCGGCCACGGCACTCCGAAAGCTGCGGGTACAGCACGGACCACGCCCAAGGCCAGTGCCAGGACGCCGTTGCGCGTGCTCCGCACGCCCCTCAGCGGCACCGTCTTGTGTAAGTTGGCGTACTCGCCGTCGTATCTTGAGGAGTTCTACCACTCGCCGTTTGCCGGGGGAAGAGCAGTTTTGAACTCGTACGACGACGACGACATGCTCATGCGGGCCTTTGATAGTCCGGCCGTGCACAAGCTGGTGAAGGCGAGCTTGCTAGGCGAGCTCAGCAAGGCCAGTCTCGAGAATGGGAGGTGAGTCCTCCGGGCGCTGTTTAAAAGTGATTTCTTCTTCTTTTTTTCTTTCTCTGGCCGACGGTTCGCTGGACGACGATTCGCTGGGCCTAATTCTGCCAGCACTACGCTGAAACCGGGGGCTATTAGAGTGGGGTCTTGTTTCACGTGGCCCGCCTTATGGGATGGGTACGTGCCAGGTGCAAGGGTATAATTTTTTCTTCTTTTCTTCTTTTCTTCTTTTCTTCTTTTCTTCTTGATATGTATTTTTTAAACTGATGTGGTTTGCTATAAACGCTATTTGTACTGTGCAATTTTCTAGAGCGACAGGTGTAGATGCTTGGAGTTATGACGCCCTTTAGCAAGGGTCAATGAGAGGTGGGCCATCAACGTTTTTGTTTGGACTCTTAACTTGACTTTGGGCGTATCGCTTTCTATACATTCTTGCCTCTTTTTCTGTGTCAGAATCGTGAAAAAGAGACACTACTTCCTTCGTTGAAGTCAACTGAACCGGCAAGTACCTTCTGTCTTGGCTTCAATCGTCAGTTCTCTAAAATGAACTGGACTGGTGATACATTCAAATACCACGGTATTTGGGGAGTGCAGAGTCAAAATGGACCCGGACTCCGTGATGTCAAAATGATGTTGAAACGGCGCTGAACTGCCAGTTACTCATTCCTCTTGTAGCCAGGGATCTAACTTCTTTCCACTGTTTCTCGGGCATGGCAGTCTCTGTGGGCTGGGGGCCGTCGGGTCTAAAATATCCAGAAATAACCTTGATGCGTTTAAAATTTACCCTTTCACCAACACATCAGAACCTTAACTGTACAATTGCCCAGATTCTGAGAGCAAGCTATAAATACCCATCCACGAGTGCTCTAAGAACACTTATATGCCAGATATACCTAGTTTCCACCAGCCCAACGCTGGTCAGAACCAGACACAACAAGCATACACAGACACTCTGACCGGCCCTAGAATCAAACTTCGCTAATTTCACACATATGGCCCATTACTATACCACTGTTCATCTCTCTTTTTCAATACCCCACACCAACCCAATACTCAGTCGCCGGAAAAACAGCCCCGGCATCCGCAAGTCACACAGCCATCATGATTTCGACCGTTCACATCGTCTCGGGGGACTCGGCAGATACAGGTGGTGCCATGGTTTTTTTCACTCACAACTATACAACCCACGCAACATAAATTCTCGTAGCCCTGTTTCTTCCACTTTGCAATCAAGTCCGCATTCACATACTTCTGCCGGAGAAGGTAGTCGTACAACTCCTTGGAGATAGCCTTTTTTTGGTGGTACATGGAGTACACATAGCGAGAAATCTGATGATTCAATCGGAGAACAGGCCATAAAGACGAATGCTTACTGGCAGTCGAACTCTGGAGCGATTGGCGCTGCGCTTGCTTCAACTTGTCCTGGAGTTTTAGTAGCGTTGGCTCGACCTTTTCATAGTCTGCAGGAGGCTTTCTAGACTTCGGGGCCTTGGGCATATTGAGTGGGTCTTGAGGATATGGATATGTAAATTGTATTTATCCGTCCGTTTCGTGCAGATACGATGAGATGCCGATAAGCGTGCTACAGTGCTACTCGCAGTGCGGCTGCAACAGCGTGCGACTGTTCGGCTTTAAGCACACGCAAGAGAACGGCTATAGATATGAGAATGTGTTTGTTGAAGTGGTTTCTCAGACTTCATAGGCTTTTGCTCTATTGTCTTCACAATCTCTTTTTTGAACTTCAAGCTCGCTTATTTCTTTCTCCTTTTCTAGTTGACTTCGTGTTCGAAGATTTGGATGGAAAAAGGGGTCACAAGGAATAACTAGGGGCTAATTTTCCCGTATAATGTTTTGTTTTGAATCGGAGGATCGGTGATTTCAACTTCTGGCAATCGGTCTTTTTTTTGTTTGTTGTTGAGTTAGTTAGTACTAGAGAATGATCATTTTTGTTTTTTATCGAATTTAGATTTAAAAATTGGAAAGATTGTGCTTGCAGAACATGCAATGAAACACTTTGCCTTAAAGTTGTGCTCTGGTGTGCGAAATGCTCCTGAAGAAGGGGTGCAGCTTCAATCAGTTCAATTCAATCATCTTTCAAAGCAGAAAATAGGAACAGAGAGGCAGAGAAGACTTTGGGGTGATTTCTTTCGTGGTATCAATCCAATTACAAAAGATCTTTAGACGGTTCTCAAGAAAGAAAAGAAAAAGAACAAAAAACGACATCAGCAGGATTCGAACCTGCGCGGGAAATCCCAATGCATAAGCCCGAACAATTCGAGTGCATCGCCTTAACCACTCGGCCACAATGCCTGATATCGCTTGTTCAGAATGGTACTTATAATATTCGTCCACAGTTTCATTTCATTTAGTCATTCTTGGCGATAAAGTTTGTTTTCTGTAATGTTCTATTCCTATATCACTCTTTCACTTCTTGATTGGGTACTTTCCGAAAAATGCATCCCTGTAATATGATGTTCCTTTCAAAAACAACCAAGAGTAACCTAAATCCCTAAGTTCTCGGCCCAGCTAATCAGTGAGTAGCACGTTGTGATCAATCTTTTTTTAAAAAAATATCTTATTCAGTGGACTCAAACTTAGTGTCTTTTGGAACGGCGAGAAACTCTTTTCGGCCTGTTTTATTTTGGCAACAGCTGTCCTTTCGATTTCCCCAAAGCATATTTCCTCCAATTCTAGGTAATTAAGAAATTACGGACAATCGTCTCACAGACAATGGAAAATATGATGTTTCTTTCAAAAAAAAAAAAAAAAAAAAAAAAGGAAAAGACTAAAGAAGCACCTTTATGCACGAATTAAATGATTTACCAATTACCGACTTCATTTTATATTTTTGGCTTGTTTCCCCCTTTGTCAACATTTTTTGATCACAAATTTCAACGTAGTGTCTGTAGTAGCTAATAAAGCTTTCTGTTTCCCGGTCAGTTTTGTGCCACGTTACTAATTCCATTGGCACTGATTGGTCTCTCTTGTGAATTTTGTTCCAGGGCTTAAGTTCAGCAACATGAGTGGTCTCTTATGGTCTTTTCAGCCAGAGTTTCAAGCAAAACGGGAGAGGGGGCTGTGTGCATGCATGTATTCTGACTTTCGTCGTCCTTAACGGAATTTCAAAGGCCAATCAGCCCCAAATTGCGATTTTTTTTGCTTGCTTAGAACAAAGAAAAACTTCTCCGGAAATAATCTTTTCTTTTTCTTCTTGTTCTTTGTTCAAATCCAGAAAGCATTTTTGGCTTCAAGTATTTGTTGAAGGCCTGTTGAGGGGCTCTGTTTCAGGTGTTTTTCTCTTTCCTTGCCGAACAATAAAGGAAGAAGATCCACCGCAGAACAAATCGTGGAGTGCTTGTAGCCTTTCTTTAGTACGTCAGAAGGTTGAATGCTTTTTGAGGGTCTTTGGTTGTTCTCCTTTTCCCGGAATCACCTTTCAGGAAAAAGTAGCTCTACTGGTCTAAACAAATAGATACGTTTTTTCATTTTCCACTTCAAATGCTGACAGCCTGTGCAATGCATTTTTCTTATATTTAAAGGGAGTTCAAAGAAAGGTCTTTTATTTGCAGAAGTGCCACCAAAGCTAGTCAAAATACGAACGAAAAACCTCACTTGTGGCCTGACTAAATTTACCCTTTAATTCCGCCGGAACTATCGTGTATTACGTTCTTCTTCTTTAGGCCACGGACACCCGATGGGTAACAATACTTTTCCAGACAATGAAGATCCCTCTTTGTTCTCTGCAGTGGAGTTTGTAGTTTTAATGACTTTTCAAAGATGCAACCGTGACCAATTTGTGAATAGTCAAGAGTCAGAAGATGAAGATAGGTCACGTCGGACATGATGCTACCTGCACCAGAGGCGAAGCCATGTTTTTCTGCCAGTCAACAGAAAAAGGAAATAAACGGCTTTGTTTTCTGAAGTATTGCTCTTTTCCGTTTGAGAGATATAGAAAGTCATCATGAGGGTCTCTATCAGATTCGTGGCCACCGCTGTAGGAGCTTTAGGCAAGGCACTCAATATCAGCGAAAGCCACACTTTGAAGGTGTACAACAATGCTAAACCTGTTCTTTATCTGCTGTTTCAAAATCCATATTTGAGACTTTCTCCCGACCAACACGATGCTACATATGGAAAAGACGCAGTGGAGATCATTATCCCTCCCACTTCGAACGTCCTCATTTGGGAAGTAACGGGCTTTTTCACTGCTAGCTACGAAGGTTTGCACGAGTTTTCAATGAGAACCGATAAGCCGGCTTGGATCCAACTTGGATGGAACAGCACCGACTCCTTGATCTTTGACGAAATGATTGATAGTAAAAGGCATCCCTTGAGCAGAGATTAGACAGGGTTCAAGCTCGAGCTCGGCAAGACTTATCCCGTGAAAATTACGTACATTGCTAGACTCAAGAGAGTGCCAGTATGGTGTACTTTCTCCCACACGACTTCCATTGTGGACCTTGTTAGCAAACACCATTATACCAGCGACAACAAGAATAAAAAGATGACCACTTCAAAAGCCTACCAACTGCTGGAGCATGATGATACGGGGTTCTCTTATCGCGTATACCTTGCGGCCAAAGGTCACAGCGACGCGTCTTTGCTTGATCACTATAGGAGCTTTGAGCTAGTTGATGAGGGCCATTTCAACAGCCTTTACAAGGGCTTTAAGCCAGAAACGCTTTCTGCTTCTTACATTCTCGAAATAACGGGCCTATTCAGGTCCCAGGAAGAAGGAAAACACTTGATAGCTTTGGGCGAGGGTTTGATTGCGGGTATTCAAATAGGACCAGGGCAAGCCGTAAAGAAGACGCACTATACAATCAACAAAGACTGGCTCATAATTGATTCCCGTGGCCAGACAAACTCTGATATCGAGCTCAAAACGAGCCTTTATTACCCTTCCCGGATCGTCATTCTTGCAAATCGCCAAAGAGAGGACTGGGAGATCATCGCATCTGGACCAAAGGGACATGAGGTCGATCTTTTTTCCATCTGGGAAGGAAGAGCGATTTCTGAAGTGATTGCAAACTTGGAAGCTTTGGAGGCACTGAATGTCTACCCGGAAGAGCTTCCACCTGCGCTTTCTTTGAAGATAGAGAGCCCTGAGCAAAATCTTACTGAGATTCTGGAAGCTCGGTTGTCCAAAATCGAACGGCAACCAGATCCGATGTCCCTTATAGCTATCAAGGAAAACAAATTAGTTGATTTGGAGAAGATTTCCGTTCTGCCTAAACCAAAGGTAGCTTCCCCAATTACGGTGAGCTCTTCTTTGGAAACAGATTCATTGTCAGCAGAAGAGCTGAATCCCAATCAGATTGGAAAAAATGTCGATACTATGACTGAAAACGTTTCATCTTATCTGGATGTGATTAGCCCAAATACTATAGAGTCTTCCCCTTACACCTATGCCACTGGAGTCATAAGAAATGACATCGTATCCTCAGCCCAAACGGATCCTGTTGATGTTACCTCGGACGAGGGCTCTGCCCTAATTGGTGTATCCGTCATTGAGGAGAAAGAAGTGACTGACAAAACAATTGTTGCGCCTTTAAAACCTGAAGAGCATCGGGTTATCAAAGTCATCAGCTTGAATAATCCTGATTCGAATACGACTGATCCAAAGAGAATCAAAACACGTCTTCAGCCTACGTCACTTTTCAATGACACTTCAAAGAAGCCTGATCTGGACGTGCACAACTTCAAGCAAAAGACAGCATCCAACAATACATTCGAGAATGTTCCAGATGGCAATGCTACCGTTCTCATTGAGCAATACCTTTCTAGTCTGACGGTTTTAAACGGAGAGGATTCATTTAAAGTGCTGAAAGCATTTCCTGTTTTGGATTCTTCTGAACTAGTCAACCATCCACAACCCATCAAGTCGGAAGAAGACTTTGAGAAGGCTAATCCTCGTGAAGCCATAGTTTTCGTCAAAGCGCACTCCAATGAAAGCGTAACGGAACCCTACCAAAAGGGCTCTGAGCAAAGCTTGCCTTCTTTGAAAGGTGAAAATCACACCAAGTTCATGGATGAAGTCTTCTTGGATCTTTCACAGACACACGTGAAGTATTTGCCCAAAGGCACTGGTCCATTTGGAAAGAGCGAACGAGCTGGTGATTTCAAAACATTGAACAACGACATTGCCAAGCTTTCAACAACTAATGGAAGCAAAGCGGGTGCTATTTGCGGTGATAGCAATGTGTGCAAAGTTTCGAAGTCTGAGAACATAGCCAATTCTCGAACAGGCTATTCGAACCGTTTTTTCAGCCATAGCGAAGGAAACACCAATATCCTGTCGTATCCTGGGCCTGTTCAAGGTATTTCTCGCAAATCCCCAATCAAAAGTGACCCACAAACTTTTGAAAAGTATCAAACCGATGAGTTTATTAGCAAAATGGAGCGCTCGGCCAGACATCACGTTGACAACCCTTGGCCCACGCCTCTTATTGGCAATGAAAGAGATTAAACTAGCGATTCGTTGCACCTGGATCCAGGTAAGCAAATTGGATTCAAATTTGGTGGAGGAGAGGTAGAAATACCCTCACCATCTAACGAAGCGAGTGTCTTGTATGAAAGTGGCACCTCCGTCATTGCCACAAGCTTCTTGTTAGTTTTGGTACTGATTGTCTTCTGGGTCTAAGCTCATTCGTAACAAATACAAACACGCGGTTTCGTTTCATCCAGTTTTAGTTAATGTATTTTCTTTGCCTTCACAAGACACAAGCAATTCAGTATAGAGAAGAGTAAGTTCTCCTGTATACCTTTGCAACATCACTTGTTTTAGCAGAACTTTTATGATTCGATGAAACACGTTTCCTAATTGTCGCTCGCCTTATTGTTGTCGAGCACCTCACTCTTCGAGTAAACTTTCAATAAAAGCAGCCGCATCTCAGAGCTAATTGTTCAGTAGCTATCCGTTTTAGGTCTCGATAGAAGTAAAAAAAGCAGCACGAGGGAATTGTTGTCACCGTTTTGATGTTACTTGTGCGTAATATTCTTTTGTCCGGGTTTTCGTCTCGAGCTATCCAGCCTTTTGTTGTATTTTTAGTTTGAAACTGTCAGAAACTGTCAGAAACTATTTCCAACGCAAGCTCCTCTGACAGTCTTTAAAATTTCAGGATATTGGCTGAGAATTGGAATTCATCTGAGCATTCGAGAAATAAAAATTGTTCAATAGGAAACATCACCGATACAAAGCAGATTTTGCACCTTTTGGTTTCCTTATTATCATCTCCGCTTATATGACAATTGATGTACTGGATCATGCCATAGATCACAATAACTCAGTTTGTTTGCTCACCAATGTGTCTGCTTTCTGAACTTCCGCTGAAATTCCACTATTTCAAAGTGAAGCCGTGGAACAGGCTCAGCGAAACGCGTCGTGTCGAAATTCCGTATAGTATCGTATGTCTGCCACTCAAATAGATCTTTGTACCAATTTTTTCCAAATCTCTCTCTACTATCAAAACCACAGCATGAAGTTGAACAATTTCTGGCGCCTTTTTGCAACTACACTGGCTGTTAAGAATGTCGTTACTTCGGATAAGAGTTTCACAGTGAAGCACTTTTCCGACCGTGCCCCCATTCTTTCCCTGCTCGACCAAAATCGGTTTTGGAGCATTTCAGGTGCTCCAACAGATGTAATGTCAGGCGATGTGCAGATTCGAATTGACGTCCCACCTGCCTTGCAAACTTATGTGTGGGAATTAAGTGGACTCTTCAAGGCCGACGCAGACAGTGGGCACTTTTTCACCATTGGCAAGACCGACGGAGCCCTTATTCTGATTGGCCGTAAATTTGTGCCTAATCCATATTCAGAAGAGCCGGTTACCCTCACCGATAATGTTTTTACACCATTTCCTGGGTTTCGTTACTTCAGGAAGGGTCTGCATTATCCAATGACAATTGCATATCTGTCCCAAAAAAGCATTGTGCATCTTTCAGTGACCGCTAACGACGGCGTTATAAAGCCGCTCAAGCCTAAAATGTGGCAAATCGTTTCAGATTCAGATTCACTGGCAGCTTTCCAGAACATAGGCTGTCTTTACAAGATCTTTTTAATCCCGGATGGTAAACACCCTCAAAGAGCTCTTGGTGATTATTCCAAGTTTTTGAAGCTTGGCGAGGGCTTCTTCGATATTCCTGGAAACTCCTTTAAACCCAACACCACTCGTATCTCTCACGTTTATGAGGTAACGGGACATATCAAAACGGCAACCAAAGGACAATTTACTATCAATCTTGATGATGATGTTCAAGCGGCTGTTCAAGTTGGGCCTGGGTCTGATCGCGAGCAACAAGGATACATGGTCGATGACGCTTGGAACATTCTTGATTCACGAATTTCCAGGTCCAAGAGCTTTTATCTTGGAAGAAATAAAGTTTACCCCTTTCGAATCATTTCTTTCAGTGATTCAGAAACGCCAAAAATGGGAATCACTGTGTTTGATCCCGAAGGAAATCCGACCGATCTCTTTGGTTTTGGCCGGGTAGAATCACCACTTATAAGGTTGAGAAACGTTGAAGCTTTAACTTCTAAAATGTTAAAAATCCTGGTTACCTCCAACTTTGATACAGACACTTCTTCTATACCTTTTGAGTCTGGACTGAATTTAGAAGAAACAAAGGTGGATGCTGTTCAAGATGTGCCTGAGCCAAAAAAGGAATACCTTTTACTGAGCAACATCGAATTGCCTGAGTCTTCTAACCCACATTCAATTGAAACAAATATTGGCAGCAAAAGTATTTCCATACCTAGCTTGATTAGTTCCCAAAGCTTTGTTCCTGAATCTGCAGTTTCCGATTCATCTGAAAGTACAGAGCCAGGCGTCTTTTCGCTTCCAATTCTGAGTGGCTTCAACTTCCTGGAGGCTGCGGAATGGGATTCTGAAGGGTCTCCAATCAATCTTTTTCTGAATGAATATTCAAGCTTGCAAACTGAAGGAGATTCTGATGAATCTTCACACAAGCACCCTGTCAAATTAGACTCAAGCTCCGGAAGTGATTCAAACACTTTACCTCAAGACGAAGAGCAAGGAATCCCGGAGACAGGGGCTTCGTTTTATGAAGACAAGTTTGTACTCAAGAAGTATGATTTGTTAAGTTCGGATGATTCCTCTTCGTTTGTTAATACCCTGGAGTCCAAAAGTGAAAGCGTATCTTTGACAGGACTCGATACCGTGGGTTTAATGGACTTCACGACGCAACAATATCCAGCTCCAGGTGGTCAAGCAACAAGCACCGAACAAAGATCTGATTTCTTTGATAGCACTAAACTATTTGCAACACTAGCGGTAAGTTCCACAAGTTCCACATCAAGGGTGAAAGAAACTACCGAAACTTCCAAAAGTTTCTTCGCAAATGATAGTCGTGTACTAGAAGAGAAGATTAGGGGCGCGGACTTAGCTTTCAAGGGCCATTTTCCAAGCACCAAGAAGATTAATCAACAAGCTAATTTCTCTTCTCAGCTTCAGTTCACTGGTTTGAACAGTACAGACTGTAACTTGGACCAGAGAAATCAATTTCAAAATCTCCATTACAAGGTTTCTTTCAATAATCTTGACCCGAATAATGAAAAGGAGTCGAGTGATTCCTTTGGCTTGCGGATCAAGGGCGAAGCAGGGCTCAAAATGGAGTTTGATAATGTTTTCAAAAACAAAGCAGATTCGGCTCATAAGTTATCCATGAACAAGTACACCACTAGCCTGTTTACTCCGGGTTCTCAAAAATCAGTTCAGTCCAATTCTGCTAAAAATATTGGTGCCTATCCTCAAATTGAGGATCACGCATACCAGCAAGCTCTGTTACAAACCAAGAACATTTTGAGTCAGACTAAACTGCCCGAGGCTGTATCTCATAGTGCGATTCCCTTTCAGACAGAAACTGAGTCAGTCTACAAAGGTGACGGTCTGAAATGTGGAGTCAGTTTATTCTTGCTTGTTGCTACTTGTATACTTTTGATTGGCTGGGTTAACATACCAGATTCCCTTTAGTTTATAGGTAATAAAAGCGACGATGTATTGCTCATTCCGTACATGTTGAAAGGAGAGAAAAGTAGATGAAAAGAAGAGAATGGGAGGTCGAAAATCACCTAGAATTCATGTAGACTCGCGCCCCTCAGATGAAGCAGTCTTGTGCGGAAAATGGTCGTGAACCGCAATATTTTGCAGCCACTAGCCTTCGCTGCGAACAAAATATTCATCCCCTTCATACACAATAGCAGCAAGAGATAAGAAGAAATGGGAGACGCAAAAATTTCTATAGGCTCGAAAGAGCTAGAATTTTAACACGTTGCAGCCCTTCCTCTCAGAATCTTGACTTGCTCTCTTCTTTAGCGCTGTATTGTACCCTATTCAATTAACAACGATAACGTAAGATTTACAGCGTACCGTTTTACAGCGTACCGAGCGCTTTAAAGACGAACAAAAATGTCCCTTTTTGCTTCAATAGCACTCGTTTTTGCTTCAATAACACTCCTTTTTGCTTCAATAACACTTCTTTTTGCTTCAATAATGCTCCTTTTTGCTTCAATAATACTTGAGTGATATGCTGTCTTCCACTTCCTTTTTGAACATTACACTAGTATATCCGTCTTGGTCCGAGCCAAAAGAGAGGATTCTCTTGGCCTCGAGTAACCACTGGAACGATTTCCGACCAACTTCAACACGAATGTTTTGAGTCATAGACGCCATTCCATGCTTCACCCGATTTCTTTTCAGTGCTTTCACTCAATACCAGTGTGGCTTAGCAGATCCAGACATTGGAATGACGAAGTTCTTTTACAGCACCCTCATGACCGAAGACTGTAATATTCCTCATTGTACCGATCGACTTGTTGATGCATCTGCAGTGACATCTGAGCATCCTGGGCTAAGATTTGCCTAATCCGATCGGATACTTTCCAAAGGGGAAAGCAAAATGCATCTCTAACCTTCGCCAAGCCTTGGTCATGCAGTGGTTAGCGGAGCCCATGGTGTGAAAATGCAACATCTAAGATGAATTGCGTTGCAAGAATTGGTCCTCGGCTGTGAACAATATGAATCTTACCTATTTTTGAGCTAACAGTCATGTCACGGAGCTTCGTTCATGCCAAGCCTCCAATCTCGGGAGAGCGGAGTCTTCTTCTGGATTCTCTCTGTTTCAAATTACCCAAAACCGTCCAAAATGCTGTGAATAAGAGATTAGTGGGATAACACAGCCACAAATAAGTCATTTGTTTGTGGGTTAGTTGGGTTTCTTCAGTCTGTTCGACACAGAGAGCTTTCTTCTGTGACACATCTAGAGTTGCAAATCTTCATATGTATATAACAGGCACTAGTTCGCTCTCTTCGGATGGTATTTTTTTTTTTTCATTCAACAACAGATATGCGTTTGAATATGGCTTTTACTGTCTTCCCCGTGGCTCAGGCTATTGGCCAGCTTGGTTTGTCTAATGAGGGACACACCATCAGAACATACATCAACACCTCTCCGATCTTCTCGAGCTTTGAGCAAAATCCTTACTGGAGTATTCTCGACTCTTTCGAGGAAGAAGTTCCAGGTGTAGATTCTATTCATATCGCGGTTCCTCCCCCTTTGGAAGCTTCCGGCTGGCAAGCCAGTGGCTATTACAAAGCTGACGAGACAGGTGATCATGTTTTTAACATTGAGAAGGCAAAAGCAGCGCAAATTCTGATTGGAAAGCGATACCAGAATGACCCCGACTTGGCAGATATGCCTCCTGATCAAGGCAGAGCCTTCTCTCTGTTACCTGGTGTCAGGCACTTGAAGAAGGGTGAGTTTTATCCAATATCGATCGACTACATTTACTGGCCACAAGAAGCACCGGTCACAGTAACGCTGCCAAACGGTGACAAGAAAGTGCTCAGGGAGATTTGGTATTCCAACCTCCTGTCTGAGTCGTCCGAAGGGGTCTCGTTTATGAAAGAAAGTATCTGGTTTACAAATCGTCAGATAATAATCCACAAAATTGCCACTGGTGAAGCTGGAAAATACGCCAAAGTATATGAGTTCCCGGACACTCCATCTGGTGAACCCAAAAGTCAGTTCATTGCAGAAATGGTATCATTCCCGAATATTGTTGAAATCACAGGGCACTTCCAACCCTTGAAAGACGGCTTGTACAACATCTTGCTCGGTGAGGTACTGAATGTAGCGGTCCAGATTGGCCCTGGGGTTGAGACCAAGCAACTGAGCTATGACATCTCTGAAGCTTGGCAAACAATTGATTCGCGGAGCAAGCTTTCTGAGGTTGTGTTTCTTGAGCATACAAAAGTTTATCCCTTCCGGATCGTCTCGCTTGGGGATATTGCCCAAGGTATTTCCATCACTGTCCTTGATCCACAGCAAAAAGAAGTGGACATTTTCAAATTGAAGAATAATCCAGACGTGCTCAACAGTGCCCCTGCAGTATTGAAAGAGACTGCATCATATGAAGATGAAGCCGAAACTAGCTCAACAGTCTTCAACCCGGCTTCTGAAATTTCTCCTATTGCTTCACCTTCGAAGAGCAAAGTCTCTGCTTTAATTACACCAAGTATGGTGCAAGCTATGCCTTCAGTCTTGGTAGAAGCAAGTGAGGAGCGGAGTTCTCTTAAAACAGCTGGTGACCAGAGAGGACAAAGAGTTGCTATTGACCACGTGGTGCTCTATGGCAATTTCTTGGATGGGAGACTTACCCAAACTGAATATACCGGTGCTTCTGGCGTTTCTGGGGGGTTTCGGGGAAAGGAAACAACATCAATTTCACCCACTGGAAGAATAGAGATTCTTCCCACCGTTAACCTGACTACTACGGCTAGCAAAACCGTAACCCGTTCTGAGCTAAGCACTCCTTCAGCTTTTGCTAGGATCCAGAAAATGCCTCAGGCCGGTATTGAAAACATCGATGCTTCCCCAGCAGACGTATCTTCATTTTCTTCTTCGGATGTATCCGAAGACCCCAATGACCCGATGAGTGTGACCATTATCCCGGTGCATTTGGGATATTTTGATGCTTACTCAGAAAAAGACGGGGAAAAAGAGAATATCACCGCTTCAAAAACGACGTCGCCTCCTCGCTTTAACCCTTTAGCCAGCTCAGACGTGGTCAAGGAAGGTGCACGAAGAGAACATAGTGGTTCGAGTCTGGAATCAGCTGAATATCCTATATTTGGATCAAGTCTCGTAATGGACTTGCAAAGCAACTCTTCGAAGCCTTGCCCGGACTCTCCAATTCATGTTGACTGTGTCAAGAAGCTGACGATTTACGCTGACAACAAAAAGACCAATTTGAATGAGTTAGAAAACAATGCTAAAGGACTGGAGTCTGCTAAGGGTGCCTGGTTTGACGAAGCGGGATTTTCTGTGCCCAAGTACGACCTACTGCTGGATTTGTATGATGGTATTCCAACGGGCGATCCTAGGAGGCATCAATTTGGGGACAAATTTACTGATTTCTCACCTGCTGGCGACCTTTCAGATAGTGATCACTTGATGGAGTCTATGTCTCAGCTGTTTGGTGGATATACTGGGAATGAACCTGAAGAGACTAGTTATGACAAAGGTCTCGATGCTGGAGATCTGGTTTTTGAGGACCTAGACATAAACAACCCTGATGTTGTCTTGCAGAATCACGAGCAAATTTATGAAGATGCTGGTCTGAGTCTCCTTGGACATGTCAGTCTCATTCTGTTCGCCTTCGTTGTCTGTCTAGTCTAGTTTGAATTCTGGGCTGCCCTTGTTTCGTTTGTATTCCTTTGTTACTTGTAAGGTGGGCAAAGTATTTGTTTAAGTATTTGATTGGTTCATAATAAAGAGCGGGAAAAACAAAACTGGAAGCGCAAATAAATCTGAGACTTATTGGCAAAGAATATCAAAAAAAAGGGGAAACAGCTTCTCTTTATTCTAATTCGTGGCTGCAAAAATAACCCTTGCTGAGGATTGTACAAAAATCTGTTTAAAAACAGACACGGGATGAAACAACTTCGGCGATTTATTCCAAACTAATACTTTTTGCTAAAGCTGCTCCCTCTGACTTATTATGTAACTTTTGTTGTTCATTCCATTGAGCAATGTTTTGTTGTTGAAACGGGAACTATGCGCATGTGTAACATTGAGCCTGAACGGTGGAATGAAAGACTTATTGACACAAGATGATCTTGAAATATGGTAGAGAACGTTCCTTCATCGCAATGTTTTCGATTCCTTGTCTACTCTACTACGGTAATGAAAAGTGACTGAGTAAAATGTAAAGCCCCAGGAAGAGCAGGAAGGAAGAGCAGGAAGAGCAGGAAGAGCAGGAAGAGCACACGTCCAATACGGCCTGGCTAAAACTATGGTCTAGTATATTTTGATGCAAGTTAAAAAAATTTCAGCATGGACGAAACGATTGCAAAACGCGCTTTGATGGTCTGCAAAGTAAAAGCATAAAGAAAGCCAGCAGTTTTTCAATAAGGGTGACTCTGTGTATGTTTCTGTTGCCTGGAACTCAGTGTTCCATGGGGCTCACTTGTCATTGTTGAGGTTTTCGCGTTCATCACATATCATTGTTTGGCTCGTCACGCTAAATTCACCTTCAATGAAGCAAACTCAACCGAGTCCCTGAAACAGAGAGCTTTCGACATTTTCAGAGAAGTTATCTCAAGGTTTCCAGTTGATAAAGAGGGCTGTGTCCCTCGGCTGTCGGTGTTTTTTGAGAAAATCGTTCAGAAGAAGTAGCCACCGTCTTTACATTTTGTCTTTACATTTTGTCTTTACGTGATGACAACAACAGGAGGAGATGTAGTCACGATTATTCTTTGCAAGATCTGGTCATTGTGTCGATTAGCAGATACCCTTTGTGTAGCCGCCTGCGTGAAATGAGGTTGCATTCCAATCGACGTGATTGCATAGTCACATCATAACAACTGCCATCCGCTATCCTAAGAGGGGTAGCTTCTTGTAGAAATCCGAAGATGCTTTTCAAAAACGCCAAGATGTGGGTATTATCTATGCTCATTTGCTGCAGTGCAGTGACCATGGGTAAAACGCCCGACAGAGAAATGAAACACACCATGAAGACGTTCACGAACTCTGCACCCATCTTGTACCTGTTTCAACAGAATAGGTTCTTGGATTTAGGTCAGAATCCATCTATTACTTCGGAGGGTAACGATTTGATCTACTTGAATATTCCATCACCCGTCCGCACCTTTGTGTGGGAGTTAACGGGCTTCTTTAAGGCTGATTGGACTGGGGAGCATATCTTCTCGATCGCAGGAACAGAAGCTGCCAAGATTCAGCTTGGCTGGAAACGGCCACGTTCCACAAGCTTCTACAAGTTACTTGTGGATGAGGTGTATCTGTTTGCAAAGACCCCAAAGGGCTTCGACTTACAGCAGGGGCAAAACTACCCCATCAAAATCACGTTTGTGGCTGGAATTGACCCTCTCCCTGTATATGTCTCCTTCAACGGCACCAAAGAGGATGCCAATCGGAGAGTACAACAGTTGACGACCCACGAAACAAAGCTAAAGGGGCCCTTTGAGGATGCAAGGTTCGCTTACGCGATCGTTGTTGCTCCACCTGGCCAAGGCCATGAGACACTGTTACGAGAGTACATGGATGCGGAGCTATTGCTGAGCGGATTTTTGGATGCTACCTTTTCTGGCGTTTCCTTTCCGTCGGTGGTATTTCCCCATATCTTAGAAATCACTGGCCATGTATCACCACCAGAAAGCGGCATTTACCGTGCGGAAATTTCAGATTCGCTCAAGCTAGCACTTCAGATTGGACCCGGAGTTAGACGGAAGCAAGAAAGGTATCACGTTGACAAGCGGTGGAAAGTCCTTGATAGCCGAGAGCTGACTGTGGTGGGTGTTTACCTCGACAGGCGTTTGATATATCCATTTAGGATTGTGGTTTTTGCTGATTCAGACTGGGACTTGAAAATAACCGACCCAACGAGAAAGGAGACTGACCTTTTTCAGCTTTGGGGCAGTGGTACAGCAGAAAAGCCTTCCGATGAGTCCCCGAAAGTCACATTTGCCTTGAATCCAGCTGGAAGTGAGCCGGAAAAGTCAATCGAAATGTTGGAAGATATAAGCAAGCCACCACCAAATACACCAGTACTGTTTCCTTTGATTTCATCCGCCGGATATGAAAATAACACTTCACCAGTCCTTCACTCAAACCCTGATATATTGGCGTCTATTCACGACTTCAACGATGAGTGGGACGCGGAAGTTGAAGAAACTGTACCATTACGGGGAGACATGTCTCCCGAGGTTTTTGATCCCATTTCTTTCAACTTGGAACTAGATGGAATGGTGGAGTCTGACGTGAATCCTGGAGAGTACTATGCCGACAAGTATATTGAAGGTACAAAAGCAAAAGAAAGAGGGATCATTCAAAATGATATACTTTCAAAAGCCTTCACGGCTCAGGCGGCAGTTGACACTGCCAATTCCACTAGTACTGGGCTTGGGACATTTCTGCTGATGACTCCTTCAACTGTTATAAGAACCATGGGACTGAAGAACGGATCCTTCTCCCACCGGAGAACCCGCCAGCTGGTCAACACTGATTTGAAAGAGAAGAATAATACACAATCGGCTTCTTTCTCTTTCTGGAATACCAGTCAATCGATTGGTGACCATGAGACAACTCAGAAAACGATCCTCGAATCCCAGCACATGAACTCGTCTTTTTTGAGCATCCAACCCTCGAAACCCAGAACTTTTGGAGAATTCAAGGAAGAGAATAGAGCACCGCATTCGCTTGTTCCCCCACGAAGCAACCTTACTGGATCGCTTTTTACTGATGCAGATAATACCTCTTTGCCGCCTAATGCGAAAGCACAACGAGCTCAATCTGAGTGGTCCGTCTTACATTTATGCTTGGAATCAAGCGATTTCGGTCTGGGTAAAGATGCCATGCCTTGCCGCCCCCAAAACTTAAGAAATGGCAAAGACGATAAGCTTACTGAAAAGCAAGGCAAACCCGCGAATCTGTCAAATATTGGGTCAGTGAAAGATACAGAAATGGATCTTATTCCGGAAACTTATTTTACTATGCCTACCAAAGTGCCAAAGAGCGCTAAAGAAAGCACGAGTTTGGCCGGCCCTGATATGGAAATTCAAAAAAGTATGTGTGAGACATGTTCTCAAGATCAATCGAAGGAGTTCAGAGAGTCCAGCAACATTGCGCCATCAAAACCTCATGCGGTCATACTTGAGTACAATATTTCACCCGCGGTAAAGACGAAAAGTGCAACCATGTCTATGCTAATTGCAGCTTTTATGACGATCTTGTTGAGTGTGTTTTGAAATCGACTTCTAGCGCTTGCTCGTGCTTAGTCACGTGATAACTGAGCGGTGAATTTGGTTGCGGTCGTCAGGGTTTCAAGAATCTCTGATTTGAGTCTAGTTCTGGCAAATAGGTTCATTTTCTTAGATATTAAATGGGAAAGTCTCCTGTATGGTAGCCGTGGTGCTCCTTTGATGTTTTTTGGAGAATTATGTAAGCTTCTGTTTTTTACCGTCGAAAACTAACATTTCATATTTTTGCGAACTGCGCAATGTTGAACAAAAAGTGTGGATCTTGTTCAACCTCTTCCATGTTTTTTTTTTTTTTTTTTTTTTTTTTTTCCTTTTTTCTTTTTTCTTTTATTCACATTAATTAAAAGAAACAGAGGGGTGAAAGAAACCAATAGGTGGCAGGAGAAAAAGATTTCGATACATTTTGTAAATCAACCGCAAAGAAATAGAAAAAAGTCTTGGAAAGACAGCTTTGGAGAATCTCAGGCTCATCAAAAGCACATCTCAAATACAATTCTTAGCATGTACGTAGCCCGAAGTTTTTGCGGGTATCGGGTAGTTCTTCAAAGGCAATTAAGCAGTTATAGCCAATGTCTTTGACGAATTGGTGACAACTCAGTCCTGGCTACTATGGGCAAGCATGCATAAACTACAACTCGTATTTTTTCGGCAGCTCTGAAGTTACGACACGTATTACGATTTTTTACGAAAATCGATTTGAGCTATCAATATTAGCGTGTTTTCACGAGAAACTGCCTCAGGTCACTGAGATATCCATTACACAGGCAAACCTGTAAAGTGCTTCGACACACATTCAGTCAGTGGCCGAAGAGATTACTAGCGAAATTAACGAGGGATATGTACGGAACAACGGAATGATGCCAAGAAAGTGTTACAATTATCATGGAAAATGAACCGAGTCATGCAATTTGGTAAGAAGCATCTTGGAGCTACAACGCATACGGCAAATGACATTGCAATACTTGTATCTAATGGTTCAGTCAAGCATTGATAAGTTCTTTTCGCAAAATGTTGTAGAGAATATTTGAAATATGATCAAGTACTTCGTAAGAGAAATCTCACATTCTTAAGGTGGCTGCCGCGGACAACTTGCGCACGGCATTGAGGTTCTGCATATAGTCTTTTGTTTTCTCAAAGACCCTCGTAAAAAAAAAAGTCGCTGAGAAGGGACGTACAAAAATCAACCGGAATTTAACGCGGGAACAGTCACTTGATAGTGATAGAAGCTAGAGCTGCAGATCTTTCGAAAAAGCAACCTAATCCAGACAATTCCGACTAATAATCATCATTAAGCTATGCTGCTCTTCGTTTTTTCTTTCTAACTCGTGTGCAAACTCGTACAGCCTTACAGCATTCTGTTAAGTTTCATCGTCGAGTTCATGCACTGTTTGCGACACAGGGTAGACTTTTTCTGCTTCAACATAATACGAAACCCCCCAAAAGAATCTAACTACTTTCATCATGGAACACACGGAACATTCAAAATTCTGGTTTTCTTCCGACAACCAAGAAGCTTTTTGATTCGGAGCTGCACCTGACCTGACATCATTTGCTGGCTTTCCAAATCAAGCCGAGTGCATGGAGGCGTCAATTCGGCTTAGAACGGCTTGAAAGTAGCCGAGAAAAGTTGGAGTTTTGGATACAGTGTTTTACTTCAAATTCACAATCCGGAGTCGATTGTTTGAAAGGCCGTAGACTAATCGTCTTACCAAAGAGATTCTCTAAACATTGAGTAAACGCTTCATATTAATTAATTTCACCTTTGGTGTGTAACTAGTGCGCATTACGAGAACGGCATCTTACTACTTTCAGAATGCTCATCCTGATCCGGTCGAGTATGGCATACACACATATGCACACACACATCGGCCAACTTAAACGACAAGGCAAATTGATCTGAACGCCTTGAATAAACAAGAAAAAAGCAATTCCCTCCTTTCACAATTTTTGAAAGGATTATTTAGGGTACACAGACCAAAAGCACCTGAATCAAATCAACAAACAAATTTTCTAAAAAAAAAGACGACATCAGCAGGATTCGAACCTGCGCGGGAAATCCCAATGCATAAGCCCGAAATATTCGAGTGCATCGCCTTAACCACTCGGCCACAATGCCTTCTCAATGACACGAGCGGATGAAAGTGTTCTGGTTAGACCAAATTGTTCAGAGACCTAAACTTGGAAAATGGATGAAACGGTTGCAAAGATTCATTTTTCCAACGAAGATATTAATGATCACTAATCTTCGAGTTTCAGGAGTTTCAATCTTTTAAAAATATTTCAATAAGGGCTTTTTCTACAGAATTTACTGCATTATAAAAACCGTATGAGCATATGAAGTTTGACAACGAATCATGGATTGATTTTGTTTTTTTTTCAGATACTTGCCAAGAACACATTCTCTATCTGTGATAAAGCTCAGGGAGTTGAATACTGAAATAACGGATATCGCAAAGGTGGTGTTACATCATTTCTAGCTCTTTGTATTTCTATCTGTACTCTGGATGCCTTGCTTGATTAACAACGGTCACGCACAAAAGCCAACAAACACTATAAGGTAGAAAATTGTAATCTTCAGACCTGCTAGTCACAAAACCCTCTGCAAGACGTCTGTTCACTCAGACAAGTTTCAACTTTCACGCGAAGTATAACCTTTCACGTTTTGCTCGGGACCAGTGTTTTTACGCTTATAACCTTGGCCTATTTGATTCAACAAATGGATCACACAACTTTTGATGTATGTTTATTTATTCCGAAAACTCGAAATGTTCTTAAAAGTTATCGAGTAGTTATTGAGCACATTCATAAGAAGAAGTCCACCCTCGAACGATATAGAATTAGTTAGGTGCAGGGTAGAAATCGAAAACGACAATGAATGGCCAGATATAGTTCTTTAGCACATGAGCCCGGACATCATAGCATGATTGTGACGATCTGATCGGCCAAGAACTGATTCTTTGAATGCCTCGACCGCGTTAAGGTACCATAAACATTACTTCGGCCTGGCTAAAACGAATGTTTACTCACTTCCATGCCCTGATAGGAATGCCGACGATTGCGGCAATTGCGATGTTTTCAAAACACTTTTAGGGGTTTTCGAAAAACATATCTCCTATTTCTTAATCGGAAACAATGCTCTGGGCCTTGAACATTCTCGGACAAATACATGCTTGGTCCTTCTCAAGTATTGTGCTAGGCGACCAATTAAACCCAAATAGGCCCGGTCTTAGATTTGTTTTAGAGGATGTAGAAAAGAAAGTAAAAATACATCGACCCATAGAAAGTAAACAATGAATCAATCCGTTCTGGGGTGATCTGCGAAAAAAGCTGCAGGACCCAGCAAAAGGGCCCATGTTGACCGCTTCATTCTTCACTTAGCATGGTTTACAAACCGCGGCTCGTGGAGAATTGACTTTTCTACGAGATTCAGTTCTGGTGACATAAGAAATGCAATCAAAATGCAATTAAGCGTGAAACGTGTTTCACATGTGAACGATGGACTAGATCGTTCGTGCTGATAGCACACGGGTAGCTTTATTGCATAACCAGGGGGGGATCAACTACGATAAACAAGGTTATCTTATGCTCATGCCGGGAGCTGTACATGCAGACCCTGCCACCGCACATGTTTTCAACGAGAATTTTGCTGTCAAAAAGAGGGGGGCCCTTTCCTATTTTTTACATTTATACTTTGTTTTTTTGGCCCGCGTTGATGCGCGATGTTACGCGATCTTGATAAGATAGGAGCTGGTGCAGCACATTCTATGGAAACCAAGTTCAAAAAATTACACCATTGACCGCAAAAGATTACTAATAGGGAGCTAGAGCCAAGTACAATATTCAACTTCTACGCCAGAGTCACCTAAGAAATCGTCCTTGCTAATAACCCCGATTTTGTCTTCTTCCGGGGACTGCACAAGGGTTACAAGTTGCCAGCATCCGCGTCGGAAATATGTAGGTGTAAAACGCGTTTTTTTTTGGGGAAGGCGCGAATTTTGCAGAAAGCGTCGTTAGCCAGCGCAACACGACGCCATGCCAACGTCGACGGACATCTCCGGATTTAAACGTTACCAGCAACTGTGTCCTGATCTAGTAATGATTGTTTTGTTCTGTTGTAATCTCTATCGTTCTAGGTCGCCCTTGATAGACTTTGGATAGAGCAAAGTTATGCAGCCTCTAACAAGGATTGCTCTCCAAAAGCTTAAACTCATAGTTAGATCTGATAATTATAAGCTACTGCCGTACATCGCACACCAATGCTCTTACAATTCTTTCAAGACTCTGAAAAAACCTAAGCCTTCGTACGGAAATTCTCTGCCTGAGGTTTTTCTTGTTCGTTTTCTTTCTATGATCCAACGTCCGTGATCCCTAAACCGGAAATCTATGGGAATTCGGCCCATCTGGCCGAAAGTTCTTGGGTCAATTTCGAGATCTCGGCTGCAACATTATGCACCAGCGTGACAATGCAAGCATGCTGTGCACACAACTCGGGCAGCACCTCCGTTGTTTACTCTACCCGCGTATTGTTTGCCTGTACCTTCCTGTCCCTTTCACCTCGGCGCGCCTTGCGTCATGGGGTATCCTTATCTTGGCCCATTCCATTGGGCAGATAATTCAAGGCAGTAAAAATAGTGAGACCTGAAGAAAGTCGAGAATAGAGAAGACACGTGGTTGCTTCTTTGAAAGTGAAGGTTTTTGTCCTGTCAAGCGGGATCGGCTCAAGTACTAAACTAAGGCGTCAACTTGAAAACCTTCTGAAAACGGCGGGATCTAAGCCATGCCGCATCTCGTGAGAACATGCATAATATACATGCACGTCGCGCATACTTTTGTTATGATGCGATTACGGACACGGAAGCCACCCTTGGCCGCGAATAATTTTGAAATCTTCGCTAATTAATCCTGCTATGCTGGTAGTATATAACCCGAGGCTTCGCCGGCCCAATTCTCGACCTGCTTTTTCTTCCACAGTTCCTCAATTCAGTCGCTTAATTATGAAATTCCTCAGTCTTGCTGCTGCCTCTCTCGTGGCTTCTACTACATATGCTGCAGACGTTGCCTGTCGTGTTAACGGCCAGCAAAAGTCTATTGTTGACTTGGAGACAGGTTCTTGTTCATTCCCTATCCCTGCGTCCTTGCCCGTGACCTTCGACTATTTTGCCTCGGATCATTACAAAGTCGACGCTTACTACGTTACCGTAGCTGGCGAGAAGATCTTCAACGACATTGAGGCCGCTGGCAGATCTATCAATGTTGCAGCCAAGATCTTGTACAACGCGAGCCCTCTTCCATTGTTCTCGGTCCACGCCGAGAAAACCCCTGCAATCAACTCGACGTCTGCGTTGAGAGCCAGATTCAACTCTAAGCTTGTGTCCAAGAGAGACGCCAAGGAGGAGTTGATAGCCTACATCAAGACCTTGTCTGGGACTGAGGTCGCTGAATTGGCTGTGTCTGACCCAGACGTTCCATCTTCTTCTGTTTCCGGCTCTTCTGCTGCCACTGCTTCTGGCGCCGCTTCCGGATCTGCTGCATCTACTGCCACACACGTGACTACTACCATCATCACCATCACTTCGTGTGAGGACAACAAGTGCTCCGAGACTGCTGTTTCAGCTACCCAGGGTCCAACTACCGTCACCACCAACGGCGAGACCGTTGTTTACACTACTTGGTGCCCTGTTTCCGAGGGAGCCGTTGCCACCACCACCAACGTCGAAACCAAGACCATCACCATTACATCTTGCTCTGATGACAAGTGCCATGAAGCTACTGTTGCCGCCACCCAGGGCCCTACTACTTTAACTACAAACGGCGCCACCACTGTCTACACTACCTGGTGCCCTGTTTCCACCGTGACCAGAACTGTTGCCACCACCTACATCACCATCACCTCTTGCGCGGATGATAAGTGCCACGAGTCAGTTGTCCCTGCAACTCAAGGTCCTACTACCGTGACCATCAACGGTGAGACCACAGTTTACACCACCTGGTGCCCAGTCTCTGAGCACCCTGCCGCTACCACTACTGCTCCAGGCACTGCTGCCCCAGGTACTACTGCTCCAGGCACTGCTGCTCCAGGCACTGCTGCCCCAGGTACTAATGCTCCAGGTACTGCTGCCCCAGGTACTAATGCTCCAGGTACTGCTGCCCCAGGTACTAATGCTCCAGGTACTGCTGCCCCAGGCACTGCAACTACTGTCACCACTGTTACCTCTGTGGGTTCATCAGTGTCTACGAATGCCCAGGGATCCAAGTCCACTATTTACCAGACTGTCACACAGACGCTCTCTACTGTTGCCGCTGTGTCTACCGGTGCCTCCCAGGCCCCTGTGGCCTCCGCTGGTCTTGTGACGTCTGTCACTTCTGCTGTTGCCCCTGGCAGTTCTGTCCCAGCAGTCTCCTCAGCCTTCAACGCCGCCGGTAAGGCTGGTGCCTCGTTGGCGTTGCTTGCGATCCCGCTTGCATACTTCTTGTAAGGGAGTTTTGAAGACTCACTGACAACTTTAACTTTCCACACTCTTTAAACTAAAACTGGTGCTTGCGGCTAGGCTTGCAATTTGACATTGGGTCTTTTCGCCATCGCACACTTTCGCTCTCCAGCCTTATTTTTGTAATTTATATAATTGAACTTTATACCAACTCGAGATCCAGCTTTTCGTAGGATCGAATGGTCGTTTCAGATTTGAAACACAGGATGTTTGCGAGCATCGCGGAATTCGGACAGTACGTGCCGTTGATGGTGTGCGTGATTGCAAAATTGGTTCCCTGCCTGTGGTTTCGTATTGTGCGGTTTCAGATTCTGAAACATCTCAATGCGCGCCTAGAGACGGGCATATGCACTGTGCGGATTTGACCTCTTGCATCATCTTTGAGGGCCTGAACTGCTAGAGATGTAACAGATCTTTAGAATTCATCGATGAGGTGATGCGAACTAATTTATTGATTGCCAGTCGAGCACTTTTTGCAAATAAGAAGACAGCCCGCATCATACCAGAGTGGACTGCTTTCAGAAATAGTCATGCTTAATTTCTTCTAATCCCTACTCTTTGTCTGCGAAAAAAATAACTGTAAAGCCGATGACGGCCTCGAAAATAAGATAGAGAAATAATGCTCTGTTCAAATCTGGCTTCTATACATCTGTAACAACTCAATTTGTTGGTGTGTGTGTGTGTTGTTTCTAATGATACTTCCTATTTTGGAAGATGCGTCTCTGGCTCTGCACATTAATACCTGGTTTCGTCTCAGGTCCGGTGCCGTTTGCACCCAAAAGCTGTTTCAAGATCTGAAGCAATGCGCAGATCTCTTTTTATTGGCCATTACTGTAGATAACTGATTCTCTGAAACATGTCTGTAATGATAGACAGGTGAAGGTGAAAATGTTATAAATGGAGGGGTCGCCGCAACCCAATTTGTTTGGTTGCAACTCTAACCATTATTCACTCGCTTCAAATGTTGTTCTTGTTCTACTTATTGCTTAGTGTTACAGCTAAGTATATCGTTGAGTACTCAACACTGACAATCTTAACAACGAAGACAAACACTATTACTTCATGCCCTGGGAAAACTTGTCTGAAGACTCCTATAACAACTACCACAACACCTACGAGTGAGTCTTCGGACGATGACCCATTGACCACTTTATGGGTCACGGTTACGTTCGATACATACTTGTCACGTTATATCACTTACTGCCCTGACTTGTCTTCGACTTTGGGGATTGGAAGTGTTCCACCTGCAAAAGGAACATCGGATACAACGGTGACGTTGCCTACAACTACAGTATCCACAGTGGTTTCTGATTTGAGCTCTACCACTGAAAGTGTCACGACTTCACTGACCACTATTTCATCAATCATGTGCTCTAGTTGCAACTCATTTCTGTCGGTTGAACTTTCACTGACCTCGGCAAATACTTCTAAGACATCATCTTCAACCGAGTCTTCATCGTCTTCGTTGTCAGTGGTTTCGAGTGCTCCAAGCCTGTCAAGTCAAACTTCTTCGTCTTCAACTGAGTCCTCGTTGTCGAGCCACACGTCTTTCAGTACAGAACACTCGAGTTCATCATCAGTTACTGAGACATCGACGTCTCTTGCTCCTTCTTCCAGAACATCAAATGTGCCATCCCTGAGTCACGAGTCGTTTTCAGTCACCACTTCTGTTTCCACTGTGGTGAGGACCTCAAGCGATCTGGTGATTACTGACTACACCACTGTGACAAGTACAGTGTGTACCAAATGCACACATGAGCCATCGAGTGAAACTTTAACCAGCTTAACTTCTTCAACATCATTGTCATCATCACTGTGGTCAACAGAGTCACTGACTCCTCCCTCGTCAAGCCACTCGACAAGCTCACCTGTGGTTAGCCCTTCGTCGTCGACCATCGTCACTTCTGCCACGTCAACCATCGTTTTCTGCACAGACTCTACAGGTCACTGCTCATCAACGGCCACACCATCTGTCACGTCATCATCCGTCACGACATCATCGTCGATTGTTCCATCGTCGTCGGTCACCCCATCGTCTTCGATTGTTTCATCGTCGTCGGTCACCCCATCGTCTTCGTTTGTTCCATCATCGTCGACTGTTTCATTATCTTCGTTTGTTCCATCGTCTTCGATTGTTTCATCATCGTCAATTGTTCCATCGTCTTCGATTGTTCCATCATCGTCGATTGTTTCATCATCGTCGATTGTTCCATCGTCGCCAGTCTCTACATCGCCTCCAACAGCAAGCTCAACCACAGTTCTGTCTTCTAGCACTGTTTCCGAAACTACCCCCAGCTCGGTTTTGACAACTTCAGTACTCTCTTCCTCACACAGCCTGACAGAAGCACCTACAAGTTCACACCCTGCCTTGACCACTACGACTGAGGTTTCGACGACAATTGTGACTACGTGCACTTCCTCAGACAGCACATTTTTGTCGACGAAGACGACGAGAACGGTACACACCATTGTGATCACGACATGTCCTACCTCCGGAACAACGATTGTACTGACCAGTACGATCAGTGAACCTCTGACAACTACAACTGAACCTGTGCCTTCTTCAGTTTCATCTTCAGTTTCATCTTCAGTTTCGTCTTCAATTGCTCCTTCGTCCTCAGTCGTTCCATCATCTTCGGTTGCACCTTCGTCTTCGGTTGCTCCATCGTCGTCAGTCTCTACATCGACTCCACCAGCAAGTCCGGCTACGGTTCTGTCTTCCTGCACTGCCTGCGGAAGTACCTCCAGCTCCGTTTCCACAACTTCTGCACCTTCTTCACAGAGCCCGACGGAAGTGCCCACTAGCTCACACCCTGCCTTGACCACTACGACTGAGGTCTCGACAACAATTGTAACTACGTGCACTTCCTCAGACAGCACATTTTTGTCGACGAAGACGACGAGAACGGTACACACCATCGTGATCACGACATGTCCTACTTCAGGAACAACGATTGTTCTGACTAGTACGATCAGTGAGCCTCTGACAACCACAACTGAACCTCCCGTACTGACCCTGAAGTCTGAGCTGACCCTGCAGTCATCGATAACTAGTGAATCATCGTCTGCCAGTTTGTCGACAACACATACTACCTCGTCTTCTGTCACCTCCCCGGTTCCATCCTCGGTATCCACATCCTCCGAAACCGTTCCATCGTCAGTTTCAAAGACAACCGAACCTGTTTCATCGTCAATCTCGACAAGTACAGAGCCTGCTCCATCGGTGTCGGTGTCGCAGTCGACTGAATCTAAACCCTTTTCGCCACCACCATCTTTGTCCACTCCGTCAACGATCGAAACGGAATCTTCAACCACTACTACACTGACACCTGCAAGCGAAACCAGTTCTTCTACCACTCCTGTGCCCACCGTTACGACCCCAAGCTCCGCCATTTCGACGGAAACCCCATCTACTATCGTGCTGAGTGTCGTTACAACCAAACCGTCAGTGGCACCCTCTCTGAGTCTTGCACCACACGAGAAGACACTGACTCCACCTGCCCCTGAGACGCATTCCGAGTCGGAGTCAAAAACCGAATCCACGCAAACGCCTCATTCCGAACCCCCTGCCCCTTCATCGGAGGGGACTTCTGATGTTCCACCAACAGTTGTTCCGCCAACATTTGTTCCACCAACATATGTGCCACACACAGTCGTGCCTCCAACCGGTGTTCCTACGTCTGAGGCTACGACGGAGCCCTCTCTGGTCACAGTGCCCAAGTCGTGTCTGATGTGTCTGAAAGTTACCGTGACTTCTTCAGGTACAACTTACATTGTCAGCGTGACTGAGCCCGGACCTGAGACTTCGTCTGTGCCCCCAAATGTTCCTCTAGATACCACCATTACTGATACTACGACAAGGGAAACTGTCACCTCTTCGCCCACGTCGGCAACCAATGAGCCACCCAACCAGACGTTGACAACAACCAGGATTCCATCGTTATCGTTTAGCTCTTCCGTATCTCATTCTGGATATAGCAGCTTTGCTATCTCGTCCTACGAGGGTTCTGGAAGCAAGCATTCGTTCTCGAGAATGCCATTTGTGTTGATGATGCTCTTTCTTGGCTTGAGGGTTTAGTCTTCTAAAACATTTAGAGCCAAATAAAGTTGATTTATTGTTTAGGTGGAATATACATCGTAGTAGCCCTTCTTTAAATCACCAGCTTTTTCTGCTTTCTTCATCTCAGCATAATACAGAGCTGGAAACAGGACCTCACTACATTGACCAACTATTTAAGCTCTTTCGAAGAAGTAACATAGTATACAGAAAACGTAGACGAACATCACCCAAAACCCCCTGAAAATGATTTGCATCTATATAGTAGTACGATACTACTAAATTACTGTAATACAGTGAGAAGTGGTGGCCATGACGCCGGAGTGTGTACTTCAGTTCCCGGGAGTAAAATATCCAGAACCACATGAGAATGTTGAGTAGAGAAGTTTAGCTGAGCCAGTTGGCTTTTCATATCTAAAATTGGGTATAGCGTCTACACATTTACCAGATGCCTAGAAAACCGAGATTGCCTTGAAAGATAGACATTCCCTCGACAACTATTCAAGAATGTACTTATGGGCCGTTTCCTTAGTACACCTCCAAGATGTATCTTCCATCCTCCTTCATATCTTCGACAACCTTGGCCACATCTGATATCTCCTTGCCCTGTCTCTTGGCACCGTTCTGCACAATGTCCTCCAAACAAGCAGTGATATCGGGAACAGGCCACGTGGGGCCACACAAGTAGAACGAGCCGTGTTTCTCCACGATGGCATCAGTCAACTCTTCGATTGAGCTGCGGATCTTGTCTTGAATGTAGATTTTCTCGGGTTGGTCACGCGAGAAAGCAGCACCGATATGTGTCAAGATTCCTGCAGCCTTGTACGCTTCCCACAACTCTCCGTAGAGATACTCCTCCTTCTTATGTCTCGAGCCCATGTACAAGTAGATTTCTCCGATCTTGTGTCCTTGCGCCTGTTGCCAGATCTTCTCTTCGATAAAGGCCTTGAAAGGAGCCAAGCCGGTACCCAAACCGGACATGACAATAGGCTGTTCAGGAAGCTTAGGCAACTTCATAACAGAGGGCTTGACACTGACCACAAGCTCTTCGCCGATTCTCAAGTCAGACAAGTACTTCGAGCAATGGCCGTACCTTGTTCTCCCCTTCGAGTCGACCCAGTCGACAACCACAATCAAGAGATGAACGGAGTTGGGGTGCATTTTCTGCGAGGAGGCGATCGAGTACTCCCTCCGTTTCAAGGGTGCAATGATCTTAATCAAAGAGTCGAACAGTGGACGTGCCGATTGAAATTCATCTAAGATATCAACATAGGAGGCAAAATCCACATCTTGTCTTTTTTTCAATTCTTCTGCACCCGCGGCAGAAGCCAACTTTTCTAACACAGCCTTCTCTTTGTCATCGGTAGCAAAAGGAGCCAATGACTCGTAGAACCTCTTCGGCGGCTTGCCCAAGAAGTCGACATTCTCTGTCAAGGCCTGTCTTGCAGAACGAATCTCCAAATACTCTGGGTTTTCTTTGTTGGTCACTTCCACCAAGGACTCGCCATTCACGCCATAAAATTGTAAGAACTTGTCAACCTCAGCACTATTGTTACGGCCATGGATACCCAAAGCCTCTCCGATATCATAGGTCAAGCCGGTACCAGTGACGTCAAACTCGATGTGAAAAATGTTTCTCGAATACTCAGAGGGGGTTAACCTCTTGTTCTCCTGCACTTTCACTACAAAGTTCTTGACAGGTAAGTCTGGTCTCAAGTCCTTGGTCACACCGTACGCTTCAGGGAACGCCAATTTCGTTGCCACATCGGAATCAGACAAGTGGAAAGTCTCTTCCGCTGAAGGGGGCTCGGTTCTGCGGTTAGGAAAGAACGAAGTCTCCTTAGGGAAGAAAGGCAACGACACAGTGCCAGTGTTGTCTTCTTCGTCCTCTTCGTTCTTCTCTTCGTCTTTGATTTCGATCCATTCGGGAAGTACCGAAACAGGCTTCAACCCCTTTTTATCATCCACCGTAGCAACAAACTTGTCCAAAACGGCTGCCAACAACTCAAAGTCATTACCGTTCCCTTGCAACAACTTGTTAACAATAAAATGCCCAACTTCCGGCAACGCGGCTCTCCAGAAGGCCACTTGAGCCAAGAAGTCAGCAGAAAAACCCTTGGTTGAGTCGCTTACGGCGTCCAACTCTTCGACAATCGAGCAGTCAACGACCACCAATTTCAAGTGGCTGGTAGCTAAGCTGCGCCGGAACTCAACTGGTAACTTTTCCACCACATCAGCTTCCACGGAGTTGGCGAATTTCTTGTGGTTGACCAACAACACAGTAGCACCAGGCTTGGCGGTGGCTAACACGTCAAAATGCTCCAACACCGAAGCGTGCTCGATCAAGACAACATCAGCAGCATCCACAACAGCCGATACGACAGAGCCCTTGGGGCGGGAAACAAGCAGAGCCTGAAACACACCACCTGCTACCGACGTATCATACTTCGTCCGGATGCTAACGCTTTTGGAGCCGTCCAAGGAGAGCGAAAGCGCCAACTTGGCTGCAGTCGCCGCAAGGTCGCTAGTGTCCCTTGCCCAGATAGAAAAAGAGCCCTCAGGCGAGGTAAAGGCTGTGATTTCACCGTCTCTATGAGGCACAGAGGACTTTGCAGAGCCCAACACAACAGAGTGATCGATCTCTGGTGCATATACTGCAAGGGTCTTGTACACGGCGATAGGCGACCACACAAAGCCGGCCGGGTAGCTGAAGTTATCGACCACGACACCAGCGAAGCGGCCCGTGAGAAACAACGCTGCGGTCACATCTGCCTTCAAGGAAGCAGAGTTTTCCGGCAGCAAAACGACAATTTTGCGCGCGGAAGTAGGCACAGCAGCGGCAAAAGCGGTCTGAGCAAAGGGGAAAGGTACTCTGACCTTGACCACGCCCACACGGGTGTTTCCGGCTGCCGAAGCTTGGCGCACAAGCAGCGCCACCTGAGTGGCCTCATGGGCGCCGTGAACAACAAAAACAGTTTCTGGGGCCAGGTGGCCCTCGTACTCAAACGGGGAAAGCTTGGTGCCAGCGACCCGGTTGAAGGTTTCGAAGGCAATTTGCATCGCTTGATCGGCACTTTGAGGCGTAGGCGTGTCGAGGTTGAGTAACTGCTGGTACAAGCGTCCGACGTCGGCCACAGACAACACGCCTTCAAAGTGCTCGAAGGTACGGGCGAATTCAGGCCCATCAAATAAGTGCACTGCGGCGTTTCGGGTCAAGGCGGCGACGTAGTGGTTGAGCACCACCGAATACTGCAATTCTTTGGCATCATAACTGACGGGAGAAATCACGGGAACACCCAATTTTCTCGCCACAGACACAGGGTCCGCGTAGTTCGAGTATAAAACACCGTTGGCGGCGTCGTAATCGATAGCACTGACGTTCAAGCTCAAGGCAACCTTCAGGCGATTTGCAGACAACGCTGGCTGCATATATGCCAAGGCATTTGCACCAAGGACAGCGGTATATGGCGCCAGAGTACCACGCGTGTGGCTGGAAAAGCCCAAGATAGCATTGGCGGCACCCGAACGGGGCTCCAAGCGATAGAAAACAGGCACTGCTCCAAAAGAGTTCAGGCGACGGAAAGTTTGCGCCCAAAGTTGCAAATGGGCGTCGACTAAGTTACCAGCACCAGGCGTTTCATAGCAGAACACCTGGTCTGCCAAAGAATACACAGCCTGACTAATTACCGTAGCGGCGCTGGAGTACACGGTGTTCTTTAACACGTGGGGGTCAGCAGAAAGACCGAACGGGTTCGCCTTAACTATGTGAGCCGACGCGGAATCGAAGGATGTGGCCAGGGAAGATGATTTCTCACTGCTTGTAGCAGCAACATGCGGACTCATGATAGTAGTGGGCTTGAAAGATCACTTACAAAGAAGAAAAAGACTATCTTTTGCAGAGGAGAATACTGTTACGTAACTGGGACCCCAAGAGAATGGTTAATTAACGGCCGTTGCAGTAGATTTGCAAGCGCACGTGACATTCATCAAGAGGTGCATGAAGGTGCCGGGACAAAAAAAAAAAAAAAAAAAAAAAAAAAGTAAAAACGAAAAACTGGGAGGAGGGTTCGTAACAGAAACGAGCGGGAATAGATGTAAGTCCCGGATATGTTAACCTAAAGCGAGAAACTATACTCGGTGAGACAGGAACAAATACTTTCCTTGGTTGTGATTTGCTGTCTTGTCACTTCCACCCAGCTTTACCCAAAATTACCCCATGACACATGCAATAGGGTATGACGCGTATTTTCTTCTCTGGGAGATACCTGAGTGATCACCCTAGACATGTCCTCGAATTTCAAGATTCCCAGTTTATCCTTAAAATTGTTACTCTTCTTTTCCAGAAAAGACTGTAAGTTACCTTCTTGCGAGTACACTTAGATCGTACCAGCAAGTCTATACGAATAAAGCGGAATGTTCGCGGCGCGGCGGCGTGGCTGCAAAATGTCGCACTCGGCCAAGCGGCCAACACTTCTGAGCCTAAACATTTGGGTGCAAAAGCTGTCAAAAGTAGCCCTACCATATAAACTAAAAACCCTTTTTGCTAAAATTTGTCGATATTCTCTTTTAGAAAAACCTAGGTAGCTAGTTCCCAAACGAAGTCCGGTCTAATCTTACTATAATATTCCCTTGGTGGTCTCCATCAATAGACACTGTGCAAGTATAAAATATTCACAAACCTTTTTGAAATGGGTAAGTTCGCTTCGAAAGAGAAAAAGCCTTCCAAGAAAGAGCGGAAAAACATAACTGTGTTTCAAAATACAGACAGTTTGGGTATTCGAGATACCCGGGCCTCTTTGACAAAACTAGGCAGTGATAAGTCTCTCGAATTGGTGCTGTTTTTCAACGAACAACACCTTTATTGGGTTGGTTCGGTCAATGAAAAGATGCAAAGTTTGCGCAAATTAAAGCGACGGCTCAAGGCTCGAAAACAGATTCGATCACATAAGGAGCAAGTCAAGAAAATGGAGGCACTAATGGACGAGCTCCGAAGGAAAAAAGACAGGTTCAAACAGAAGCGGGAGTTTGTTATTCTGGCTTTGAAGACCGAAGAAACTAAGGAGCGACAGGCTAAACAGAGAGCCGAGCAGAGAGCCGAGCAGAGAGCTGAGCAGATTGCACAACTGTTAGAAAGTTTTGGGTCCATAGCGAGCAGGGAACAGCTGGCTGCTAACGAATGCTATGTTGAGGCCGAGCTGATAATCAAACATCTTTTGTGAAGAAACAGGAAACAAGTAGACGAATGCATGTACACGCTGTTTGAAGCTGGAATGAAACTACTTGTATCTAGATGTAAATCATGATATACACACTTGAGCGTGATGTATTCTCCCTAGGGCAAAGGTAATATTCCCCGCACAAACTCGGCCTGCTCATCATACTCAACCTCCTCATCATTCAGGTTTGCAGTGGGACTCTCATCAAAGTACTCTCTCTTGAAATGAGCCCTGTTGATGCCGGGGTAATCCTGGAGACTCTTCCATGTTTGTTCCTTGCAGCCTTGAACGGCTTTGGCACCTTCAAATCTCTTCGCCAACCACGTCAACACTGCAGGAACACCTTCACGAGACTCGGACATGTGGCCAGTGTTCTTGACAAAATGAACCTCGAACGAGCCAATTCCCCAGTCACAGTAGTTCTTGACCGCTCTCTTGGTGTCAACCAAAGGAGCAATGTTGTCCTTTAAGGCGTGGTGCAAGAAGAAAGGGCACTGAGGCATGCCAGTTTCCTCCCGGAAAGCCACCCTGTTCTCTTCAATGATCTCCACCACACGTGGCTCCTGTAAAGCTTTGTCGCCGCCTTTGAAATAGGGACGTGGACCCTTGAAGAATTGCGCCCCGAGAAACCTCAAGATTCCTGACGTGAGACACGCTTTCTTGGCACCCACCAACACCGACTTCAACCGGAACGTGTTGCGTATGTATTTCTTGTAAATGGGAACAAGATCCGTGTACTGCTGAGCCAACCCACTGAGGGCTAACCCCACCAATCCAGCGGCAAGGTTGCCATCGGCAGCTTTGATGGTGGTGTCGTAATTGGTGATCCAGCCACCCACTGCCGCTCCGACTAGCTGGTTTCCTAGCTCGGGGGCGTACAGAGGCTGAAGTGTGGCCGCCCAGCCTGTAGCAATCGACCCGCCTGAATAGCCCCACAAGGCAAACTGTGCTGTCGGAGCAATACCGGTGACATTTTCAGTGACCAAGGCTCCTCTCACAGCATCCAATGTTGCCTGGCCAGCGAGTCTTGCAGCGCCAAATGCTGCGTGGAGGCCCTGGAAGTCGGGCGCTATGACGTTCCACCCAAACTCGAAAGGCTTCTCCAATTTTTTCATCGAGTCCTCCATGTCGACAGAAGGGGCACAGTCGATACACGGGGAGTCTGTGGGCACCTGGAAAGAAAGTAATTTCTTGCCATCCGCGTGCTTGGACACGTATATTGTCGAAACGATTCCCACGGCTTGGTCCAACGAGTCCGTGGACCGCACCATGTACTGGTAGACGGCCCGGACGTTTGCCGGATACACTGACGGCACCACTTCTCGCATCCGTAACACGTGTCCGGGCAGGTAGCTGGAGATATTCAGAGGCTGAACGTAGAAAATATCGTCAGACGCCTTTTCGTTCTTGGGCACCTTTGGCACAGTCGTCCCATCCTTGCTAAACACGTACTCATCCTCAACTTCGAGCTTGTCCCAGTCGATATCAAAATCCTCTTCGTCAATGGGCGTATCGCCAACCACATCTTCGTTGTCAGGAACTACCGTAACGGGGACAGGAACATTACCCACCTCGCCCTCGCCGCGATCAATCTGAGTGAAGTCCAATTTCTGACCATCCAAGTTTGCAGCCTCCTTTGGGCCGTTGGCAGAGCCTTGTTTCAGGTAACTTTCCGATAATTCTGGAACCGCTTCCACAGGGTTAACCGGGGACAGTACCCGTGCCAAGACTAGTGCAAGGTAAAGGCAAGTTGACGAGCCTAATAAGAGCGATCTCATTCGGTATGGCTTTTCGGAAAGAAGTTAATGAAAACAGCCTTTTTTTCAGCACCTACCCGCTGGCACAGCTGTCTTTAAATACACTCGTCTACCCAAAACTCCCTCCGACAAGATACTCTCAAATCAGCGATCATGGAGATAGAGAGGGCCGCCATTGTTTGGAAAGCACCGCAAATTGAGAGTGGGTAACCCCAAAAGCGCATTTTAATGACCGTCAAAGTAAACGAAGCAACCGTCCATTCTCTTCTTTTGTCCGCGTAGAGGTTATTGTCCGCAAAGATGTAAGGGAGAATAGAGTCCAATAGAGGCTCGGCCAGTCACCGATTAGGCCCGCCGAACAATGGCCGTCCGCAAGAATGCACGCGTGAGAAGCCATGGGTCACTGGTTTCTGGCTAATACAGAACACCACACACAGAAGAAAATCTGTAGATCGAAAGGCGAAAATGGGTCTTGAGGTGCCGTTTCTATTAATTCATGGGTTGTTGAATCCGGCTAGTTTTTGCAGCCCAGTCGAGCTTCGATTCCTTCATCACTGTTCCGAAGAAAACCTGCGACATCAAAGGAAACAAGAAAAACGGGAGGAAAAGAACTAATCCGGCCAAGACCGCAATCTTCGATTTTCAACCACCTACCCTACAGTCGGGGTTTTCCCGCCCAGTTGCAACCAAAGCCGGCGGCTAGAGAGCGAAGAAACGAACCGTGGACAAGTTGTTTTGGCTTTTTTTTACCGCCGTTAATTTTCTTTGTCACCCTCCCTCTTCGACAATAGGAAGCGCTTCCATTGTCCTTATACGAATATGAACAGGGCTATGCTATTCCTTCCTGACTAGGATCTCAAAGAAAAGTCATTGTTTCGTGCAAAGTCGAATCCGTTAGACGTGGTGACCCCCGTGCTGAGCCCTGTTCCTCCGAAACTGCCCTACGGGTGACTTTCCTGTCTGCACTGAAGCAGGCACTTGAGCAAATTTTTGCATTCGAGCGGGAGAGCACCTCGAAGGGACCGTTCTAAGCAAGAGACAAAAAACAAGTCTGGTGGTTAAGAGAAGTGCATCATAAAATATCCACCTATCGTGGTTTCCACATGCTTTTCATGGTTTTCTTGCCTCGCTGTAGACGGCGTTTACTAACACTATTACCGGGCTGATTGACGGATCCTTGTTTATCCTATAAGGTGCAAGTGGTGTCAGATCCAAAGCCACAAGAAAGCCCCATCGCGTTCATTCTTAGAAAGGTGCAAAGGTTTGGACCCAATCCAAACTGTGCTTTTTACGTGAAAACTACGAGATAACAAAAAATTAAGGATTTCCGAATTCACGCAGCGATCGCCAACTTCGCACCTTTAGCATGTAGCAGTAGACGAGATGGAATAATAAGAGGCATGTCATCGACAGTCTACTTAATATCTACATTCAACATTTCGTTCGTTGTCACAACTTAAGGAACTAATCGATTAAATCGAGATAATATAATACAAAGACAAAAAGTAGACCGGGCTTTGAAAAATAAAGAGCTACACCTAGCCTTTGTATATCGGAACTCTATGCTTGTCAAGATAGATTTAGCATAAAAAGCTCGGAAGAGTAAGCTTCTCTTTTCATCGATTCATCTTTGAAAACCTGTCCCTTCTTTAGTCCTGTTAATATATTTTTTTCTATTTCCAAATATCTCTGCAAATGCCACACTATACTCACCCGGTGAAGACGAGAGCTTTTCCGTGGCCACACAATCTTCTTAACTGTGGCGCGTGAGGCTACTCGTAATCGTGCCCAGTTTCCCGCTAAGACGTACAGTGGTTATGTCGCACGAGCACCTTAACCAGATGACAGATCCGACATTTCCGGAGCGATTCCGGGCAGCCTCATAAATGCACCTCGATCGCTAAAATCGATTTTTTCCAATATTGAAGAACCACTGAAAGTGGTGTCACGATCTTTTTCGTGTCTTTTTTATCAAGTATACACTTCCTCAAACACCGTTTTGTAGTGATCGTCTATTAGACGCATTCGCCATGTCTCTCGCTCGAGGTGGGAGTTACCCCAGATTTTCATCTATTCTGAGGGCCTTTTTAAGCAGACAAAGTTTGGACCGTTCTAAGTTCTTAACAGCCACCCGATTTTTCCACGGATCGCCAAAGCGTGCACAAACACAGGTCAGAGATGCCGAAAATAACAAAGAAGGATCTTCAAAAGGGCCTCTTAAATATAGTTGGCTTTTGCAAACCCTCATGGTAACTATTGGGGCCATTGGGGGAAGCCTTATTGTGGACTTGACAAGACTAAAGACGCAAGAAAAAGAGAAAAGAGGCGATTTAGGCCAATTAGCCGCCGGCCGTACACCTGAGAGCGCTGAACTTTCTACACTCCCGCTTGCAGCCATAAATTCGCCCGTTTATGCGGATGACGAAGCATTTGCAACAGCTGTGGCCAAATTTAAGGCACTCGTGGGCGCCGAAAACGTGACCCTGGACGAAGTCGTGATCAAATCACACGCCGACTCGTTCTTCTCCACACACCACCCCCCGTCGCCCGAGGTTCAGCGGCCATCTTTAGTAATCTACCCCAATTCAACAGACCAGGTGTCTGAAATCATGAAAATCGCCCACGAATACCGGGTTCCTGTGGTGGCAAACTCGGGGTTGACTTCATTAGAGGGCCACAATATGCACACGCGTGGCCCCAACTCCGTATCGCTTGCTTTTGGCAATTTAGACGAGATTGTCACGTTGAATGCTGAAGATATGGATGTCACGGTCCAGGCCGGTGTCGGGTGGCAGGAACTTGACGAATACTTGAGATCGAGTGATGAAGGGAGCCATCTCATGTTTGGGCCGGACCCCGGAATGGGGGCTACTATCGCTGGTATGGTCGGGACTCTGGCATCAGGTACGAATGCATACAAATACGGCACGATGAAGGAAAATGTCGACTGTGGTTTTGGCTGACGGTACGGTTGTGAAAACGCGCCAGCGGCCCCGCAAGTCGTCCGCAGGATATGACTTGACCCGCTTGTTCATTGGATCCGAAGGAACGCTAGGGATAATCACGGAAATAACAGTGAAATTGCACCCGAGGCCATCAAAGGAATTGGTTGGTATTGCGGCTTTTCCCACTATCCGAGACGCTGCGTCGACAGCACAGCACATTATCGCCAAGTCCGGGATCCAGCCAAACGCTATTGAGCTCGTTAACGAGACAACTATTTCCTTTGTCAACGAAAGTGGTGTCTCCGACAAGAAGTTTTTGGAAAGGCCCTCTTTGCTCTTGAAGATTGGCGGGCCAAGCGACAGCGTGATCAAAGAGCAGTTGGAGATCATCGAACAGATCGCCACAGACAACCATGTGGTCAGTTTCGAACAGTCTGCTTCGGCAGAAGAAAATACCGTACTTTGGGGCGCCAGGCGTGCCGGGTTGTGGTCAACGTTTGACTACGGTCTGAAGGTGCTTGACGACAAAAACGATATACAGATCTGGACCACGGATTTCGCCGTTCCCATCTCGAAAATGGCCACCCTCATTGACGAAACAAACGACGACTTGATTGCGCTGGGGTTTGCCAACCGCTTTTCCGTCATGGGCCATGTTGGTGATGGCAACTGCCACTTTCTTTTGTTGTACAATTCCAAAGATTATGCCCACACCAAAGCGGTGGTGGATAGAATGGTCGAAAGGGCCATCAAATACGAAGGCACATGTACTGGGGAACATGGTGTTGGGGTAGGAAAACGGGAGTATGTGGAAATGGAATTGGGCGCCTCTGCCGTGGACTTGATGAGACGAATTAAGTACTCGTTGGATCCACGAGCGATTTTGAATCCGGACAAGGTGTTTAAGATCGATCCAAAGGACAATTTGGACGAGATGCTTAACTCTGGGCACGTTCTTGAAGCGCCCAAGTGCTGCTAGGGCGGGACGTAGTTGCAGAATTTGGGATACAAGGAACACTAGACGGAGTTATGGAAGATTTCAAATGGGTGAGAATGTTGTGGCTGGCTGAAAAGAACGTTCAGGATCGTCATTTATGCCCGTAGTAAAGTGCGATGTAGAGACACAATGGCATTTTCGTACAAGAGTCTTGGTTGCGGAAGGATTTGAAGAAACATCGGAAATTCAAAACGTCTTTAATGACGGCTTAACTTGTGATAGAGGTCGGTCGTGGTTGTTTAGTCCATGAGTCTACCCAAGTGATCCACTGTCTGGCGTTTATCAATTTGAACCCTAAATAGAGCCTCTTTTCTTTTTGTTCGTACTACTATCTAAAATTATTTATCCGAAACATTTCAGCTTCAGATTGTGGCTATTTACTTCCTTCGTCTGTTGACAAATGTCTGCCGTTGCAGCCAAATTTGCAGCCATTCGTCGACGTGAACCCACTCAGAAGACGAGAAGGCAGACGACCGGACAAAAAACACAACATGGCGTGATTATGAATCTATGGTAATTCAGAAACTTGGACACAGTATCTATTATTTTGTTTTGGTGATGTGAGTATATTAATAAACTATTGATTTGAATGAGTATTAATGAGGGGCACCAATGCGTGCGACTTGAGTGCTTCGCTATTATAGTAACTGATTCACTCTCATCCAAAACATAAATGAGTTCGAAACCGGTGGTGAATCTATTTTTTCTATTTCTCGAAACTCTCGGCACTTTTCAATTTCTAAGCTCTTTTGTAGCTGCTGCAATTGTGACGAGCTACGTGGTCTCTTTTATAGTTGGATGAGGGTGACAGGAATGAAAAGTTTACATTCTGCGTTTCGTTTGTTAATGTTTTTGGAGGATCTGACTTACTTCGGCCAGTACTCAGATATACTACTTCTTATCACTCATGAGCACAAAAGGTTGTATATCAGTGAAAGAAGTGCACGAATTGTTACAAGATTGATAGAGGAAACCCACATATAGAATGTTAGTGGTTTGTTTACTATTACTTAACCCATCTTGACATAACCGGTACTTAAGGACATGTCGTAATCTTGTTTTCCAACCATTTTACCACAAAAGCCGTGTATCCGGCTATACATACCTTTTTGGTGTTTCAAGCAGGAAAACTCGTTCCCTTGTCACTATCACTGTTCCTTTCTAAGCTTGAAAGAAGTTTAAGTAGGCTGCAGCTCACGTTTAGAATGTACCACAAGGTCCATACTAAGGGTAACTTAAGGTGGTTTAGCACTTATGCTAGGTTCAATTCTTTGTGTTTTCCAATTCACCACCAAAGTGTCATTTACAATTAAACACCTTTTGGGAGCTCACCCACTGTTCCGTCCTACTTTACCCCGTTTATTGTGTGGATTCTGTCACACAGAGCAAAAGGTATTGGTCTGTTCTTCCCCACATGCTTCTACAACAAGTAAACCTAAACGAGGCAAATTTCTACTCATGCCAACATACCCCAATTAGGAACAGATAGCAAATACAGGCACATGTGCTAACACAGTCAGTCCCGGATGTTATTAAGACGTCCAGTTGGTGAACCTAATTAGCCATGTTTATGCAATAACATCTCCAATAACACCACTGAGAACTCCTATAAAGTGCTTTGGTCAAGATTAAGCTTTGCTAGTACTCACAAGATATACACAAGACATGAAGCAGCTTTATCCCGAACTAGTAAAAAGAAGAAAAATGCAGGCCAAGGTAGCGATTTCGTGGATACTATTTTCGCGAGCGAGACCGTATATTCGATATCGTTCACGTCTTTCGCGCGACATCAAGAAATCACGACCAGTCCCACTCTCAGCATTTACAACCCGAACCTCCTCGTTTCTAACACCCACCTTTTCCAACAAAACCACGAATAATTCCGTGCTTTTGGTGAGAAAACCCAAATCCATCAAAAACCCAACACTCCCAAACCCCGAAAAAGCACCTTGTCTTCAAATCGAATGCCTAGCTCGTCGGAAAAAACAGAGAAACCCGAAAAGCCAGAAAAACCCGAATCCCGGGCGCTTGAGCTTTCATACGTCACCACAAAAGAGCACTGTTTTAAGCAGAATCCCAACCGGCCCAAGGCGCTCAATCGGCGCTTCAAAACGGGAAAACAGCTAGCCGCCGACGAGCTCAGATATCTCCAAAGCAAGAAATTGGGTACGGACACGCCCACGTTCATGTCGATTCTGGCGCCTCCCAGTTTACGGCCCAAACGGCATTATTGCGACATAACGGGTCTTGAAGGGAAATACCGCTCTCCCGCCAGCGCTCTCAGATTCCACAATGTGGAGATTTATCAGGAGGTAATCCGGCACATGACCCCTGGTTTTGACCAGGAGTACTTGAGTCTCAGGGGCGCCAACGTCGTGTTGAAGTAGGCGGCTTTTCAGTACTTAGTGGTGTGGAATGGTGAGGGTGCTGAGTCCATGGTTTACACAGACAAAGAGATAATGGCGTTAATCTGGCCATTTTGGCGATTTTAATAGTGGACGGGAAGGTTTCTGGAACGAAGCATGCTTTTAGGTCTGGCGGCAAACTGCTCGGTGTGAATCCCTCTGTTTTCAGAAATGTGGAAAACTTCTATGCGGCATTTTTATTGTGTCATATGAAGCAAGGCCTGGACTGTGAACGAATGGCCTCAAACACTTTGGTGATGTGTCACGATTTTGCCTTCTTTGCATTGGAATCAGCTTGATCTTGTCTAATTGGATATGCTTGCTTGTAACTTTACCGAAATCCAACAGGTAGTCAAAGAGTGAGGTTGCTAGTGCCGGTATCTTACTCAATTCTGACGGTGGATTTAATGATGGAACGGACTACTGTTGCCTCCTGCTTGTACCTGACTTTTTTGGAAAGGTATCTCATCAGTGCTCTAACAGGGGTCTGAAGCAAGAGATATCAGCTACGGTGTTCGGGTTCAGGCTTCGTCGGTTCAACGAGACTGATATCTTGAAGGTGAGTGTTTGTTCCCAACAGTCTCGCAAATTACACCTGGAAGAAGAAAAGGAATACAGACCAAGGCTACGAAATACGTTTGGGCTGGGAGGGCCGCTGAGATCTCCGTCATAAAGTCGATGCAAATTGTTATATTCACTCGCTAGTCTGAAATACGCTTCTTTCCCATAAAGAAAGGGAAATTCTAAGCATCATCTCACCACACCAGTTGGTGCGACCATACTTCAGGCCATAGTTTAAGCCAGATCGTTCACTAGTCACTGGTTACTTATCATACGCTCATCCAATGTTATTGACTTCCATTACACCATTTTCCAATATTTGCAACACTATTTTGGCTTGTCTTGTGTTCGGTTTGCCTCAGGGACTGTTTCACTTTCGGCTTCCTCCAAAATAGGGCTCATTATGGTAAAGCGGACTGCGGCGACCTTTCTCGTGGATTTTTGTGTTATTCCCGTGAGGATTGCCGTAGGCACCTCCAGGCGACTAAACTCGAAGTTGCTATCTTCACAATACGCAAAAGACATCGGAACGAATGCTGTGCAAATAAAGACGATGGGCTTTCTAGAGCTTTATTTCTGGAGATACTTTAGCGCATTATTAGGTGAATGTGAATTTTTGGTATGCTGGGCCCGACCAAAAAAGTCGTTGCGGATACAGCACGCGAATGAGGGTAAACATGAATTAACGGGGTTTGGTTGGAAGGTTTGCATATTGAATATTACAACCGTTCGTCTTGTGTTGTGAGAGGTTTAAAGTATACTCTCAGCCGGGTTTTGCGTCTAGTTGTTCCTTCTCTTTCGTGGTGAAGAATAATACGCTACACATCACTATGTTTCGTGCAGACTTTAACTTGATGAGGAACTCCCTAATGATATAAATTTGATCTGTTGTTTTTGACTTCACATGACGTTATAGCAAGTACTGTGTCTCAGTATGGCGTCTTCTTCTTCTTCTTCTTCTTCTTCTTCTTCTTCCTCCAATTCTCAATCCCACCCGGCAACAATGGCTTTCATCCGCTTATCAAAGGCGGCGCTCTGTAACATCTTGTCATACTCCCCGGATAAAGATACATCTGTGAATGGATTACAAACCATCCGCAAATAGCACTTGTGGATCTGGAGAAATAACAGAGTCAACTTCGTTTTCAGCGGAACCTCTTCGTTGACACCAACAACCATTTTTAGCCCATTGTTGGTCTCCATTCCGTAGACGGTCACATCGTCTTGAATAAACAAGAGTATGATGCCATTTTGGTCGCCCTGCTGCTCCCGCAAATTGAGCGAGACAGGCGAAGCAAATACGTCAAGCGCCATGTGTGATAGAAAGTTGTATTTGAGGAATTTGTTGGCGTCGGCGGGCAGTACACCGTCGGACAGAGGTTCCGAGGCATCATCTGAACGTTTTTCGGGTTGATCTGGATCCAGTTGGCAGTTTTTTTCCGGGTTTTCGCTCTCGTTGCGATCTGTACTCTTCTCCAGCGACACATCAAAGCTCTGGATATATAGAGGCTTGTCAGTCCTCGAAATGAGGGACACAAAGTGGACCACGGTCATAGATGCGAGAAGTGACTAGAAACAGAACGAGTGAGAAGGAAAAAGACAGAGGAGACGCGAACTAAGTTGATTTGGAGCAAGCCGAAGAAGCCGAAAAAGCGAGTATGGCTCAGGTGGATTCAGTCCTTCAAGAAGCCCTGGAAAACACGGTGTTTGTGCAGATTCAAGTTGTCGTGTTGGGCTCAATCTGCCGTGTTCGCTCAGGTGAACATGTCAAGTCTTAGCGAGCACTCATATATCCAGTGCGACCGAACGCCAAAAGGGCATAAATTCATAATCATACTACAGGCTGGGCTGAGCACTTTCAGGAGAAAAGCAGCAATGTCGGGAGATTAAAAACCTTAAATGTAACTGTTTTTGTCGATCTCAATCTCGCTTCTTGATATATGAAAGATTGTAGATCAGAAGCTTGTAGATCAAAAGCTTGTAGATCAAAAGCTTGTAGATCAAAAGCTTGTTGGTGCTGGAAAATCCCACTTGGTAGTAGTGCAGCTATAATTATTGCACACTGTCAGCCGGAAATACAACATTTTCTGTGGGGCAAAGATAAGAAAGATTATAAGACTTTCTTATAAGACTTCTGAAGGAGTGTTCATCTAGTGCCAATGATTCTTGGCTTTGCCCGTGGGTAAACATTTTGGTAGCTGTGAGAGTATATACTATAACGTATCCAAGAGGCTCGCCAGGGATCAAAACTCAATTAACACAGAGATGAAATTGTTTATAGTATAAAATTATGAATTTGAGAAGAAAATTACATCTTTTTTTTTTACGCATGCCTTTCTATTATTTCTGGGCTTTTTGCCGATACTATACTTTCTCGATATCTGGTTATGGCGCCATAGATCTCCCGCGACCAGTTTCAGACGACTCTTTTGATCGATCCTTTGGCTTCTATGCCTCCACCTTTTCTTGTATGATACCCCCCACTAGCAGATATCTGGGCGATATAATTGCTTCTTATAAATGGCTTCATTTCCTTTTTTTTTTTTTTTTTTTTTTTTTTTTTTTTTTTTTTTTTTTTTTTTTTTTTTTTTTTTTTTTTTTTTTTTTTTTTTTTTTCTTTTCGTGCTCCGCCCGAAAGTAGCAATATTGTATTGTGAGATAAATGTGCCTTGACTAATTTTTTCATACGCCGTGTAGAGCGCTTACGACAAACTTTTAGCCAAAATTACAGGCATCTTTCAATAAGACTAAACTTGAAGTCGACGTCTCCGTGAGTCGTTTTACATCACACCTCATTTGAGTACTCATGGGGGTCCCAAAACTTATTGACTTTCGGTGGAAGCCAGGTCCTGAACCTGAAATTACAAGCGTTTATAGTCGGCCATGATTAAAAAGCACCATACCATCAGCCATGGCTGTGCTTCATTGCCTTAGGTGTATCAGCTCCAATTCTGGCTCCTCGAAGCGAATTTTGAAATCCAAATCTCTTATGGCTCTTCGCGATTATTTCATATTCTCTCTGACATGCTTTTCGTGGTGAACTGCATTACACCACTCATTCGCGGACACCCACTCTCGATTCCCGAGTGAATCACTACTCTTCGATGTCGGTATTTTTGAATTGTTATAGCTGTTGCATCTTCAATCGCTTGCATTTGGAAATTTGGCTGTTTTAGTATATCTTAGTCCGCGATGGTTTAGCCATATTCTTGCGACGTGATTCCGACGAGTTTATGCCCCATGGCTGACGTTTCGCCTATGTGTAGTGATCAGTAATATCTTCTTTATCAAAGCGTTAAGTGTGCAATTTTCTTCAAGATATCAGACGGAAGGTTCTCCACGCAACGCAATGAAATCAGCTATTTCTCCAAACTCAAAGACGCAAGAGGAAAGTCCACACAACAGGACTCTAAAACCCTCATCACGAAGCAAAGCATTCTCAGTAGTTGCCAATTAATGGCACTGGCCATGCTTGATGAGCCGAAATTGGTCGTCTTTCAGCCAGTTTCTGAAGGTTGAATGTGGCTTTTTGCAAACCTTCGCCGCTCCAATGTTGAAGACATAACAGCCATTTTTATATCTTTTATATTTGCGATTTTCACCCTTCGTCCACGATCTATTGATACTGTAGTCATATAAAAACATTTTTGTGTCCGGAATAGTTGTTGTCGAGACGCATTCCTATTGGATAGGTTAACATTAGTGCATCATATACCAACTCAACACACTAGCTTTGAAATAAGATTTGGAGTCAGAAAGTAAACGGAACGAAAGAGTGGATATTTGCAACGAACTTCTCCTTTCTAATACAATTACCTTTTAGCTTACTTTTGTAATGTACTGCTTGTTAATTCCATTCGGGCCTTAAATTAACTATAGGTGCCTTATAAAGTCGGGTTTTTCAAGCCAAAAGTGGAGACACTTTAGTTCAAGCTTTTTCCATTCACTTTTTGAACAACCACTTCTTCATACCATGGGCTTCGAATGTATAAGCACGAACAATTCAGCACGAACCTTAAGTTTGGACAAGAAAGATCCGCCTAGTGATTCTGAGACTAGTTTCACACTTTGCTTCTCCTTAAGATACTGCAAAGCCCGGGCCGAGCTCCTAGGAAATTTACAACCTTTTCAGAGAAGCCTTATATGCGGTTGACCGTGCCATCTTTGCCATTAAACCCCGCTCTCCTTCCAAAGCCGTCCGTTCAGATATCCTAGAATAGAAGCAACTGTGAAGAAATGGAGAATAGTCAAATATTAGGCATTTACTTCTTCGGCCCTGCTACCTCAACCGTTGATGAACTCAAAGATGTCACTACACCGAAAGGAGTACACTGGCTATCACCGTTCAATAACTGCTCTTTCCTATTACTGTCCCTTTCTTCCCTAGGTGCTCTTTTCCCTTCCTTATGAATGCAAGAAATCTCGGTACTCAATAAATATTCGACGGATAGTTCGGACCCCCGTCGTTATCTGGAAGCGTCAAGCGATGACACATGATATACACCTGGTGCCGCTCCTCTTCAGTCCCCAACCTTTCCCCGATGTGAAGGGTACCTGCGCCCTCTAAACATCTGACAAAGTCACGGATGTTAGTCATGATTGGAGGCGGCAATTCATCAAAGTCAAGCTCATCAAGGACCCTGCTGGCAAATTCAGCAACAGGAGCTGCTAACGTGGAGCCGAAGACTTGTAAAGCCACGGCAAAAAGTATCATGGGTGATGGCATGTTAATAGCAAAGCGAGAAAGGTGGACAAAATTGGAAAAATAAGGAGGTGTTCTTTTGCCTAGAAGAAGAAAAGCGGGAAGAAAATATTATCCTACAAAAAAGCCAAGAGTCCACCATCCGCCACGCCACTGTTTCAAAACTTCCTTGAAAGAATACCGATGCGTGGTTCGCATTTGGAGCCTTTGTGAATGGACTGTTTCAGTTCATGTTCTTGAAACCAAACAATTACGTTTGGCTATGTGAAGTTTCCAAGCAACTCGGCCTGATCACTCTGGTACGTTGTTTGGGATTTTTAAGAGTCTTTGAGCTTTTGCATCTTTGTGAATACTTACTAATTACCATAAAACACCCACACATGGGTGAGATTATTCAATACCAGAAAACTCTTCACCACTTGGCCGCAACCTTCGACCCTCAAACTCTCTTTCCTGATTTTTCGGCTGATGCTTTCTGGAGCAAGTACAGAATTCTGGCCTGTACAATGGCGTACCCTTCATGGAATAGATCTTGTATATAGATTGGTTGGTTAGGTAAACATCGGAAATGCACCTTCCATTTCTGAGCATCACATTGCAACCGAAGAAGCACTTTGTGATAGTTCGGGTATTCAATGTCCAAATCTCCGTGGTTATTTACGAGCAAGAATAGCCTTATGTGGAGATCAAATATTCGATTGATCAAAAAGTTCTGTGCCGTGCCCACAAAGTCGTAGAAGTCTAAGACTCGAAAAGCATTGCACATGGAATCGTACATGTTTGTGGCAAAAGCCAACTGTCTCAAGACAACTTCGTTACCAGATATGACGCCAGAAGACAACCGCACAATATCAACGAGATCTTGTGCTAGTCTTTCCGACACTACGCCGAAACGAAACGTATCAAAATGCGACATCTGGATGAAACCTTTCAACTGATTCACGAACCACTGCAACATCTCAACAGTTTCTTGTGTCTGGTTTTGCATAGACGCAGACACTTGCTGGTCTGTTGTGGTACCCAACTCTAGAGACGAGATATGTTTGCCTGGACTTTCTGTAGAAGAGATAAGCAGGCCAGGCACCACAAGATCTTTGACTAAGTTCTTCTCAAACACTGCTGGAATGGCAGATGCTTGCCACATCATTAATGCCAACATAGTCAAGGGGTTCTTCCATGCTTCCGTCATCATCAAATCGCTAAAGGTCCATTCTGCTTGGCTTTGGAGTAGCTTTTATACGATTAAGAGCACAGCCTCTCATAAGAGATGTTTTGGCTTTGGCTTTGGTGCAGTAGCGGAAACTTCAAACCATCTCTGTTGGGCTGGTTTACGTTTTGTTGGTGTTTGGTCACATTCAAGGAGAGGTTTGATGACATTATTTGCTACTGGAGGCGCAAGCCACGTTTTAGGCTGACATTGCGAGCCCAGCGGCATGGCAAGTGTTCTAGAATTTCACCGATAATGGGTCAGAACCAATTTCACATCTGCCTCAGAATTGCCAACACACATGCTCTCAAAGCTAAACAATGACAAGAAAAAAAGAGAGTTGGGTTTCTTTCTGCTGAAGTTTTTAAGTTGATTGTTGTCAGTATCTTTAAGTCATTATCTTTGTACAGCACAGAAATTTCAAGTTTCAAATTCGAGCAGGTCAAGGATTCAGTTTCATATTGTGAATTCCTTGTCTGGATTACTTGATGGTTTCCCAAGGTAGTGTTCAAATGTGTTTGGAGAAAAATAAAGACAGGAAATAAGAGAAAGGGTCATTTGGTGAAACATTTTGAATCTTGACCGAAACTCTTCAAATATAAGTCAAGAAGCAAAACCTGACCTTGTGCAAGGCAATACTCTATAACCAAAGCCTTGAGCTATTGGTCTTGTGTGAAAAACAAGTTCTAGTCGTCAATAAAGAAAGCAAGCCCGTGAAAACAAGTCCATAGTTTTAAAGTGAATAGTGGCCTAAAACATATGAGTTCCCGAGAAAAGAGAAACACATCAACATCAAGAAATGTTTGTGTAAAGAAAGCGCTTTTGGAAGGTTGAGGACCGTCAATCCTCATTATTTACGCCTCAACTATGCAAGGCTTTTTATGGCCGCACGGATGGCTGCAAAATGTTGCAAGTCTCTGCAAAAGCACATAAGCCATGTACATTTTTCGTGGCCTTATCCTTAAATTCTTCTTTCTCAGAGTACACTTATTTCATGTTGAAGTCAAGATGTTGAAGATTTTCGCCGAGTTTGGACTTTGAAAAGATATGCACAATTTAGCTTCCCTGTTTCGCACATGGTGTCTTCACGTCCAATATGATCTCATGTCATATTTCAGTGGTTCGGTCAATATTAATATATCTTCTGTCTGTCACACTTTGCAAATAAGAACAATAAAAGTAGTAATTAGGTAGTTCCTTTGAACAGCGATACAACCTACTTTCCTGCTCTCCTGAATATTTGTCAATAATCAACATGTGTTTTATGTCAATTAACTATGGAGCCAGCCTTGGATACCTCACGTTGTTCATCCTCTGTCCGGATCAATTCGTAGAACCAAACAAAGAAATATCAAAAAACATCAAAAAATGACACAAATATCAAAAAATAACACAAATATCAAAAAATAACACAAATAACACAATTAACACAAATAAACAGGGCGTACGTAGTAAACTACCAAAACCACTTCTACATTATCAGTGCCTTGTGCGCAACCAACGCTCAGATTATGGCACTGCGGTGCAGATGTGTCGATGTATTAGGCTCGCTTGTTCTCACCAATCCCATATATGGAAATTGCTAACTTCCAAATAACCTCCACCAAAACATCCTTGAAGCACGCACAAAGAGACGATTTTTAGAGCTACTGCGCTCTTTTAGTATCTAGCACACTTCCCCGACTTCTGCAACAACACAGAGGCTGCTGCTCTGCGGTTTATATTTCTCTTCATACACCCCATAGATCTGCTTTTCATGACTTCAAACGTGTCTCCATCTTCGCAAAAAGTCGACGACTTTCTTCTGAAAATCTCCCAGCTTTCCCGGGAACGGCTCCGCGACAGCCAGAAGATCCACCGGGGCCTACAGGCGGAAATCGACTCTCTCAGACTGACGCATGTGGAACTGCCCCAAATCCATCAAAAACTGCGGCTTTCTGAAGACTATGGAGTCAAACAACTCACATTCAACCGCTCCGGGCGTTCTTCTTCGGGTTCCAAGTCGCCTGAAATGCCTCCCGCGATGCCCGCACGGCCCGAAACACGGCCAAACTCGTCATTGTCGTTGAAAAACGACGCTTTTGGCTCTTTTGGCACGGAAAACTCGTCTTTTGCCGCCAGAACAGCGGTTTCAGATACCCCTAGACTCCGCCAAAGGCCGTCTGCTCAAACAGATGCAAATTCTGGCCAGGAACGGGTGTTTCGGCCCGAAAAGCCCTTGAAACCAGTCAAACCAAAGACTTTAGAGGCTTCAGCAGAGCCTCTGGGTCTTCTATCTCCAAGCAAAGGGGATTATTCAAAGGAATCCGGGAAAGCCGAGGAGCTCCAAAAACCCCAGCTTCCAACCAGACCCGTAGATAACATCGCCGAGACTTTCGGACTTATACGTCCGGTGGCCCGGAGAACAGCGCTTCCAAAGCTTGATACTTCGCTGAATAGCGTGCAAAAACACGTTCTTCCAAGCTTCAATGCCAGCCTGTCACAACTCCCAGAATCTGGGCCAGACACGGCCAAGAAAATCACGAGTTTTATGGACATTGAAAACAGAATCCGAGCCAAGAAGAAGGAGGCGCTTGTTTCAAGCAAGTCCGAAGGCCTTCAGCCCCTACCTTCTCGTGAAGGAACGCCAAAAGAAGCCACGCCATTGAAGCCACCGAAACCATCAAAACCGTCCTTTAAGACGTTTGAACATAAGGATACAGAGCTCCTAAGAAACCAGATCAAGCGGTTATCTCCAACCAAAACAAGACAGGACGAGAAAAACGTACAAACCACGACCGCTCCAGAAACAACACCCATTTCTCCGGCCCCAGAAACCATCGCGGAAGTCGCCTCCACGAATAGATTCAAGCCCACCAAGCCTGCCAAGCCTGCCAAGCTTGCCAAGCCTCTCAAACCAGTGAAACCTCCAATATTGGCCAAGGAACCCGAGGCACTTCAAGCGCTTCATGCTCTAAAGAAACTGCCCGTGAAACAAAAGGAAATGGCACCGGTTCCAGAGGCTCTTCTTAAACTTCAAAGCATAAAACAAGGCCGGGCCAAACCCGTGAAACCTGCTGGACTACGGAAGGCCAGCTCAAATGGGAGTTTTTCTGGGTCAAGCTCGAGTTTGGCCTCTGCTTCCTCGGCCAAAACTCCAGATTTCCACGCTCATCTCGCCAGCATCATTCGCTCTCTGACAGATCCGTCTATGGGAACCAAAACGACGGATTTGGCGCCAAATCCTGGCATTGCAAGAGCAAAAACTGTTCCCGAAACGGATTCTGCTGACCTGGAGGCACACAAACTAACACATCCGAACAAATCACGTGCCAGGGGCCCCAAGAGAAGACTTCCAAACCTGGGGCTGCAAAAGACCGCCCCTTCGGGCGGCATGGTGTCTCAGAAGACGAAGATATGTGCCTCTTTTCGTGAAAAAGGTGAGGTTAGAGACGGCCCGGATTCGGAAAGCCACCTGGTTTCGGAAAGCCACCCGGATTCGGAAAACTGCCCCGCTGACGATATACTGGGCTTGCCAAAAGAGAAAAATTCCGGTAATCTGCTAGTATATCCTAAGCCTAAGAAGGTGCCTCCGCCAAAGGCGAAAAAGCCGGATTTCAACATCAAGCCCACGAGAAATTTCAGCGGCGAGTTGTTCATTTGAATGCACTTCCGCAGATTAAGTAGTCAAGCTGCAGACACCCACTCCATTTTTAATTCTTAGCATTGAATCTCTATGTCACTGATACTTATTCCATGTTTTATAGAAGTCGGATTACACAGAGCCCCACTACGAGTGATATACCCAAACATTTGAACTCAAAGATTGAAAGATCCAAAGATCACCCAAAAATCACCCAAATATCACCCAAAAATCACCAAAAGATCACCCAAAGATCACCCAAGTTTATCTCCCTATTCAAACAGAACCCATAGTACAAGGGCTGTTTTGTCGATTTTTTCGACTACGTTCCCACTACTAATAACGATTTGGAGATTTTTGCCGAAATCGATATCTAGTTGGGGCACTTGAAGATTTATTTCGACAGATGTCGATTTATCTTTTTCGAAAGTGCCTTCATCTGATAGTCTCTTCGACATTAGTTCGCGTGGTATAAGGATGTGACATTTTCTTCTGGTGTGAATAATCACACATTAAACCAAGCCTTGCAAATAGCCGGAAACACTTTATCGTTTTCTGACTCGACCCGAGGTAGCAGATACATCTGAGCTATGACTCATTGTGAAATAAAAAGTTTCGGGAAGAGATGTTATTTCAGGCCAAACGTTAAGCTAATCTATGCTATTAAAATCTCAAATCCGAGTAGCTTCAGCCATTCAGATATCTTGATTGGGCTCTCTGCCGCGTTAAGTCCTGAAAATAATCATCTATGATGCACATATCATCTCTGAGTAAGACTCTCGCCTCAAGAAAGCCAAAGCTTTGATGGCAGTTGCATCGAGTCTGTTTCGGTTGTCGGAGACTATGTTCCCACCCCAGAAATCAACAACCGCACTTGCCCTGGCTCCTGCGACTGGTGATACATTTGGCTCGCTACCTCGGTTTCTCCAAGTAATGCCGGGGTCGGATCTAGGGCTCTGAATGATCCAATTGATCACTCTAATCGTCTCTCAAGCAAGGGCTGAAGCCATTGGCGTTAACCTAGTTTGTTAAAACTACTCTCTCTTTTTATTGGAATTGATATTTTCAAGAAGAAATTTCCAACCCCAGAATCGATATTGAGTAAACCGTAAGAATATGAAAAGATGGCTGGTACATTATCGCGACTTGCTAATTTTATCAACCCTGGCACCACCGGTCTTGAAGAAAACAACCCTATAAGGCCTAAACCACCCGCTTCGCACCCTCTACTTTAATATGACGTGTACCCATACTTCTTCAACCCAATTCCATGAACATCTATTGATATTTCTAGGTACAATATCTGAATAATATTCGGGTCCATCGGCACTTCTTTAGTGATGGAATGGCAAGGGACCACCTCAGAACAGTACGAGTTTTTGGGTCATATTCTCTGTCCCGGCTCTTTGGTCATTTTCTGCTCCTTCTTCTCATGCTCGGATTCACGATTTATCTACGATAAAGTTGTAGTGGAACTAAATATTATAAAGCTTTAGAACCACTCAGAAGATGGTCCGAATTAGGCCAATGCAGCCGCGCGTTTAAGGTTGGTGGATCTACTCGTGCTGTTGTTGAATCCAGTGTTGTTAAAAAATAGCGATGCGCGATTATATTAATCGTAAAATAGTGACACAGTAATTTCGATATCACCATATTGCGATCTCGATATGGACGAATATTAATATTACTATCCAAATATAGTAAAAATAATTTTCAAAATATAGTAAAATTAATATACCAAAAATAGCAAGAAGAGTTCGTGAGATACATCATTTGTCAGCATCACAAGGCAAATTGTGAGTCTGCAAACTACGAGAATCAACTAGAAATGAAAGGCCTGAAGACCCAATTTTATTAATTGGCCTGTGCGTGTGCGCAAGTGAAGAAGATTGTCAACCTAATTTAAGTTCAGCGGAGATGTAAGATGCGCTAGACACGTTTTGAATCCAAGAGGAAGCAAATCTCTGGAACAAGAGGCACCACTGGCTTTGAAGTTTTGGAAACCTGCCAGTGAAATAAAACTCATAACGTGGAAGCAGAGGTAGCCATGCTTATTCAGTACTCAGAATCAAGGATTATGTGATGTATTTGAGTGTGCTTCTAAAAGATTTGGAAATCATAACCAATGAATGGACGAAGAAGAGGCTGCCGAGTTTGCACTGCTATAGCTATAAACTGATGTGAGTAGCCTGGTGCTTCGATTAAGTAACTTTGCTGAATTACCTCCACGACAAGGGTTCCGTGGTGCAGGTCAAGCTGCTAACTAGAATGAAACTTTTTTCAGTAAATATTAAGCTAGGCGTGTTTATCAGAAGACGGGGTCGAATTAGCCCAAATTGGGGATGAACTACTCGTCCATTACCCACCCAAAAGGTCCAAATGGTCAATAATCAAAAAGCGTATTGATTCTTGAAGGCATATTACTATATTATGTGATAATTATAGTAATATTAATTTTACAATTAAGTAATTATAATTATGGCACCTAGTATTATAATATAGTAAATAGTAAAAAAAAAATAGCGATTTAAATATAATTCGCAACACTGGTTGAATCACCGTATTTGCCACGTCCAGACCTACAGTTCAAATCTTCAACAAGCGCTTTAGTCACAAATCATGGCTATCATTTGAACCAGTGTTGCTGAAAATACCCTAATCGATAAAAAAATATATCATAAACTATTTTTAGGATTTTTCAACTTATTTTCATGATTATGATTAGCGACTCTTTGTGAAATAACTATTTTTACGTATTTTTAGAGCTTCGCGAGTTATTTTCATTTTTATTTTAACGATTAAGGGCAAGTTATTAATAACTTATTGACTAAGGCCACGTTTCGCTCGGAGCCTCCAGAATGGCACTCATTGGGGGAAATACCCTATAACACCCCCATCATCGTTGCCGACAATAAATGCTTCATGTTCAGTAACGCCACAAGTCATGCACTCGGAAGCTGTTGGAGGACTTTTTTTCTATAGAGTTTTATAGTTTTTGTTGGAATAAGACTGGGCAAGCTCAGACTACGAGCGCCTCCTTTCCAATCAGATTTATCATTCAAAAAAAAAAAAAAAGTATATCCTTCGAGGGAAAAGATCACCCGAGTTCAAGCGAAGGTGGATAATAGCTAGGCGTGAGAACAACTTCCTGAGGTTCCAGTAGACTACCAGATTGGGAAACTAGAGTCGATGCCAATGGTCTAATGTAGGCTATGAAATGCTTGACAGAACTCTCGGGACGAACCACTTCACCAAGTCTAGGCAGGTCCTCCGCCCTTACATAAAGCATGATACAGTAGTACGCTAAGATAAAAGTGCATGTGGTATTGATCACCACAATAAGTGGCATAACCATCTTTTTCCATTGCTTGTATTATGGGACCTCCATTTTCATAAAAATAACTCATAATAATTTTGAGTTATTAGTACTTATTGCGAACTTCTTTTTAGTTCATCTTTTTCGAATTTCAGTTATTTTTTTGTTATTAGTATCGAAATTTACTAATAACTCAAAGTTAGTGGTAACTTTCCCGCGAAAAAATTATTATCAGCAACACTGATTTGAACTGGACATTCCTGGCAAGGCGTCTCTTTTTTTTTTTTTTGTTATGAATGCTTCCGAAAAAGGAAAGGTGATCACATGCGCAAGGCAGACGTTAACCGCGAATGGGGAAAAAACACTTCACCAAGACGAAAACACCGCATTAATACGCCCAGCCCGCGCCTGTGTGCACGCCCGTTTCAGTGTTCGTTCGTCAACGAGCACCTATCTCCGAGAAGCGATCCTCCAAATCATCACAAACTCCGGACGGTCCTATCTCGTTCAGTTATCTTTTGTTTTGCTGCAAAACTTCAGGATCGCAAAATCGCAAAGCATGGAGGATCTCAGCGTGCATTTTGCAAAGGCCAGGCTGACAGTCACCGACGCTTTTCATCAGATATACTCTCGTCTCGAGCACCTGTCGCCCGAATCTTTACAGCTTTCTGTAAAGCATTATATCGACGCTCTAGCAGGGACAAATAAGGAGCAGCTTTTGCAGGATCTCCGCCAGTTTAACCTCACACCGGCAACGGCTACTTTGGCGCTTGTTACGGTGCCCACGCTATTGATTGCCAGTAGATTCATGACCTCTGGTGGATCGTCGTGTTCTTCAAGCGATAATGCCGCAAAGAGCAAGCTGAAAAGCAAGAAGAAGAAGCAAACCAAGGCGCAGAAGGCCAACAAGGAGATCCAGAAGATTCTTGATTTTGTCGAGGAGACGTACGTGCCTCAAATCGACAGCTATATCGAAAACTATGCTGACTTGTCTGAGGAAGAGCAGCAGTATAAGTACAAGTACTTTGAGGAGATGCTTTTAAAGGAATTGATGAAGCTAGACAACGTCGATGTGGCGGGAAATGACGTGTTGCGGGACAACAGGAAAAAGGTGATTCGGTTTGTCCAGGAACACCAGAAGCGGTTAGATGTATTCAAGAAGGATAACTAGGGATTGTCTGAACCCATGGCACCTTTTGCTGATGTAACTGATGTATAATGCACGAAATTCATGAGCTCATCTCGTTGGCTCTCTCTCTCTCTCTCTCTCTCTCTCGGGCTAAGCACTCGTACTGCCACTTGCACCACCACTTTCCTCGCGCTCCTGTTCCGGTTTTCTGCGGCGCCTTTTCTGAGAGGCTTCCGCCACTAGCTCCTCAAACACACGCGCCTCCTCGGCCTCGGCCTCTGTCCTGGATGTCTCGCTGAACACCAGACCAATGATTTTCAACCCTCTGGCCCTTGCTAGCCTCGTTTCTAGCGGCACTTCTTTGTCATAAAGAATTTGATCACACACGGCACGCACGGTCCCCTGGATCTCGAATTTCAGACCCGACCACGCGGCCGCAAGCACTTTCGCAATGAGATACTTCTCCATTTCCTGAAGATCCTCCTGCGTGTGCTTTTCCGGGACTTTCTCTTTCTTCTCTGATTTTCCAGAGGAGGCTGCGCTATTAGGGGTGGATTTATCAGCTGACCCGTGTCCCTGGCCCTGTGCTGATCCAGAGCCACCCGTAGTAGAACTGGACGAACGCAGCTGCGTAGACTCATGTGCCGACTGCAGCCGCTGCTCCTGCTGATGCTTGACTCGATCAAGCTCTTCTTCTAGCCGCTCAACGTCCTTTTGGGCCTGGTGGGCCTCTTTTTTGGCGTTTTCAGCGTCAGCGTCAGCCCCAGCCTCTGCTTCCTTTCTTGCGTGGTACTCATTGTCCTCTTGCATTTTCGTGTACTCTTGCATCGTCAGTTGGGCATCTAAGGCTGACGCCACTGTTTTGAAGGTGTCACGCACGACTCCGCCTTTGTCCTTCATCGACCACCAAAGCCCCCCAAGACCTCCAAAAAACGTCTGGCTCTTCAACAAGATCTTGGCCTTGGTCTTGTAGATGGAACCTAGTAAGTGGAGAATCTCCAAGCCGAAGCTTTCCATCTTCAACAGCTCCGCCTCGTACTTCATTTTCTGTCTGAAGGACTCGGCCACGTCGTCCGCCATGTCCAGCTCCGTGTAGAGGTAGAGTTTTTCCACCAACTTGCGGCCCAATTCGTTGCGCATTTCGATTTTCTTTAGACGGCACTCTTCCTCGAACTTTTCCAACTCCTCCTGGCGCTTTTTCTTCTCTTCTTCTTCGGCGGTTAGGGCTGAGTTCACACTGGCGTCGTTGGCGCTGTCTCCAAGAAGAAGCGGGCCTTTTTGTGTTTTATTTGATACGTTATCAGCAGCTTGCTTTTGTTCTTTGTCCAAGGCATTGTGAACGTTTGAAGAGCCGCTCGAAGGCGCGGTTTGTGGCTCCGTAGAACTAACTCCGGGCGCTGTTTTTGTGCTTGTTTTGGCGGAACTTGGAGTCGTGGATGCTCCGGAATCCTCGCCTTTCAGTGTGGCTTGTTCGGATTTCTCGTCTTTACTATCACCTGAAAGCTCAGCAGTTTTTGACAATTCCAGCAAAAGCGATAGCTCGCCGATCCAGTCACGAAACGCCTCGCCGCCAAAGATTTGCGAAAAGAACTCGGCGGGATCTTCAAAGCCTTCACTTGGAATCGACTCCTGGATCCCGAATTTGTCGTATTTTTCCCGGAGTTTTTCGTCCGACAACACCTGGTACGCCTGGCCCACCTCCTGGAACCGCACGTGGGCCTCTGGGTCGTCGGGATTTTTATCTGGGTGCAACTTTATAGCCGCCTTTCTGTACGCCTTTTTAATTTCTAGAGCCGACGCTGAGGGCGGCAACAGCAACAAATCGTAGTACGTTGTGTCCACCACCATGTTGATTGAATGTTTCTCTTCAGAACGGTACAAAAAACAGGGTATTTAACGCAAAGAATCGTGGTTTTGGCGGTGTTTCAAAAGGTGTTCCTTTCAAAGTGAAGCACACGTGAAGAATGCGATCGAAGATGAAAGCCCCGATCTGGGGTTGTGTTGTGTGCAGTACGCTCTGTTCGGGTGGGTCTAGATAGGCCGTTATTTTGGCACATAATGGGTTTAAAAGACGGAAAAGAGGAGTAGCTGGACTTGAATTTACTTGAAATAGGTTTTCGACACCTCAGCAAATCTGAAACAGGGGATTGCTTTCGCTTTAGACGTAGCCTGGTTGGAGCCAGTCACGTGACTGGGAACGGTGTGTTCGAACCTCGAAGTGACCTTCACCAACCCACCATATCCCCCGTCTATGACGCTAGTGGTGCGCATATTCATTGTTGACACTAATATCGATTGTTGTATTGCTATCGCTAGATTATAGAGATAGTCAAGGCGAATCGCTAGCGAAATTGTGCATTACTAATTTACTATCATGCTCTTGGATGGTTGCTTTGTGGGAGTGTATATTGTACAGACGTAATGGGAAAATGACGAGTTAATCTACAGTAATTACATCCATATCTCCATTTCAGATTTGTTATGTGCATTGCCCTTTTCTCGCCTCCTCAATTTAATTGCCAATTACCGGCGTAACTTATAAAACCTGCTTTATTAGTGTGATCCTTTTTTAGCTCGACCGCAATTTTATTGAGAAGCCGTACTGTCTGAACAGACAGATGTTGTTCCTAGCAAATAAAGTAATGATGGCTTTGATGTCAGGGAAGCAGTCTATGGTCTCCACAGATGCTGTTCCTACAAAGCAACGTGTACTTATGAAGTTACAGAGTCCAAGCAGACGAAAGCGAGTGTGAACGAAAAACCGAGTATTATCTCTCAGGGAAGACTGATATACCAGGGTTCGATATTCAAGGCGTACTAAGAGAGAGTCGCCAGTACGTACTATTTGACTGGTAGTACTGACGTCGTCATTTGTACGATTGACACTGGCGTTCCTGATATATTTGTTGGAGAGATGAAGAATCGGTGATACTCATAATCTGCGGAAGATTTGCATAAGGCAATATCGTGGTTTCTCTATTTGTGAGAGTAGCTACCGAGCTGTATGTTGATAAGGTCTGATTTGTTTTTATGACCGAATGCCTGAGTCATAGTAATGCGGTTAAGTATCCAATCTATCAAGGTGGATCAAGGCTATCGATGAAGAATTGAAAACTATATTTTGTTAACGAGATCCGTGGATTCCTTACAAGAAAAAAATAGGTGCCCAACTAATTATCGATGGGTCTTTGCTATAAGAAACGCGATATTTAAAGCAAAACTAGTGATGGAAGGGATTGTTTCTCACATAACTGATGTTGATCATGGTGAGACTTATTCGTCAATGACCAAGCATGTAAGTTTAAGGTTGCGGTTGAAAACGGATTTTGGATTGTTGAGTGTATCAAGTCCAAGTTTACAAACTGTGATTTTGAGAAAATTGAAATAGTGAGTGTTCTGTTTTTCATGTGTTTTTGGAAACAGTTGGTTGAATGGAAGATCAATGTATGGTACCGAGTATCATTTGATCTATGTGAAGCTTCTCTATGTTGCGAGGTCCTCATGATACTTTTCGAACCAAAAGCATACACTAAGAGACTGCCAGGTTTGTGTTTTATGTTATTTTTGCTTGCACACGTGGTATGATGTATTACCGTGACATGAGAATAAGATGAGTCTTAGTTCCTACTATGAGGCTAGATGCAATCTAATGACAGAACCTGAGCAAAGTCGAGAACTGGCTCCATTGTGATGTATGGAGGTTCCCTGATAAGTTGGAGATCAAAATTGCAAACTATGGTAGCATTATCAACGGTTAATGCGGAGTTGATAGCATTACAATTGACTGTGTCTGAATCTGTCTGGCTATTCAATTTGCTAGAAGAACTTGGACTTCCACCAAATTGTATGATATTGTGTGACAATGAAGGTGCTTTGAAAACTGTGAAAAATCCAGCATTATTTGATGGTACAGCGCACTTTGTTAAACAATATTATGGGTTAGGCTTGCTTGATTTGGCTTTCTTTCGCACATCATCGTAATAGCGATGCTCGATCGTACGAAAACGACGGGTTTCAATCATCCTATGTCCGAAGACGAAGACGTCCTAATCGGATATGAAAATACGTTTCCGCACATCGAAAGCCTTTATTTCTTCTAAGCTTTAGAAGAATTTGGAAAAGAAAGCTGGAAACAACGGACAGAATTTCGACAGCTTTAGGAACCACTTCAGTAGCTTCTCCATGCTTAATTTCTACCGCGTGGACGGAATTTCTGACTGGATTTACTAGCCTTTAGAGGCCAGGGCTCTCAATTTACACTCGGTGCGAGGAAAGTAACGAGTTAATTCAACAAATACGACACATCGTCTTTTCTTTATTATGTTTTTTTACGTTTTTCTTATGTTTTTCTTTTTTCTGCTTCGCTCTGTAAAGGCAATGTTTGGTCAATCCGAAAGCCGCCACTTCTTCAATCCGGGCTCATGTGCTAAAACTCGAGAACTCGAATTCTCGGTTTGGATAAATGCGTCAAAAGGTGTCGAATGATTCATCCGTTGATCAAATAAGCTAAAATTTACATTTGTAAGAACGCTTTAGGGCAACACTTTGAAACCCATGTACTCTGATGGCTCGACCTTACTGAGCGTCCTACCACTATCAAAAGAAACACACCAGTGGATACGAAATCCATTGAAGGGCCAATTGAATCCGTCACTGTTTGTTCTGGTCGCAAGAATGAAAAGCCAGATTTCAAGTCCCACATTTCAACCCCCACAATTCAACTCCCACATTTCAAACCCCAGTTTTCAACCCCCAGCTTTCCACCTTCCGACGAAAGCAGAAATAACAACCCACAACACGCGTCCAGGGACGCTAAGAGGAATTTGAGTGCATTATTTTGCTATGTCCTACTGGACGGTATAAGCGTTTGCCCACTTACACTAATCGATTTTGACCAACAAATGTATTGACAAGGTAGGTCTCTGCTCCAAAGGAACAAGAGTTCATTCACAGGGTTTCGCAAAGCTCTTTATTGAATCCTTAGTGTATTCTAGCTTGGAATCTACCTTTCTGGTTCCACATAAACATGCCCCAAAGCAGAAAGGAAGAAAACGCCACAAGCTGTATCCCGACTCCCGATTTCAAAACTGAATTCTTGACATATTCGTGAAGTTTAACCCTTGGCCCTACAAGACCTATATTTATCAAACGCTCTCATGTAAGGACGGAGAAACCAGCCTAGACCTCGTAGAGTCTGGCTCGTCCCGAATTTTCTGCCAAGCACATGATGATTACATTAGACCACATTGGCATCGGCTTTAAGTTTCCCAATCGGGTAAGTCTCCCGCGTCATCAAGAAGGTGAAATAAGCCCGAGCGAATACTTAGCTCGGTTTAAACCCGGGTAAGCAAGCTCTTGCTTCAAAATAAGACAGCCCTTCATAGACCCTTCTTCAATCCACCTAACTTAAATAAGGTGTCTCTGAAGATATCCGCATAGTTCGTTCACGAGCTTACCAGATAAGAGTCGACTACCCCCTGGAAAAATACTCAAAGAGTCGGCCTTTTTCCCATTATCTGTCAAAAGAAGAGTTTCAGTCTACATTCTCGATGTTTATTATTATACGTTTATCAACCTAACATGTCATACACAAACTAAATCTGAAGACAAAGGCACATCGAAAAGTATCATCTCACACCACTCTTTCCTTTAGTAAAATGTCAACAAGCAAGGAACGCTTGATGCTACCCAAATCCAAACCATTTTCATTTTTATAAGTTTTAAAGATCAAGAAGAAAGCTCGTATCCAACGGACCGCCTTTAGCTCCAGGATGAAATTGTGTAGAGAAGATTGGCTTTGATTTATGTTGCATACCCTCATTAGAGAGATCATTCATGTTTGTAAAGTAGGAAACCCAGTCGGCATTTAGAGTGGCAGCGTAGTCATGGGAAGTACATTTAGTGCTTCTGTTGGTTATTTTGAGCGTAATGCTCTTCATTCCACGACATAGTGAGATACTTCAAACCGTCGGACTCTCGGCCTACACGCCGGGTCTGTACGAAAGCGATGTAAGAAATTTGCCTTGAATTGACTCGTATTCATGGTTAGATCTGATTATGATATACCTCAACGCCCTCCTCCCCATTGAGTTAAATACATTTCAACTTACGCTTCCAGAACAAACAAGAAAAGAAGAAAAGAAGAAAGAAAAAAAAAAAAAAAAAAAACATTAAATTCTCTCAAACACTCTTTTTCCTTTGATACCTTGATTCTTTTCCTTCTCTCTGGCTCGACTACTGCGATCAGTGATCACTGAGTCATATGCGGTGCTCAGTCAGGGGCAATGATTCTGGCGATTGGCGATTTCGGCAATTTAGTTTTGACACCGTAATCTTAAATATACGAAACACTAAATTGCTGATATTAATGAGCGTTTCAACTTACTCTCTAGTGGAAGAGTGATGAGAATTTGGGAAATAATGATATTGAAAATTAGCTTGCGTTCGTTGGCCGAATATGATGCGAAAACGGTTCCGAAAACGTTCACTCTTGCAAAAGTGTGGTGTGGAAATCAATTTACCTCTAAGAAATGAACACAACAAAGACTCGTAATGATACGAGAAGTGCTCAAATGATTCACCTCATCAGCTAGCGCTAATTATTTCAGCTCAATGTACGTCGTATTTCGTCAATCCAATACGTGTCTATGGTTATATACAAGCGTTTGTACATGTCCGTACGTGTCGTGTCCCTCGTGTTCATCGTGCCACCTATGCGGAATAATACACCCTTCTCAAGTCCACCAATTTCTTTCCTCTTCCTGCAGCCAAGTCTTCCAACGACGTTTGCTTGGTCAACGCCTCCACAAACCCCTTCACCACGTTCATGGGGTTTCTCGACTTGTACACCTTGCCTCGTAAATCCTTGATCCCGGCCGCCTGGCACACCTCGAAAATGTTGGGGTTCACGCGCAAACCGAACCCGGCGGGCGCCGATTTCAAAAACAACTTCACCGCGTGGAACTTGTAGTCGATGTCGCCAATGATCGTGCGTTTTTCGTACCGAGGAATGGGCTGCAAGCTTTTGATGGCATTCCAATGTGCCTTGCGTAACGATACCCGCATTCCGTCTCTGGACTTGCCCTCGCCCAACCCAATCATGCCGTTTTTGTCTCCCACCACGGTCAACGCGTAAAAGTTGGGGATCTTGCCTTTGGAGGTTTGGCACGAAACCCGCTTCATCACAATGGGCCGCACATACAAGTTGCGCATATAACGCTCGTCCATTCCCGTGAGCTGGTGCAACTGCGCGTAAAACTTATCCCTGTCCTCTCGGGAGTTGTTTTGCCTTTTGGCGGCGTTCTCCTGTTTGAACGTGAGCTGTAAATCCGAGCGGTCCGGGCTTCGAATCTGGGGAATCCGAGGGTATGGAGTGTGGTCCGAAGCCTGGTTTGGGTAGAGAATAGGCTCGTCCCATTCAGCATCTGTTCGAGAGTAATCGTTGGCGGGGTTTTCTGGGGCCACTCTCAGTCTTGCGCGAGGGCCCCTTTTTCTTAGTGAAAGATACTCGTCCGGAGACACAAGAGCCTCGGTTATGCGGATACTTTGCAAAAGCTCTGGCGTGTAGAACTTCGACAAATACTCCAAGTGCTGTGCAGCCTTTGACGTGTGAGCACCAGAAGCAGCATTAGGCGAGTGTGAAGAGTTTGGCGAATTTGAGGAGTTTGATGAATTTGATGAGTTTGATGAACTTGCCGATTGTGCCTGTAATGCTTTTCGAGAGCACGAGAAAAACCGCTGTACGGCAACACCACGGCCCAAATTTACCCGCGTCAACCCCGATCTGAACATAGTATACAGTGCCGTGTTTCAACAGGAAAGAACGTGTGTCTGGAGAGGGGACGGCGGCTGAATCTGGTTCGATGATAGAGACAAAGGTGGATTGGTGGTTTTTTTTTTTTTCAAGTCAATCTCAGATTTGGGCCCGGTGTGCATATAGCCGTGCAAATTCGCAGGACCCGACTGCCAGTCTTGCTAGAGCGTGCTGCGAAAATTGAAATCAATGTGGATTCTGAATTAGTCTCCTTCGATGTCCGTGATAGAATGTTAGGAAACTGCTGCTTCTGTTGCCTCTGTTGCCTCTGTTGCCTCTGTTGCCTCTGTTGTTTCTGTTCCTTCTGTGCTTTTTCTCCAGAAATTTAGAGCAGTGTAAACGATATCGAATCCGGGTGTATTTGCCGCATAATAAGAGCTTCCCTATAATTGGACAATGTTCAATTTTCACTTTTCACTTTTCACTTTTAAGCTTCGCCAGACGGGTCTTCTCTAGCTTCAAATTCTCCAGTATGCCTGTCAGCTCAGATGCCAACATATTTCATGTTTTTCAAGCCGTTTAAAGCGTGGATTGATAATTTCCATAATAAAATTGTCACCAAAGTGCTTTCAACAGTCCCAACATCTTTTGTATCAAAAGCGTCGCAATCTCCTCTTTTGCTTTACTTGAAAGCCCAGGTTTTCAGCAATTTATGAATGCGACTTGGAAATCACAATGATGCATCCTTATACCTAGCATAGAGGCAAATGAAGCTAAGAACCAAACCGGACGTTGATATGCTTGGTCACAGAAAATAGGTTCCATCATAGCGTAGACCAATTCTTGGGCAAAGCTCTTTTCCATGAATGCTCAAACTTGTTTTCATCCCTCTAGACAAAGTCCCATCGACAAGCGATTGAACGTGACGCCTCTTCCAAGCACACTAAAAAAGTGTTGCCCAGATTAAACCATCCGTTTGTCGTCAGTTGCCTTGCTCCATTGAGCTGAATTTCGCCTTGACCCCGTTGATATAAGTCCCAGGATCGGGTCAAAACACGGGATTCCGAGAAGATTACCACCCTTGCTTCACTGCTTTGAGTGACCTCGTCCACTTGCAAACCACGTATTTCCTTTTGTTTCCTTTTTTTCAGCTTCAGCTTCTTTCGGCTTCAAACACTTGTCTTTCAAGGTGGGTGGAAAGAGCGGATTCTGTGTATGTTTAGCCGCTCAAACCACTGTTCTTGACTGGCGGCTGTACAGTGTCAGAAACGGGCTCGATCATAGGCGATCCCTGTGGACTTGGTTTACCCCACTCTTGTCTGTCCTGAGTGTCGAGACGCAGCTGGAGTTCATCGATCTCTGCCCTCAACAGCTTCACCTCCTTTTCAAATCGCTTTCCAAACACCTCAATATAGTAAGTGGCGCCATTGTAAGCGGACCAGGAAAAGATAAAACTCACAAACGCCCCACACGCGTACTTGTACCGGAACCAGATGGGGCACGGGAGCATGGTGAGGATCTGGTAGAAGAATTGGATGAGCGTGAACGCCGCAACTTGCATCCACTGGTAAGGCAACGAGTTGACAAACTTCCCAAGGGCACTTTTGCCCTGGGCCTTCTTCAAGTACGTGAAAGAAGTCACACGGCCCTTTGCTATCTGGTCCTTGCGCCGCACAGTGATGAAATAATGGTACGTGACTTGCCATATGGTGTAGTAGATCAGGGTCACGATGATGCCATTGACAAAGTTCCAGTTTTGGACGTCGGCCACGGCCGGGTAACGCACGGCGGCGTAATCGCGAGGGATCTCGTGAACTAGCACAAACATGGTCAACGGCGGCATGATGTGGATAATCGAACTGGTGGTTTTTTCAATCAGATGGAGCACCAACGAGTTCCGCCACGTGATCACCGCAAACGAGAGCGTGCCTAGAGTAAGCGCAAACACCGACACAAAGAGGGACTTCGAGTAAGGAAACACCCACAAAAAGAGAATCAAAAGCACATTCACGTAGTAGCACAAGTCGGCCAAGTAGTACTGGAACCCGATCTTGAAGTACGTGTAGAAGCGGATGGGCATAAGAAGCGCAAAAACCACCGTGTGAAAAAGCGGGAAATACACGGGGTATTTGCCGATAATGAAGCCCGCCGCCGCAATCAAGCTCACGGCGAACGCATAGAACGCCTTTTCCGTGGCCGAGCTCTGGAGGTTTTTCTGCACCGCCTCGTCGAACTGGTTGAGCATTTTGTTCAAGTTTTCTTCAAAGTGAGCAAGCTCATGAGACACCAAGTCGGACTTTTTGATCTTGTTCGTGGGCTTGTTTTGGGGCTTGATCACGTCGGTCTGGCTGTCGCTTTTGAACCGGCGCAACCGCTCGCGGGTCTTGTTTTTCATCTCGGTAAACTTCCGTTTCGTCGAGTCACTGACTTGATCAAAACCCGACCCGAAATCGTAGTCGGGAAGCACCAAAAGTTTCAGCAAATCGAGAAACGAAACGCTGACTGAAGAGTCGCTTCTTTGCAAAGGGCCGCGCTGATCCATCTCGTCGTCAAAATCGTTCAAATCAACGGCAAACTCACTGTTCTCCGAGTCATCTGGTCTATTTCCTTCTTCGGCAATAGTGGAGAAGCTGTTCCGCGCAGATTGGCTCATTCCGGGCCGATTGTAACCGCTGACTAGGGTTGCTTCATCAAAGGAGCTCATTGAAGCTCGAGGAAATTAAAAAGGAAACTCAAACGTCAAGGAAAGCCGGTGAGTTTTAGCTGTCAACTTCGAAATTGGGCTCTGTAACTGGCTGAACGGGCTGAACGGCTGAGCTGGCTCTGAAATTCCACCTTGGTTCCGTTGATGAATTGAAATTCTGATGTGGTACCAATAAATAAACAATGAATAATTGCACCGCACATCTAACATTTAACATACTCTTGCTTATCTGTGCACGTGCACCCCGCATCTTAAGCCGGGTGCAGTTCAACTGGAAACATGAACAAGTCGAAAGAGTGTTTTGTTCTCATTCCGTGATGCCGCCGTTTTTTTGACACATCTGTATTCAGAAGTATTCTTTTGAGTAATTACGCCGACTTGATCTTTTTGGAGCCGAGCTCACTCTTTGTTGAAGTAGGTCATATAACGAAACGTGTTCATCAAAGTACAGTGCTGTATCGTACAGTCTAATAACTAACGACGTGCATTGGGATGTACGATCCAGAATCCATCGTTCTCGTACGGACATATCCGGTCTGTACAAAATCTGATAGAAATATACGAGTGTACGACGAATGTACGGAAGTTTGAAGTACCTCACCACGGTGTTGGACATGAAGACTAAGCTCTAAATCACAACAGAAGGCATTCCATGTAATTCCAAAGACTATTTTTGATGGCTTAAGAAATGGGAATCGGGAAATACCTTGTAACTTTTCTTACTTTCTACTTCAGGTGCATGATTATGTGGAACAAAAGTTTCCTTGTGTAAGTCAGGGCAGTGATGTTAGTGATTAGCGAATTTAGCGAATTAGCGATAATATTATTATATTATATTAATAATATCGCTAAAATAATAATAATAATAACGGTTTCAATATCGATCACTAATCAATTAGCGATAATATTATCGGGGAATAAATCGATATTATCGAAAATAATTTGACTTGGTGTACCGAAAATGTACACACCGATTTATGCAATAAAACTACGTTGAGTATTTGCTTTTTTTTTTTTCATCAAGTTGATGGCAAAGAAGAAAAGTAAGCTCAGACCAGGATACGTTCGTCATGCCAACGGTTGAACCGACATTTACTAAGCAAAATGACGGGAACTACTACTTGTCAGGATCGTCAGACGTGTAGTTAATTGTATTCATTGAGAATGTGAACTAAAGCCGGCATCTTGAGAGAATAATGGAAAACGGCCAGCTATGTGAACACTTTTCCAGTTGGGTACTCACAGTAATACTCTTAGCAAATAAGTATGTAAAACGAGCTAGGCTGGCATTTGCTCGCGTGGGAGTGGGATAGTCTATAGCAGTGCTGTATCGTACAGTCCAAATACGACGTACATTGGGATGTACGATCCAATATCCATCGTTTTCGTACAGACATGTCCGATATGTACGAAATCGTATAGAAATGTACGAATGTACGACGAATGTACGAAGGTTCTGTGCATCTGAACACGCTAGGGAACATCAAACTCATTTCAATCAAATAACAATAAGGTGTATAAATAAATTCTTCAAAGCATCTTGTAGCCTTTGTTCTATAAAAAGGGTATATGACTTTGTCATTTTCCATACTTTCAGACTGTGCGGGACTGGTAACTTCATCAAGGA
>JAJMGV010000030.1:0-156670 GCA_030582695.1 [Candida] golubevii | reverse complement strand
ACCAGGATACATTTGTTATGCCAATGATTGAACCGACATTTACTAAGCAAAATGACGGGAACTACTACTTGTCAGGATCGTCAGACGTGTAGTTAATTGTATTCATTGAGAATGTGAACTAAAGCCGGCATCTTGAGAGAATAATGGAAAATGGCCAACTATGTGAACACTTTTCCAGTTGGGTACTCACAGTAATACTTTCAGCGAATAAGTATGTAAAACGAGCTAGGCTGGCATTTGCTCGCGTGGGAGTGGGATGGACCTACCACAATAGGTAGTCATATCCAAAGAGTTAGCTATCAGTGACCAAATAGGGATATGCTATCTGAGAGAGGACCAACAGAGATCCTATTGTACACGGAGGAGATTACCAGGGTCAAAGGGAGGTAGTATAGTTTTCAGCCTGTTAACCCATTCCCGAAGATCCGAATGGCTACCGGGATAGGTGATTGGAGCCGATGCCAATATGATCCTATCTACATCCTCACGAAATTGGCCGTAAGCTCGGGACGAGCCAGACTTTATCAGGTCTTGATTGGCCTCTCCCTCCTTACACTACTTGATATTTTATGGTGGATCTGTTAAAGCGTTGCTTGTGTGGTAAATGACCTATTGTTGGATCTTTCAGAGAGCAGTAACTGCATCCACAGCAGTTCATTAATTAAATACTGTTTGCTCACTTGGTCTTGAAAATTTCTTTACCCGGCTTGGAAATAAATACGGGATTACACCCATCAACGCCTACTACATTCCTCAAAGCCATGCCTCTTAAATTTTCAACCCCAAAGGTGGCCCCTGACTCGCAGCAAGTAAACCTTGATGATGGACGCTACATGAGGTATTATTGGAGGTAATATTCACGGGAGCAAACCAACAATTGATTTCGGAGTTGTTTTGTCGAAGCGCACCGTACGTCCCGACGATATTATAAGTTGCCCCTGTAATTTAGAGTGAAAAAGTCAGGAAACCTTCATGTTTTCACCCACAGAGAGCAAAACAGAGGAGTGTATAGTCTATAGTATATAGTGCACTATACACTCCCACAAGGCACCCCCAAAATATCTGCGTTAGTGATTCACTAACCCGTTAGCGATTCGATATTTCACTATCACTATAATATAATAATAATATCAAGAAAAATATTATTAATATCGATATTAGTGATTTTTTAGTGAAAAGTTGCGTCGCTAACATCACTGATCGTCGGCAATGCGACGAGCTGCAAATTGAGAATCCTTCCTCGAGAATTGGAGTTATGAACCGGATGAGATTGATCTGTTTAACCCCGATCAAAAGCTACTCGTCCATACATAGCGCACGTATGCTTTTCGTTACCTTCATATATTTTGCTTTCAGTGAGGATGGTTTCTGCGCGTTCAAGCTAAGCAGACTTTCTGGTGCAAACTAGGATTTCATTATCTTGCTTCTTCGTGTCCTAATTCTACGGCTCATTTTTATAACATCAGCATTCGCTTTTCCACACTTCCAACAATAAGAAGAACTGGCTTTCGCTACATTCTTCTGAAGAGCTTAAAGCTTCTTTTTTCTCTACCAAAACCTCCACCATTTCTGCAACTTTTTTGATAGAGCTTTGTAGTGCTCCATCTCACCCCAACAGTCTCTACCAAATTCGCAACCAGCCATGTTAATAACAAAGTCTCCTTCCTGGTAAAAAAATTGGGGATCGTCCGCCATATCGGAGCAAGCTCCGGGAGGGAAAGCATTCAAAGCTCTTAGAGGAAGAAATCCAACCCTATCACGGATCCATGATTGAGTTTCATATAATGTTTCCAAAGCATCCTGCTCTTTGTGCTCCCATTGCATGTGCATTTGTTCGTAAATCGCCGGATCCCACCACATGTCTAACAACATATCTGACCACGCAGATCTTCTCATTAGAAACGACCCTAAATTGAATCCACCACAATCCTGTGTAATGACCATGTCAACTGGTGCCGTCAAGTCCACGTATGGAATATCTGTCTGGATGTTGAGGGGATTAAAGACATCCAAATTTCTGTATGTGGAGTTTTCTAAGTTATCAAGGAACTTCTCCTCCAACAGTAAATGAGGCTCCATTATGTATGTGTGCAAGTCTAACCACCAAAACCACTCCGAATTCGGAAACTGTCTCATTGCTTGTTTCATTATATCCACTTTCTCCCACGACTCTCTCCATTCATGAGAATATCGTTTCTTCACAGTCATATCCTTGATAGTCAAACCATATCCGTGCCTTTTCGCGTACTGCTTTTTGTTTGCGATAGATGAGCGTTCGACTGACCATTCCTGTGGCCCCTTCCATTTGAATACTCCGCCTCCCTCATTAGCAGCCAAAATGATCACAACTTTAGGGTCACGTCTAATAAAGTAATGTGGTACGAAAGGCACAGATGTGAAGAACGAAAGAAAGCACAAAACTGCTAGAATCAAGCAAATTTTTTTGTTCGAAAGCAAGCTATCATATACAAAACTTGCCACGTTTGCTAGACGGCCTTTTAGATTCGATCCCAAGGTATTTCTGGCGGGTTTATATACTTTTGAATACGGTTCACCCACGCTTATTTCAGCCGTGTTTGAGTCCGAAGAGTCAGTAGAGTATTCTAGAGAGAATCCCCGGGAGCTCATGCCGAACGTGTGAATTGCTTGTGAGTAGGAAAGTCAATGAAGGTCCACTGCTTGGCGTGGAACCTGACCTATTTTTTTCGTCGCAATAGTGCACCTTGTATAGTTTCTGATGCAGGACATGTGTCACTTATTAGCAGAAGAGATTGATAAGGCTAAGTTTGCTGAAATTTGGGAAATCTTTAACGTATATGCATACGATTGAAAATTATAATTTAGGCTTTGAGATCCGTGATGTTATTTGAAATACATTAGTACAATTATTTTCAGACTTTGTTGTGCAACAAGTTGCCTAATGATTTAAACTTCGCACCTAACGTCCGTAAACAACAGATCACTTAGTAGGCGATCACTGGTTGCTCGCTTTCTCTATAAATGTAAAGAAAACTATCACTTGAGCGGCAACAAGTTCTGCTCCAAGCACGTTTGGCGGCAAAGAGGGCATTCGGGATGCTCTCTGATCCAGTCGACAATACAAGCCCAGCAAAAAAAGTGGCCACAGTTTGCTGCGGACGGGTTTATCATCGTCGAAAGGCACAACATACAACTCCGTGAGTTTGTAGGGATATAAGGTAGTTGATTTGGGTCGGACAAGTCGACATTTACCTTTTTAGAAAGTCTCTCATTCTCTTCGACGTGTGTGTTGATTTTTTCGAGCTGCTCTAGCTTGTAGAAGATTGAAAAGGATGTGTCTTTCTGTTCCCCAGACCTGTTTTCTTTACCGCTTTTGAGTTTTTCATTGGAATATTGGTTCAATTTGATCAAAAGCTTCAACACGAACTGCACTAATATTATACCGCCCAAGACAGAGTAGTTACCAGTAGTTTGGAGCTTCTTCTGGTCCTTATTGTGTCCAAATACATAACGCATACCGAAAATTCTTTTCAGTATAGAATAGAACAGCCCCTCAAAGTAAAAGAGAGCAACATGAATGTTCATGATTGTATCTAGCATGCTTGGGTAAGACGTCAATAACTTGGCAATCCAAGATTTCAGCTCCTCTTCCTTCGCTTTGAGCTTCTTGGCTAGCCTAGAAACAACGTATGGAATAATTATGAAGCAGCCTGCAAATAGAATTCGGGTATTCAATCTCGGAAATCGCTTACCCAGACGGCTGACATAAAGAATGTCCACATATTCTTCACCTAGGGTCCTTGCACCAAGCACTGTGGTAACAATGTAGTATATCGTCTTTCCGAAAGTAGAGATTTCTTCAGGGTACAGGTTGACGAACCTCTGGCCTTTGAATATCCGTAATACATCATGCAACTGGGATTTAAGTGTGGAGCTAAAGTAGTTGTCCTTTTGATTGGCTCTCACTACGAAAGTTAGTATAATTGATGGTCTCCAAGTAATAGACGAAGTTATGCGATATACATACCAATTGTTGCCGCATCTGCAAAAGGCAAAGAATTTTGATTTGGTTGAAACATTTAATGCAAAGATGTTCTTGTAAATCAGATTATGTGGGGTTGAAGACGCACATGAATGAGCGACCGAGGCATTGTCTGCACACGGGTGGGAGGACATTGAAGCGGCTGCGAATTCCGAATGTGCGACCGGAACTTAAGAAATTCCGAGACGCTGTAAGCAAAATCTATTTTTGAAGAAAAGATGTGGAGCTGAAATGAAATAAAGATATAAATAAAAGCTTTAATGTTTCGAGGGATCACAGAATGGCAATTTCGACTGTGATAGGGGTTTCTTTTTTCCAAACAACAGTGTTTGGGTACCTCCATTTAATTTTGACGAGAGCTCGAGTGCTATATGATAATCACGATGTTCGAAAACGTCCTCAACAGCTATGTTACATTTTGAACAGAGTCGTGATTCCATCATGTTTTTGAGAAAAATGTCGTGGGGGTCTTCGGTAGATGATTTTGACCGAGAAGTCTTTTCAGGCTGATGGCCCTCATTTGTGCTACCCCTTTTCGTGGTGTTGCGAGTTAAGGCACAATTACGTCTCTTCTTTGGGGTCTCTGCGGACGCTTTCTCGACCATAACACTAGTTTCGAAATCCTCAAATAATTTTTCCACGTAGTTCTTGTCCTCCTTGAATACCGCTTTTGGTTTCTGGTCAGCTTTTTTGTTTGCAGACGCATGTGCCCTTTCAGTTTCAAAATCTTGAAACATTTTTCTCACAAAGGAATTAGTTCTTGGAACTTTATGAGAACAAGGGTCACCTTTAAAATCTCTCGCTACCTCGTTGGCTTCGTCAAAAAGACGCTTCATGTCTTCTTTTTCAGTGGCATCATCTCGTTTTGAAGAGCTGTACGAGTCTATGAGGCTCGAATCAGATGTGGTGACAAAGTTGGTGATTACAACACCCATATTCGCCAACATGGGCGTCGCAATTTGATCTAAATGCTCATCATTTGGTCTTAAATTTTTGAATCTAACATCTTCATCTGTAAGTTTAGAGTTATCCATTAGCTCGCATAGCAAGCGAAAAGCAGTCAGCTCTAGACTCACTCGAAACCTATCAAGATCTTTCACAACGGGGAATTGGGTCTGTCGCGACATTTTAGACCAGGAGGTGGTAGTTAGTTGCACACTTACAGTACGAGGTCTGTAGATTTTCTCCCTATCACCCCCTCGTTTTTGCAGCAACGAAAGGTTCAAATTCTCGTCATCGAGCTCAATGAGCCGGCCATACAAATCTCCGACAAAAACCCTGATCCAGTCATAGCAGTCCTTAATTGTCTTGACAGGTTCCTTCTCCTGGAAGTTCTTGCGAGACATCATTGATTTTACCACTGTCCGTTGTTTGATTTGTTGGTAGAAAGTTCCTCTGCAGAGTTGATATACACGTTCAGCTAGAGATGGCTCGTCCGTGAACTCCTCTCTTAAGTCATCCAAAGACCAATTATTTCGTATGTGAGTTATCGAATGTTTGGTGTTTGGTGGCAATAGCTTGTTCAAAAGCCTTTCACCCAATTGACCACCCATTTGCGTGATGTCCGAGAGTTCAAAATTATGAAGAAAAGAGTTGATTGCTCTGGGGCGAATGATTGTTTGGTAGTCAGGTTTGACAAAGCCACCAGCAAGTTTTGCAACTGTCTTTGTTGTGGCTAAGCCTCCTGATGTCGTGTAATTTAATTCTTTGAATACTTCCTGCCTGATTCTGTAAAGAACCTGCGATCCAACCAACGAACACAAATCATCCCAGTCATGAATTTTAACATATCTATCGTTGCTAGCCTGCCCAGCCTTAATAGAAATACTCTTCTTCTCTCGCATCTTTGTAAAGTTGACCTGCAAAGTGTCATCGTTTTGGTTAGCTTCCTCTACTTCAGTCGGAAAGATCTTCCCCTCCCATTGGAGTTCGTTCGGTAGCTCTGTAGGCACTGGAGGAAGATGTGCGTCATCGCTCAATTTTAACAAAAACGGAAATAGCTCAATGAGTCTGGAAAACACAAGCCTGCCGAGATCCATGTAGCATTCATCCACACTTGCCTTCTCGACCAAGTCACATTCTCGACTCAAAATCTTGAAAACTTTCCGCAGCTCACGCCGATATGGGTCCAAGCTAACTTTGTGCCTGGCCTGATTCGGCGGACCATCCAAGTATTGCCAATGTGTCTCGCCCTTCTGAAAGACTGCCGCATGGCCTACTATAAGCCCAGGGCATTTCTCTTTTGCAGACTGTAGAGTATCCATTCGGCCGATACCAAACTTCCTCGCTGCATATGACACGGCTATAAGAGAGGACCACTGACAACAAACAACCGGGTCATCTAAAGTGTATCCTAGACGAACTTGCTCGCACTGAGCAAAAAACGCATTCATGTCCACCAAAGCAATAACTGCCATGGGCAGCTGATAAGCCAAGGTGGGCGAATTTAGCATCTTAAGGTCAGAGAATTTGAATTTCGACAGACATGATTCAGTTTGCAACACGCCATTCGACGTGTTAGCGTTCAACACAGACATGTTGTATTTCGCAAATTGCCACCACCCATGTTGAGATCGCACCTGAAGATAAAAATAGGACGTACATGGCAATACCTCATCTTCACGAAATACTTCCCCGCTCAGTGGTAAGATGGCCTATTAAATCAAATAGATCATCTCGCCGAAGTGGTATTAAACATCTGGAAAGAGTTTTGATTATAAAAGAGAGAATTTGGATTTTTGCCGGACTAAATAGTAGTTCCAAATCATAACTTCACAGAGAAATTAAAACGCGTTTATGAAATTTTTATGCGATGTTCGAATTTAAGAAAATTATCAAGTTGTGGCTAGCCATTGCAAGAATTCAATTTCAAGAGAGAGAGAGAGAGAGACATTTTCTATCCGCTCACCTGATACACAAAAAAAAAATCCGAAAAAACTCGAAGCAATCTAACAAATAAAAAAAAAAAAAACACCCTTGCTGAAGTTCAGCATGGGGTGAACCGCGGTTCGCCACAAGTCATGCACTCGGAAGCTGTTGGAGGATTTTTTTTCGATGAATTTTACAAATTTTGGTGCAAGTAGAGGGCAAGCTCAGACTATGCCTCCTCTGGAATCAGATGTATCTTACAAAAAACAACAACAAAAAAAATTGTGGATGAAACAAGGAGTGCTCGAAGCGAAATTAGATGAGACAGCCTTGGTGAGAGAGCTGCGAATCGTGCGCTGACAATTCAAGAGGATGTGCAATAGTATTTACTGTGCAATAGTTATGTGTGATGCTATTCAACTATTTTTGTTTCTTTCCAACCACAGTTCAAGAGGCAATGGGTTTGAATCAATAATCCATTCTTTCAAGAAATTAAATGAACTAGAGAAGCGTTGATAAGATGGACACACGCACAGTTGTAGAACCCCGTTCACAGATTCTAACTGATAACTCAGCCCAATTACGCGACCATCTACCACAACTTTGAACCGAGATAGCTATATATCATGCTTTATATCAAAAACGTGAGGCAATTGACTACTAGGAGTAATCAATGAGAAAAATCATAAGTAATGAAGCCCATGAACACGAAGTTACCTCATCAATGATTGATTGAGATATTTCTCACTTCTTCCTCATAAAGGTATACCCTGCTGACCACTGGACAGTCAATTTGGTTTTCTCTTTGTCCCACCCCAAATCTCTTTCGCACATTTCTAAGAATGATTCTAGAAGCTCCTCGCCCTTTCCAGTTACCTGGTCATAGTTGTGGTAGGAACTATAAGTCGATATGTAGCTCTTATAGTCAAGAAGTGAGATGTCTTTCCGTTCCAATCTCAAATCATCATTCTTGTAAGGTTCGCCGATTTTAGGATTATACTTCCGAATCTTGATGTCGCCAAAGAGCCTCTCAGGAATATATTTATCAACCTCAGTCAAGCCATTCTGCAAGATGGACCTCCCTGGCTGTTGCCAATGCGGTCCTAAAAGCAAATCATTTTCATAAACAACATCTTCATACTTTCTCGTGAATTTCTTCAATATATCCTCTTTCGACATTGAATTGTGTGATGGACCAGAAAAGTCAACAATAAAGGGGTCTACGTAATACCAATAAGCTAGAGTTGCGCCTGGACGTAATTTATCAGCAGCGGTGGCGAAAAATTTGTTGTAATCACCAAACCAGTGGATACATTCAGCGGCAGTGATCAAGTCATAGCTTTCTGGGAAAGAAATAAAGCTATCCACACTTGCTGTTACAAAGTTAATGCGTGATTCATCGAACATTTCCATTTCCTCTAAATGACTATTCTTGAGCAGATTTGCGGTTTCAATCATGAGTGATGATGAATCTAACCCCACCACATTATCGGAGAAGTTCAAAAGTTGAAAAGAAGCGACTCCAGTACCACAACCCAAATCAATCGCATTTGAAAGCCTTGACTTACCCGTATACTCAAGCAAAAGCTTGAAGAAAGACAGTGGATACTGAGGCCTGAAAGAATTATAATTGAGTGTTTTGAAATTTGGAGCCGCAAATGCTGACATACTGACTTTGTTTATCAAGAATTGTGATATAGCTTTAATTAGTGGATGAAAACTATCGCGCTAGGTGATTGCCGAAAAGTTCCGATCTTCCCAGTGCCGCGGAAACATTACCCCACAAATCGGCCATTTTCTTTTATTAAAGAAACATCATATTATAGAGATTCCGCTAAGTAGAACGGGGATCTCCTCCAGAATTAACTCTGCCAAAAATTCCACGCCCAATCTGAGATCAACACCTCGATCTTACCTGTGAAGAACCGCTGTCATGGGCCCATCCGATTCGTCGGATGGATTTCCCGGGCCGAGACAATAGTCTACTCAGTTGGGGCTGAAGAACTATACCGTTCTCCAGGTCCGGCACCGAACTGAATAGACCCTCTTCACGACTTTAACGAACCAGTTGAGGTTCTGTAAATTTTCATAACTTGTATCTGCAGGGGCTAGCATTTCCCTAAGGTTCATGTTTGTGGTGAAACCTATCTTCTGCCACCAGAAGCGAGCACTCTCATACTCATTATAGATGTGGGTCAACAACGCTTCCGAGTCACACTAGATAGACACAATTGGCATTTGAAATTTGGTATACCCTCCCATGTGTCATGCCGGGGATGAATGAAGTTAGCCAATACCAGTGACGAAAACCATACACCATAAATAAAGCCGTAAAACACTCCCAGATGAGTTTTTTAATTTCTTTTAAAAGTGAAAGGTATATTTGTATAATAGGCGTTTTTTGAAAAACTGCTCGTATGGCGCAGTGGTAGCGCAGCAGATTGCAAATCTGTTGGTCCTTAGTTCGAACCTGAGTGCGAGCTCAATTTTTTCTTTCACTTATTCGAATTTGGAGTTGAGGAAGGGTTCATTATAGAGTGAATGAAAGTTTTACTTGTACATAATTTTAAATGAGTGACCGTATCGAAATATACCAATTGCATGCAGTTTTCAAAAGTCGTAAAACTCCAGAAAGACCTGCACTCCGTGGGTTTGGCCCCAAGCTGCAGCACTGGAGATCATTGATTCTGGTCCACACGCGACAATCCAGTTATTCAGTACATCATTAACCAACAACGATGTGAAAACATCCTCGACAACAGGACGCCCTGTGTGATAAACAATGTGTTTTTCAACTCCAGCTTCTTTCTTTTCATTGGACAGCAGTTCTGAATTTCCATTTAAGCTGTCTAATTCAAATTGCTGACCGTCACATAGAAGAGCGTCATGAGGGGCAGAATTCTCGCCATCGTCGTCTAATAACACGGATGACCTTTGAGTCACGTATACATCCACGTTATCGCCTTGACTCAATTTTCCGAGAACAAAGGTGTCCGCCTTGTTCGAAACCGCCCAATGCAACTCCACCGAAACGGACGAGTTGCCTTTCAAATATCGGAATATGGGTGCACCTAGGGATATTCCAGAACCGCCACATAGAATAACAACACGCTCGGCAGTCTGAAAGAACGGGGGCGGGAGCGAGGTGTATGATCTCGTTATGGTATACCTTCTTGAATCATCAACGCGAAACCTGTATCCTTTCTTCACAACTAAATCCAAGGTGGAATCATTCTTCAGCGAGAAAATAGTATAGGGATGCGAAGGAAATAGCCAACTTTTGATATTGGTAAGGGGGAATGATAACCTGATGTGTGCACCAGGGGCCCAATTGGAAGGGTAATTTTGGGGCTTGGTGATACGTAAAATGCGTAAGCTTGAATTTTCCTTTTCAAGTATCTCTAAATTGGGCGCATTGTATGAGTGACGAACACGTTGATAGGTCTGGAACAATATCATGCATACTGAAATTAAGATAGCGTCTGTCACACCTGGCCTCGCATGCCAAAATATCAATACCATAAAAGAGGCAACGGTAATGTTATGCCATAGATAAAAATACTTGTATATGCGTCGTCTGATTGGCTTCAAAGACACCACAGCAAGAGCTAAACCGAAGAAAAAGGAAATGACCCCAAGGAAGTTGAGAATTCGGAGTGATTTCCCCCAAAAGTTCCCTGTGATTGCCCATTTTATGAAGTAACCGACACCATGAAGTGTTACCATAAATAAAATCAACCTCAGAATCCATTTGTGGATCGCAATGTATTCGAGGTACGAAGTAGCCAATAATGAGGGCCGGATGGCCAATAATATATCAAACGGCACGAGATAGAAGCCCAAGCGACCGAATCGCTTGATAAGAATGGAGTAATTCTCTTTAAAATTGTAGTCGTTGATGAAAGAAATCCCCAACGTTACCACCAGCCACAGTACAACGTGGAGCCACAAAGGGTTCGGAGACCCTAAACGAGCATATATTGACCGGTGATTCGGAGCGCCTCGCTTCAACCATCTGGCAAGCCAGACATAGTTACTGACAGAAAGTATAGTGGCAGATATTAGCGTTAGACCAAAAATTATATAGCCATACTTGACGTTTGCCGTGTGATGGTGGCCCTCATGGCGACGATGAGTCTCTGGTGACATATCAAAGTGGTGGACCGTTTTGTTTTTCAAATGTGGGGACTGATGGTGAGTAATCTGGCTAGATGTACTGATCTGGGACAAAAGTATAATCTTTGCAGGTCACAGTGACTTAATCTAATATGTATTTTGGGTTAAGTGAAAAAAGGGAAAGGATAAGAAATGAAAGAAAGTGCTGGATTTATTCTCCTTTTTATCACTCCGAAAGAGAATCAATTGCAACCTTCAAGCAGCATATAAATGTCATGTGCTCTGCAAGGCGCACCCGTGCACCCCTAGTACATTGTCAGTTTGAGTTCTGCCCTGTTCAAACTATTTATGTTCCAGCATGATTCATTCTGTTCTCATATGTATGTACTGTCAGCATTTGTGCCCGTTGGCAACATGTTGTGTTCTAGATCGAGTCATTTCTGCCACATGACAAGCCTTGGTCATTGTGAGATCCCCGATCATACCAAATAACTAACGAATCAGTCAATCAAGATGGTGTGCCACGATTAACGAAATTTTATACCCCGGTGGACCTTCTAACACAAAAAACACTACTTGATCAAGTATACCAGCTAATATCAGTAAGAACATCTAGAGACTGCTCCTTCATAACCCCACCAAAGCTATTGGAGGACTTGGACGATATAAAAGTTATCTATCGTCACTACGCCACACTATATTTCGTATTTGTTGTGGACGATCAAGAATCTGAGCTTGGAATTCTTGACCTAATTCAGGTATTTGTTGAATGCTTGGACAAATGCTTTACTAATGTATGTGAGCTTGACTTAGTTTTTGGATGGCAAGTGCTTCAGACTGTGCTTGAAGAAATTGTACAAGGAGGCATGGTAATTGACACGAATATATCCCGAATCGTTGCCGCAGTTGACGATGCAAACAGCCAGAAACTAAGTGGATCAGGTGCAAATAACGGATGGCTAGCCTCTTTAGACAATAGTTTTAGATGGAGAAGATAGATGATAATTGCAAACTTCGACTGACGAGGATCATATCAAAGCATTGCTTCAAGAGTGACCCATAGTCAAAAAGTAACGGAGGGTCTTCTGGTATATACATTTATGAATAGTATGAGCCTAGCGCCATGGAAGCCACAGTTTCTTCAGCTGTGCAGCAAGTTTTTCCGTTTCAAGGAACTCAGCATTTGCAAGGTCAATTTCCTGCTTTTTGCGGGCTAATTCTTTCTCTTGGTAAAAACTTTTCACATCCACAAGTTTTGGATCCGTTCTTCTCGTATCTTTCTCGAACGGTGAAGCGATTTTACCAGTCTTCCAAATGGGATCGTTCAGCTTAGCAGTCTCACGTGCGATCTTCATTAGCTCCTCTTGCTCTCGTTGTCTGAGAGCCTTGCTCTTCTCATATTCCGCCCTAATCTCGGGGGAAAACTGTGCAATCAACTCTTCATCCGTGGGCACTGTGTATTTAAAGAGCAAAACGCCCGTGCCCACAATTAAAGTTCCGGCACCCAACATTCGAGCCCATTTTTCAAGAGACAAGCCGCCGAGTCCCATATTTACTTGAATGCTGAAGAGTAGTTTCAAATACTCCACATGCTGTTGGCTGCGTAAATCACACGCAGGACAGGGCACGGTGCAGCAGCCTTTCGCCCATAGGATATAATAGTTACAAAAGAGGGGACATAATAAGTATATTTCACAATAATTTGGAATATTGTTTTGGATTATTGTATCATAGTATGCAATAAGTTTTGCTTGTAGCCTAGCTTGAAAGTCTGAAAGGAAGGCCTTTCATCATCGATTTCATGAGACGCCTTGTGTTGTCCCGGAAAGGCCACTCGAATCCTTCGCGATTGTAAGCACGAGGGTGAGGCAACTTTAACGTGAGAAGCTATTTGGAAAGGGGCAAACATGCAAGTGATGCAACTGAGCTGGGTAAACAGTCACACTTGACTTGAGATTTCGAGAAGTGGATACAGAGAAAGAGAAATGTCGAATTCCTGCAGAATTAGAAGAACAAAAACAAGAATTTTAAATTCAATACGTAAAGCTAATAGCTACATGTTGTCACGGCTAACAATGACTTGGGTGGGTCGCTTAAATTTACTTTCCAGTAACGTGAAATGACTAGCTGAGGAAGTAATCGCATTTTCTTTTTTAAATGGGTTTTTTTATGTCACTTGACTTTCATTCCTCATGATGGGGGGAAGAAACGTACGGAGAAAATACTTGTCTTATCGAGAATCATTAAGCTAAGCGTAATTCGTTCGCACCTGTACTCTTCCACGCACGATACATGTTACTTTCCCTCATTACAGCGATAAGAGATTGATGGCGAAAGAACTTTCTTTCGAAGTATGTGCCACAGAAAGAAATGGCTATCCTGGCTTTCAAACATGATCTTTGATAATTTTCTTATCGAGCGAGACGTGTCGTTGCCGCTTTCAAGATGGTTGGTAGTGTGAAAACTTTAAATCTCGTAATGCCTCTCGCCCGACCACTTGACATCCAATCCGCGCCATTTCACGCGACCTAATGCAAGTCCGGAGAGCGTTCGTTAATTCCGGCGAGGCACAAAAAAAGTTTTCGCGATTTGCTGCACTCAATGGTCAGCCGCTAAACGAGCACTAAACAGGCTATACGACGGTGAGTGGCAGAACTGGTCAAAAAGTAGTGGTTTTGTTTACTCCATGAAACCCAAAATATAGTTGTGTTTAGGTGCTTTTTGGTGACAATTCAACATTATTTTTAAAAAAAGATTCAACTCGATAAAAATATACCTGCCCTCAACCATAAAACCTATCCATAATCATAACACTGCGTCTCGCCATGAAGGAAGAGTCAAGGCCCGACATAAAGTCCGGATTCAAGCGAAAATACCACTCGAAATCGAAGAAAGGGTGTTCCACGTGTAAAAGGCGAAGAGTTAAGTGTGATGAGCTAAAACCTTCGTGTGGTAATTGCCAGAGGATGAAGTTAACTTGTGGGTATTTGACGGATGACAGTCCCGAGGAGCCCCCAGCCAAAAAACCAAAGGAAAGTCACAGCAATATCATTGACAACTATAGCCCAGGAACACAGCAGGCCACACCAGATAAGTCCCCAAGTCCACAACTCAAAAATTCTGATGGCGTGATGAAATCAACAGCGTCTGCTTTGGGGAGCGGCCTCCTATCCGCAGGCAACTTGAACAACATCAACATGAGCCAGTTGGTAAATAATCTCTCGTCAATGGGAGATTTGAGCTCTTTAGGTGGGTTCGCTAACTTGAGCAATCTCGCTCTTCTTGCGCAGCTTCCCGCAGATTTGAGTTCCATAACTTCCCATTTGTCTAGCATAGGGGTGGACTTGAGCTCATTTAATCTTGGGGGTCTAGCAGGCGATACCCTTCAACCCTCTGGGATTCAGAGCGGTTCGGATAACATCAATCTTCAACTCCCGCTAGATGTCTCGGCTGCTTCATCTACGGACCAATTATTAGAAGGGACAGAAAAGCCCCTGACGAGAACATGTTCCACTCCGAATCCAAGCGTGTGCCAGAGTTCTGAACAAGAGGAGACTGCACCACCATCTTCTGGACTTCACAGTGACCGAGGGTCCTCTCTCAATATGCTAGACTTGCGACTCATGTATCACTACACTACCCATGTCTCAAGCACTATTACAGGGGCCGGAATATCGGATACAGACATCTGGAATAACGATATTCCAACTTTAGCATTCGAGTATCCTTTCCTCATGCATGCCCTTTTGGCGTTCAGTGCCACACACTTGTCACGGACAGAAAAGGGGCTAGATCAATGTGTCACACAGCATAGGGGTGACGCTTTGCGCTTATTACGGGAAGCAATTTTGGATATAAAGCCGGAAAATACAGATGCTTTGGTGGCCAGTGCATTGATATTAATCATGGACTCGTTGGCAAATGCTTCTGTACCGTCACTGACCTCTACTAGATCGCTCCCAGCATCAGCTTGGATTTTCCACGTGAAGGGTGCGGCAACTATATTGACTGCAGTGTGGCCACTCACAGAATCATCACGGTTTTACAAGTTTATCGGCGTAGACTTAGGTGATTTGGGCGACATAATCAACCAAAAGAGTCATCTCACAGATATGGGGCTGCTCTCTTTTGCCAACTTGAATTGCCACGACTCAAGCATTGCAGACTTATATCCAGTGCCCATTAACTCCCCATATCTTATCACTTTGGCTTACTTGAGCAAGTTACACAAAGAAAGATATAAAGCTGACTTTATCTTGCGAATTTTTGCGTTTCCAGCCTTGCTCGAGAAGGAGTTTCTCGGTATGCTCATGACCGGAGACATCAAGGCAATGCGAATTATGAGATCATACTACAAGTTGCTCAGGTCGTTTACGCTGGAGATGAAAAACAAGGTATGGTTTTTGGAAGGAGTATCGTCGGTGTTGCCTGTGGACGTCGAAGAGTACGCTGGTGGTGCTGGCGGTATGCACATGATGCTCGACTTTCTAGGAGGAGGGCCTGCTATTGTTGAAGATCACGAAGTGGACAAAGACCTTTCTATGATCGATCCAGGTGGGAAAATTGCCGACAAGCTCATCGATACCAACAACTTGCCCAGTGAGATCACGAGTAATCTCGATGTGATGCAAGGAGATAGTGGCATGATTGAACTCAAATTAGAATAGCATTGGGTGAATTAGAGAGAGTGTGTGTGATATACAGAGAAGATAGTTTATACTGCGACACATATGCGTAATACCTGAAAGCCGAATTGAGTAGAAAGCACGAATTAAAGAGTAAAGAGCTTCATCCCTTGGAATTAAATCGCTAATCAGATGGGTCAGGGAATCTTAGGATGGTAAGTGTCAGGGGACCTTCTGCTTCGGGAGAACTGACGCACGTGATCTGTGTTTTTTTTTTTTTTTTTTTTTTTTCTTCTTCCGGCGCGCCCTCAAGGAATTGTCAGATACAGGCCTACAGCTGAGCGCTCACTGAGTGGTCAATGTTGTTGAGATCCTCTCCTTCTCAAGCGCCTGAGATACCATAAATCAAGTGGACTTTCCATTCAACTTAAGCTTGTTCCTTTCAACGTGTGCTCTTTTCTAGATCTTTTCCAAGAAGTCTGGATTAGAACATCTGCCGCTATTTACATCCGAGAAGAGAACCTAACGCCGAGTAATCATCGTGGCATTAAATATCTAAGTGAAACACAACGAAGACAAAACTGAAGCAACACACGTTAGTGTACCCTTCGATTCTCCAAACAACCAGAATAAAAGCTGAAGCAAAATTCGTACTAGCTAACTTTTGAAATGCAGACAATTAAGTGTGTTGTTGTTGGCGATGGTGCCGTGGGCAAAACTTGCTTGTTAATCTCCTACACAACTTCGAAATTCCCTGCTGACTACGTCCCTACAGTTTTTGACAACTATGCTGTCACAGTTATGATCGGTGATGAGCCCTTCACATTGGGTCTCTTCGATACTGCCGGACAGGAAGATTACGATAGGTTAAGGCCGTTGTCGTACCCCTCGACAGATGTGTTTTTGGTGTGTTTTTCGGTGATAGCACCTGCTTCCTTCGAGAATGTAAAAGAAAAATGGTTCCCTGAAGTACACCATCATTGTCCTGGAGTTCCTTGCCTTGTAGTAGGTACGCAAATTGACTTGAGAAATGATGAGGTCATTTTGCAGAGATTACACCGGCAAAAATTATCGCCCATCTCAAGCGAACAGGGAGAGAAGTTAGCAAAGGAGTTACGTGCAGTAAAGTATGTTGAGTGCTCGGCGTTGACGCAGAGGGGTTTGAAAACTGTTTTTGATGAGGCAATTGTTGCGGCCTTGGAGCCACCTGTGATCAAGAAATCGAAGAAATGCGTCATCTTATAAGCATCCCCCGAGTTTTGAATAAAGGGCGCTAGGTGAGTGTTTTACGAGTAAAGAGACAAAGCAGAAAACTTTGGAAAGCTTTAATGGCACGTGGCTTCTGATCTTTCTTCTTTGATCACAGCTTTTTGAATGATTCTTGTTCTTATTCTGATGTCTTCGTGACACGTGGGTAGGAACTGGCAAGTGAGAGTACTAAGGCTTTAAGGAGACATGTAGATTCTTGATTTGAATGCGAAGTAGTTAATTGAGGCATTCTTTACCACCCACAAATGTGTGTACTAATAATTTTATCAGTACCCGAAAACGCGTATTGCTCAAATCTCAAATGAAATGAAACCTCTTCAGACTAGAGAATTATACATAAAGGAACGGTTATATGATAGTTGGAAATACACCGAATAGTAGTGACCTGGTAAATTTGCGTCGAATGGATGGTTCAAACAAGCTCAAGAAATCGCACGTCTTGAGTGTGGTCGGGCAAACTCACTTGACTGTTAAAATCAAGTGCCAAGGAAAGCTGAACGATGAACAATCTTGAGACGGACAGATATCGCTCTCAGTACCCATCGCTTCTTGTCGCCTACGTGATTTGCCATTTGCAAGTAAGTCGGAGGCTAGAGGCGAGAAGAAGCAATTTCAATCAAGTGCATCTACGCATGTGACTACTGACGAGCATAATGTATTTCTTCGAGCTGTAGACTTCTTCTATATGCAATTCTAGGAACGGTCTGGGGAAGACCCTGATTCTTGGTGCACCCCACGACTATGACAGAGACCGCGTCCCGTGTCCCAGTACCTCGTCGAATACGATCGCAAAGAATCGGGGGCGGAACTCCGTCAAACCAAGATCGCTGTTACATGGCTGTTTACGCCACAAATTCTTGACAAACAGGGAGAATGCTCAAAAAAGACTGAAATCAATTAATATGCAAATAGAGTTAACTGGCCAAGAAATACACAGTTAAAAGGGTTACCGCTTGAGTAAGTTGGCTTCTTGAGGGCTGAAAGACGGCAGATGTACGCATTGGAAAATTTGACGCACCTTGACTTAAATTTGAACGTTGTTTAGTTGATGTCACCAAACTCCCCAAATTTCTAGAAAGTGTATAGTGAGTATTTGAACAGCCAATAAGTTAGCCCTCTACGCTTTTTGGACAATTTGTGATATTCAGCTTAGTTTGGATCGTCTTTATCGTCTTTTTGCTTTTGTTCCCTGCTTTTTCTCGGACGGCAGAAAGAGTCGTCCTTACATAAATGTGCCACATACAACCCTCGCCAACATGAAGCAACCTAAATTGTGTGCACTCCAATCCCGATTAGGACGAATCGAAGTACAATCTAAGCATTAGCTGGGGAGCAGGCGGAAGCTGGCATGGGGAACCTGCCTCGCTAGGAAAAAAGAAAAAATAAAAAAACTACGGTTCACTTCACACTACGTATAAAAATATTACATCTCCTCAATTTCGATTTTGCCTTTCGTCCGTGCCAAACATGTCACAGAAGGACAGAACGAGCGACAATCTGGAGTCGCTCAACCCACGGCATGGAGCAGATCTGTCTCGGCGAAGCTTTTCAAGCTCCGAGTCAGAACTGTCAAGGTCATCCTACACTTCACACACGCTTCTGATGTCTCAGGCAAGCGATCTTATGACAGCAACGTCCAATATTTCCCAAAAAGTGAGCAGATCGAACTCACAGAAACACCCAAGCCATCGTCGATCAGCCATCACCAAGGAGAAGCTCTTTGCACATTCGCTGTATGCAGATGACATTGATTTTACCAGGGATCAACACAACTACTTGCGTGAGTCAGGGGGACAGGATTTCCACCTGTCACTGCCCGAAGACACTTTTCTCCCGCCACCGGTGATCTCAGGGTACAAGATCATCGCGCAATTATCATCAATCAATATCACATCGTACATGTTCAGGGCAGTGCACGAGGTGACAAACGAGACAGTGATAATCAAGATCTCGCCAGACATTGCCTATATCGAGCACATTGCACGATTTTTTAACGATTGGTACATCACGTCGGGGCTCAATCCAGCAGCTGAAGACAGGATTTGGACTGCAGGAGATGCTACAGAAGGCAAATCTTTTCCCCCAAGTGTTTCAAGTGAAATCTGGGTTGATCTGAAAGCTCTTGTGACACTACCCAAAGGCTTGCCCGGGATATTGTATCCGGTCAAGGAGATAAACATCGAGGAGGAAGTTTCAGGAGCCGTGCGCAAGTCCATGGCCTTAATATACCCGGACTTGGGCATGAAACCACTTCATGATTACTACTCAGAGAAATTGAGGGAGTTACGCCCAGAGAATACCTCATTATGGTCGGGAAGTATTTTCTCATCTGTTGCATCAGAGTTAAGTGGTACGGACTGTCTGGACCGCTCATTGCTTCGAACAAATTCAGACAGTTCAGATTATGTTGACTTGTCAAACAAAGTGAAACAATTATCAAAGCCATCGTCCTTAGTTGTGGATATTCTTTGTGACGTGATCGCAGCGCTTAAGGTGTTGTCTTCAGCTCATAAGCGAGGGATCTGCCATAACGGAATAACTAGCCACTGCCTTTTAACATCCACTAAATCGACCAAAATGCAAGCACAAAAGCTGAAAGTGTTTGTTATCGGCTGGGACTTCTCATTTTCTGTTGCTGTGGAGGACGCAAGTGGTCTGTTCAGAAATAAGACTTTCAACTCAATTCAGAACTTGCTTCATTATATGTCTCCAGAGAGCAGTAATGGAGGGATAAATTCAGTTGATTACCGCTCTGATATATACTCGATTGGTATTGTTTTATACGAGTTGATTGTGGGATGCTTACCGTTTCGTTCAGAGAATTTGGCAACATTGCAGCGTATGATTAAGGACCAGACACCAATTCAACCCAAGATCTTAGGGCCAAAATGGATTAGTAAGGACCTTAATTACGTGATACTAAAATGCCTCCAAAAAAATCCAAGCGATAGATACGTTTCAGTTGATAGGTTGATTGAAGACCTCAAACTCGTCATCACAAGCTATCGTGAACAAATACAAAAAGAAAATGGAAAGATAGGGTTTAAGGACTTAATAACTTCAACACCCGAGCAGATTCCTTTATTTCACTCCTCCTTAACAAATGGTAATAACTTTGAGGTCAGGAAAGACACTTACGATTGTTACCTTAGCTCAAACAAATCGAAAATGATTGTGATCAAAGGCGACGCCGGTGTTGGGAAATCAACTATCATGGAGCAAGTTTCAGGTCTTGCGCAGAATAGGCGAAGTCTCGTTGCTCACTGGAGATACCATTCCATGGATAATAATGTATCGAAATATGCCTCATCCATGTTTGCAGTGCACAGTGTAACCAAACAAATTTTGGCTTTCTCAGAAGAAGAGATTGCGGAGTGGAGAAAAATCCTCACAACAGAAATTGAGGTAGATTTGAGCATTTTATTCAGCGCCATACCTAATTTGAAGGTCCTTTTGGGGCCTCACTACGAAAGTTTGAAACTGAAAAAAAGCGAAATCCTGAGTTATACACAAACCGATGAACTTCCTTCTCAAGGAGGCCTTGGAGATCTCTTTGCTGATGGTTTACAGAGTGAAAGGGTATCACAGTGGGCCGATCCAAGAACTACAGGTTTTGATGAACAGGAGCTCAACACTGAGCTCAAGTACCTGTTCATCTTTAAGAAGATTTTCACGGTCTTATCTAGAAAGGGATTGACCGTCCTTCTTGAGAACGTTAACTTCTGCCCACCAGAAGAATATTCTTTGATTCGCGAGTTCCTTCAATTTGCCAACGTCCTGTCCGATGGCAAGCTTAGCTTCATTGTGTCGTTTCAAAATAATGATACCTCAACGTCCAAGGATGCACTCATCCCTAATTACTTACAGATTTTATCGGACGCAAAAGGTCTCGCTCTCCCTGCCCATGTCTTCGAGGTCCACAAACTTGATCCAAAGGGGTTTGCGAATTACGTTGAGAAATTTACAAGCAAACCCGACGATGTCGCCATGATCAACCGTATCCACTCATTTATTGACGGAAATCTTTTATCTTTTAACTATTTGACACGGTATGTTCGTTTGGCGTGCCATAAGGGAAATTCATTCTGGGATGCCTTGGATGAAACCATGAAAACAAGCAAGGCCCCATTGCCGCTAGAGGTCATAGTAGCGAAATACATCCAAGCCGCTCTCACTCCAGAAGCCACGAGAATGTTGAAGTTCGCGGCTGCAACGTCTGTCAATGGTGTTTTCACCATGTCCGAATTAATGATTGTGACCGGACTTACCCTCATGGAAATCAATGAGCTACTACACTCGTGTTTAGAAACTCGGATAATTGTACCGACAGGAATCAGCTATAAAGTCCCGTTTCATTTGATAGCAAATGACGAGTTTGCATTTGAGATTGAGGATAGCCTAGTCTGGGATTTCTCTACTAGGGCTAAGTTCAGATTTGACCATGACGTTATTCGCATATACTTGTTGAAGGAGATGGGAAAATCCAACGAGCTCAAGGAAGTCCACAGAGAATGCGGTTTGCGAATGAAGAAGAAGCTTTCGAAGGAGGTGACAGTAAATGTTACATCCTATCTCATGATGTCATCTCACATGTATCGCTCCTGCGATGTGGCAAGAATGGAAGACTACAGACACTATAACGAAGCCTTAATTACGGGCGGTCGCTATGCAATATCAACGTCAAACTTGGCACTTGCATTGCGGTACTTCACCAGCACGTTAAAATTCGTTCACAAAGATGATCATAGGCGTAAGTTCAAGATCATTTTGACACAAGTTCAATGCAATTACTTGCTCAAGAACTTCCAAGAAAGTGTTCGTCTCATTCTGCAGGTTGAACTAAATCTCGGTAAGGATGATTTGAACTTGGCTCATTTGAAAGTATGCTCCTTGTTCAGTTTGAAGAAGTATCAAGAAGGAATGGATTTGGCAATTGAAAGTTTGCAACGGCTCAAGGTCGAGGTTTCAAAGGATGCTTCAGCCCTTAAGATTATTGCGGCAAAGAGCTATTGCCAGCTTCCTCTCTCCGTCAGTGAAATTAGGGATTTGAAAGCACTCAAACCCGCGACAAATAAACACTTTATTCTCATTACATGCTTCATACTGGAGATGGTGAAACCATCATACATTCTTGATCTCCCTGATCTCAGAATAGCCATCTTTTCGCAGTTGATTCAATTGATGCACCGCCACGGTCAAAATACTTCCTGTGCTATACCCTTGCTTCATTTGGCAAATTATTTCCTCCTGCCTGGCGAGCATATGAGTACGGTCAAGGGCCTCGAATTGGCCGATGTTGCGTTGAATGCAATAAACAATAAAAAGGGGGCAAGCACTGCGTTAACTCAAAGCATTCATGAGAGTTACTTGATGCTAATGGGTCAGTTCAAGAGTCCTGTTGCAAAAGTTTTGAAATCAGTGACGCAATTGGACGATCAGGAAGACACAAACTCTGGGAACTATTTTATCAAAAACTGGATACTGGCCGCATCAATGTATATGGGAAGTATGAGAGGGTATGTAAGTTCTGCATTTTCATCGAAAAGAAGCATTGCCTTTTCCAATGATCTGGAAAAGCACATTTTTAAGCTCATGACTAAACTTTGGCGCATGGAAGTTCTGGTTGCAGATTACATAGCAGAGATAGAGAGCTGTTCAAAAGACTTGGGCCCCGACCTTGAGTTTCTTGCCTTGGCGAATGGTGTTATTCGTGCATCCTCCGATCAACAACTACAATTGGCTTGTGAGCTTATACTGGGGCGAGCTTTTTGTTTGCTGAAAAAATCACCTACTTCCATTCTGCACGTGTGGTTTTATTTTATTGCCGCTATCTGTCTTCTCAACTGCCCCACAGAAGAGACTAAAGATGAGCGATTAAAACTTGCCAAAGAGATTGAATCTTACTTCAAGATTTGGTCCACAACCTGCTACATTAATTTCGGCTCTGAATTAAAACTCATGGAAGCTTGTATTAAGTCTCAAGAAGTTGGTGTCTCCGAATTGATGATACTTGACTTATACGAAGAAGCAATCGAAGACGCGCAACGGCAGCAAAACTGGTTGGGAGTTGCCATGGCAAATCGTTTATGTGCAAAATGGCTCCAAAGAAAGTGCAAAAGTCAGAAGAGAGCTAATGAATATGCCCATCGTGCCTTCGCGTTATACACGACCATGAACACACATAGTCAGGCTCAAATCATGAAATGTGAATTTCCCGAGATTTCGGAAACGTTCAACTGGGCAGGTGTGCGTCAAATGGTCAACCCCGAAAAACCTAGAATGGAAAACACCAACTTTTTTGACAGCTCCTCCTTCTCACATATCCGTCAGGCTCTGGAATTGCGAAAAGAGTATTCGATTGAAGGAAACGAACTGTTACGAAGTGAGTCATCGAGTATTCAGAATGTGGAAGATGTGAGAGGCATAGAGAAGTCTGCGCGGAAGGATCCCACTCACAGTGAGTGGACAGAGGCTATCAAGCTTTGTCTATCAATTTCTCAATCCTCAAGTCTCGAATTGATAGTCCAAACTTTACTCGAAGCTACGCTCATGTTTTCAGGCGTTGATTATGGAGCAGTCATCTTAAACTTTCAAACAGATGAGCCAGTCGTGAAAGCCATTGGTACTAGCAACAATATCTTTCTTTTGGATGAAGAGCGTTTGGTTACACGCGCTGACTTAGTACCTTACAGTTTAGTGGTTGAGTGCCTTATCACAGGCGAGATCACAAGCAAAGATCGGAACTATCTGCTGCGCGAAGAAAGCTTGAACGAGGACGTTTACTTCAGCAATAACCCGACTTATTCCGGATTGTGCATTCCAATCAAAATCTCGACCGTAATCGGAGCCATTTACCTAGAAAGCCATTTGCATAGTGGTCCAAAGTTGCGATTTCCATTGATTGACTCCACTAAGATCGATCTTCTTTACTTGCTTTGCTCCCAAGCTGCAGTGTCTTTTTCCAAATCCGCTGTTTACACTCAAATGGAATTGGCTAAGAAGGCAGCAGAAGAAGCTACCGATGAAAAGGCGAGCTTTTTGGCCAACATGTCGCACGAAATCAGAACCCCATTCAATTCGCTATTTGCATGTTCTATTTTCTTGTTGGATACTGAGCTCAACAGTGTTCAAAAGGAGTACGTCGAGACTATCAAGGACTCGGCTTTGGTGACACTAAATATTATCGATGGCATTCTTGCATTCACTAAAATTGAGCACGGGTCTTTCACGCTTGAGCAGGAAGAATTCTCCATCAATGATACAATTGAGGGGGCCATCCTGTTCTCCAGTGAACAAACAGAATCAGAAGAATTGGAATTTGCTTTTTTCAACAAATGCCCACAAATTGAAACAATACGAGGAGACCCAACTCGAATCAGACAGATCATCATCAATTTGGTAGGGAATGCCTTAAAGTTCACTGCGAAAGGTTACGTGAAGGTGATCTTAGACGCGAGTCCAATCACTGAGTCCAGGTACCAATTGGATATTTCTGTCGAAGATACAGGTATAGGTATACCAGAGGATTCGAGGACGAAAGTTTTTGGCGCATTCGCTCAGGTAGATGGATCGTCAAGACGTGTGTATGGTGGCTCTGGTCTAGGCCTTGCTATCTCGAATAAGCTAGCTGAGATTATGAACGGAAGAATTACATTCACTAGCGAGGAAGGGGTTGGCTCAGTGTTTTGCTTCTCGTGCCCGTTCGAGGTGAAGTTGGACGAAAAAGACCCTAAAGTTGACCCTCGCGAGGTATGCATCGTTTCAAACAAAAAATGGAAGAGACTTGCTCTCAAGGAAGTCTTGGAATATTATGGCGCCAATGTTGTATTGTTTGATACAATGGAAGATGTCGTGCGGAATTCGCAGGAGTTTGAGATTTTGATCATAGATCGAAAAATGGTGAAGGAAGACGCCAAGCTCCGATCATCTTTAAATTTGAAGCGTTCACTGATATATGTTTTGACGCGTTTTGGGCTGATGCTATCTGATCAAAGGTTGAAGGATATCGAGGCAGATAGTCTCATATTCTCACCTATCAAAAGAAAGTCCGTTCGGAAAATTCTCAGGGAGAGCTTTGAAAAGACTTCTATCCCGGACAAAGTCGTGAGGACAGTTCAAAAGACGATAGGTTCAACTCTGTCTTCTCCAGCTGCAGCTGAAACCATCAAAACTAAATTTGAGGAAGTGAGGCCCTTAAAGATACTTATCGCCGAGGATAACCCCGTGAACCTAAGGGTAGCACTGCAACATCTTAAAAAGCTTGGTTACATTGCTGACCATGCAAAAGATGGGGTTGAAGTACTCGTAAAATGCGAGCAAATGTTGAACGAAGGCAAAAAATACGATGTGATTTTCATGGACATTCAAATGCCAAAAAAGGATGGAATACAGGCGACGATAGATTTACGTCAATCATTCATGGAGAGAGGCCGTGAGAAGTTTCTACCACAAATAATTGCTTTGACAGCAAACGTGGCTGGTGAAGAAAGGAATAATTGCATGAAGTCTGGCATGATCGACTTTGTGACGAAGCCGATTCTTCCTGAGCGACTCAAAGCGGCCTTACTAAAAGTGATTGCAAACATTGAAGAAGGCAAGCACTGAACAAATACAATAATAGACAATAGATAACATTTAAAGATCTGCCTCTATCACTAAATGCAAGTAAATTACTCCAATGGTAAGCGACATTAAGAAATTACACAATTTGCTTTTAGTTTGCTAGGGGATGACTTATTTGCTGTGGAAGACTTTAAGTCTGTCCTCCTTCCAAGCATCGAGAGCTTTTCTGTAGGCTTCCCATTCCTCCTCTTTAGGGGCGTATGCATCCTTCTCTTGCTTCGACAATTGTCTCCATTTACCAGCAGCTCTCTTAGATGCCTCAGCGAAAGTTTCAGTTGCTTCCCAATTGGATCTAGTGAAATTAGCGTAAGCAGGAGCAGGTTTGGCCGGCTTTGGTGCGTAAATCTTCAAATTTTCCTCATTGATTTTTTCTGCTTTTTGCACGTAAGGTTTCTTCTCGCTTTCAGTCAAGTTGGTCCATCCTTGAGCGGCCTGGGCAAGTGAGCCACTGGATTTGTAGTTCTCTTTCACGAAGATGTTCATTCCTGAAAGCTTTCTGTACGGTTTGAACGCCTTCAGCTCGCGTTTCTTCTCAGCGGCAGCAGCACGCTTGGCCTTTTCATCTTCATTGGCCTTCTTCAATTTTTCTTGTAACTTGCTCAATGCAGCCTTCTCCTTCAAAAGCTCTCTTTCCAAGGACTTCACTTCGGGGGTATTGACTTTTCTCGACTTTGATGGTGACTTGGAAGCAGCGACCTTCAAGGCCAAGGTGGGGCCAGTAGTGAAAGCTCTTGTTTGAAAGCTAGCGAGCTTGAAGGTATTTGAACGTGCAATTTGATACATTTCCTAGTAGTAATCGAAGGTATTGCAAACTAATGTTTTGTTTATCGAGCCCACAACCCGGGGTTGTTTTGTCTTGATTGCGCGCGGTGAGTGCACGACTAGTTTGTCGCTTGCACTCGCGCGTTTGTTTTGTTTCAAGCACTCATGCATACTGGTTCGCATTCTTGCTTAGTGTAGTGTTGGCTTTTACGCTCTTTCAGGGCTCGCATTCCGAACGCTGAGCATGGTCCAGACACGACTTCAGAGAAGGTGAAAAACTTTTCACCCCTGCATCCGAGAAGAAGATTTTCTTTTCTTTTCTTTAGTCGAATTTTAATAAAGAGATAGACGTAAACTGTGTGATTAAGACAGTTGAACTATCTATAAACATCGGTCCAGTAGAGTTAAGTGAATTGCCTGTCACGTGGTTCGCATTTAACTTATCGTTGTCATAAATTCCAACATGTAGTCCGTTTCGTCAGATCTGATTAGATCGGTCTGGAGTAGTTATGATCAACCTGCTATACAAAACACACAGCGAAAAAGCTTGAAGATCCAAATTAGCAAGGAACCACATTGCCTTTATTAAATCTACAACTTTAAGGTAGGCTAGCTCATAGCGTTGTCTGGAAATTACTGTGATGCAGTTTCCTGCGTCACCCTGCTGGGGCTGTGGCTGGTACTGGGAAGTTCCAGTTGACTTTTGCCGCTGATTCCGAAGTCAAGCTTCTTTTACACTCGCATTGACTGCTTAATTTTTACTAACTCACTACTAGGGTTTTTATATTTGAACTATGTACTAAGTAAGATCTTCTAGTGAAACCAGTCTGGCTTTCCAACACTTAGATTGGGGAAGCCGGTCATCATATAGTTGGAGCTGAGTCAGCTGACAATAGGTCAGCTAACTGCAATACTATTAGTGAGTGCGAATCCCCTTTATTATTTCATAATACAGGTTATAGATTTGTTGCCCGATCATTACTGCCGCAGGTTATCATTGTTACACAGTTGACTGCAACTTGCTCGAGTGAGACACATCGTACTCACCCGTTATATACACCGACAGTCAAACCAGATTGAATACATGAATGGCGGGAAACGTATAAAATAACATATTAAACATCTCCATTTGACAAGCAAAAATAACTTTCTGTTGCTTGCAATTGATTAAGACTTGGTCCTCACTCGACCTCGTGGCGAGTCGCAAAACTCGGTGCTAAGACTGCTCCGCGAAAGACCAGAATGCACTGAAGTGATCCTTCGGCAGGCAATCGATAGAGAACTCACTAGCAACTTTTAGTCTTTTGGGTTAGAAAGGTTCACGTATTGTGTATTGAAGGCCTTGTTGGATGCGGTCCATTCAGATTCTGAGAGGTATGTCTTATAATTATCATCAGTTACCTCTTTTTTCTTTGCCGAGGTTGCTTCTTAGCTCGGCTTTAATGCGGGGCGACACGCTTAGCGGCAGGGACCCGCGGAAAAGATCTTGATCCGGTTAACATACATAAAGCGCTCTCTGTTCGCAACCATTGATAAAAGCACTGTACTTCAAGCAGTTTTATTGATTTCAAGAATTTGGCAAAAAGCAAAAAGTATAAAAAAAAGAAAAAAAAGATGGCGCCTGTGTTGAAAAATAAAAATCTCTTTCAGGCTAAGCCGTTCATCAATGGACAATGGCAGGAGTCGAAGTCACAAAAAACATTCAAGGTGTTCGATCCAGCTACAGAAGAAGTCATAACCGAGCTTCCAGATCAAACCGCTGAAGAAATTGATGAGGCAATCGAAATAACTACCAAATCATTTGCTTCATACAAAAATACTAGTCCGGCCGAACGGTCGAAGTGGTTAAGAAACTTGTATAACTTGATGATGGAGAATTTGGACGACTTGGCTGCAATCATCACTTGGGAAAATGGAAAGTGTTTAGCCGATGCTATTGGGGAAGTGAAATATGCCGCTTCCTACTTTGAGTGGTTTTCTGAAGAAGCAAAAAGAAATTATGGTCACACAATCCAGCCTGCAAACTATAACAACAAAGTAATCACTTATAAGCAGCCAGTGGGCCCGGTGGGATTGCTCTGCCCATTTAACTTTCCTTCAGCCATGGGGGCTAGAAAAGCAGCTCCCGCACTTGCTGTAGGATGTACCTGTATCTTGAAGCCCGACGGTCAAACACCATTATCATCGTTGGCACTTGCATATTTAGCAGACCAAGCTGGATTTCCCAAAGGAGTCTTCAATGTGGTATTAGTTAGCGTGGAATCAACGCCTGCCTGTGGCTTGAAGTTCTGCGAGTCTCCCAAGATCAAGAAAATCTCTTTCACTGGGTCTACACCTGTTGGGAAGCTATTATTTAAGCAATCGGCACTGACATTGAAGAAGATGTCGATGGAATTAGGAGGAAACGCACCCGTCATCGTGTTTAACGATGCTAAACTCGATTTAGCGGTTGACCAAGCGACTGCTTCGAAGTTCCGCTCATTGGGCCAAACATGTGTGTGCGCAAATAGAATTTACGTCCAGTCTGAAATATACGATGATTTTGTGAAGGCGTTTGCCGATAAAGTCCGAAATTTCAAAATTGGAAACGGGTTTGAGAAGGGTGTTACGCATGGCTGTTTGATCAACACAAAGGCAATTGAAAAAGTTGAAGAGCACGTGAAGGATGCTCTTGCTAAAGGTGCTGAAGTTGTTGTGGAAGGAGGTGCCCTTAAGGACTTGGGTAAGCACTTTTACGCCCCGTACGTGTTGAGGAACATCACTAAAGAGATGAAAGTCACTCGCGAGGAGACTTTCGGTCCATTGGCTGCGATTGTGAAGTTTGAGTCCAAGGAAGATGTCATCGAACAGTGCAATGACACCCCTTTCGGCTTGGCTGCATACATTTTTTCCGAAAATCTCAACACAGTCTACACTGTATCGGAGGCTCTAGAATCGGGAATGGTGAGTGTTAACACTGGTCTTTTCACCGATGCTAGCATGCCTTTTGGAGGTATCAAGGAGTCCGGATTCGGCCGTGAAGGTTCTTTATATGGCATGGATGACTACACTGTCGTAAAGTCGATCACGCTTGGAAATGTATACAGTTAGGTTCGAGGGTAGTCACTTGAAGCGATATGATGCTACTGTTGGCATGGAGGTGTAAAATGCGAAGTTATGAAATTACATTATTCCAAATTCGCAAGGGCGCTCGTGGCACTATACAAGATAAGTTTGCATCAGGATGACCACAGTTTTCTATACCTGAAGCGGTAATGAAGCTTAGATAGTAGGAAATACCTGAAATAATCGAAGAGCAGAGCTCTCTGCCTTTCTACAAAATACAAAATTTTCATTAGATTCGATTTGGCAAACCCGCGCTCCCCAGGAATCCGCGCAATCGCGAGCGTACTCACGTCGTAAGCGACCCTGGTTTAGAGAATGTTGATTTGTGCGTCGCTATCTTCCGTTTTTATGGAGAACATAGAGCAAATTCGACTGCCCCTAGAAGGCTTTTATCTCATTGATAAAGATGGTATGTTTCGAACTTCTGCAACTTCTTGCGCCTCTATAAAGATATTCCATATTAACATATAGCCTCGTATAATGCACCAAGCCCTTCTCCTCTAAACAACCTACTAGCATTGTACAATCTTGAGCTGATAGCGGAATCTTTGGAACGCACAAAACCAGATGGATCCAAAGGCGTCAAGTTAAGAAAATCGTATAAGAATCATATTCAGGATTTGAAAGGCAAGCACCCAATTCTCGCAGGAAAACCTATAAATGGACAAATATTGGATCCAGAATTGGCCAAACAGCCAGATGTTATTACCGAATTTAATCCAGACTTGCTTAGTGCGGCCTTGAAGTTTGAAAAAACCCCTATCAATGGAATCCCTGGGTTTACACCCTCAGACTTGGCTTTAAGCGATCAAACAGGCATTAACAATGATACTGGGGATTCTGACGAGGCAAAGAGAAAGAGAAAGAAGAAGCAAATGGCTGGTGGTGACTACAAGCGCCCGCACATATAAAAGCAGCATTGTATTGAATCTAATTATCATTTGTCGATGCACACAGATGAGGTCTCTAGTTATGAGTGCCAACCGCAGTCAGTTTATCTTCGGTTTTTGATAGATCTCTCACTCCATTAAGTGAGGATCCTGTTGGTGATTTTTTCAAGTTGAAAGACTGTAAACGTGCCCGCTCCACCCTCTTTTTGTAACGCCTCAAATTAGTCTCTCTGCTGGTGAACTTGTTTCCCAAAAGGCTTCCGGAATGACTTAACAAGGCTTTTATCACCACAGATTTGAAGAGATCAACAATCTCCAATAACGACAAAACCTGTCTTTCAATCTCCCAGCGAGGTAATACCAAAAGGAAGTTTGTGACGTTGAGCCACCGTTTGATTCCGCTCTCCATGCGTAAAGAAATCATGATCTCAAACAGTCGCGACGTCATCTTCGCAATGCTGAAATACTTCTTTGACCTGGATATCATCGCGTTCACATCTTCATCAAGTTCTATCTTTGAGCTTGACGCAATAGTTGATTCTTTTTCGCCTAATTTGGACTCCGTTGACTTGTCAGATTTCTTCGCATGTCTGGTCAGACTTGAAGCATCGTGCCCTTCTGAATTAGTTTTGTCTCCGGGTGAACTATCTATGCCACCCTGCTTACCGTGTGCTCTATCTGCAAATTTTATAATTGGGCTTTCATCCAAGTCTTTTCCTTCGCTTTGCCGGAATATGAATTTCATTAGCAGACTACCAGTCTTTTGGTCGATCCTTATATTCAACGGAAGCGATCTGATATCAAAGTTGTCGATTATTTTGATTCCGCCAACAACTCTGTTCATGGACCAGTCTACCTCAATCAACGTGGTGTCTTTCTGATGTGGCATCAATGGTTCCAAAAACGTTTCAAAGTGCGAATCAGGCAACCGACTTATTCCGTCGATACTCATAATTTCAACTCGGTTATCATTAGATCCGTCGTCCTTCAATCTTCTTTGGTAAACGCCATTCGCAATACTCAAATCAATGATTTGACTTCGGTCATCATGTAACATATGAAGAATGATTTGGTCAGCTGCAATGCGCCAATCTTGAATAACCCGTGAATATGAGTCAGTGATCCGATTTCCCGAGAAGAGGGTTTGCTGCATGAGAACGATTTCTGTTTCGAGAAATGACTTCTTGTTTCGTAAGAGCAAATAATCATTCAAGTCTTCATTACCAAGATGACCGTGTAGACGGAAGTTATAGTTCTTGAGCAATTCATTCGCCAACCCCAAGTAATCGTATAGCCGCATGAGCCGATCCTGAAGTGCGCGGTAATCTTGGAAATCAATAGAAAAATTGAGTTTCAGTATTTTCTCTCGCAATTCGGCCGCCATGGGTTCAACGTAAAGAAGAAGACTTAGAACGGTAGCATAAAGTGTGAAGTACTGTTTCGAGGTGCAGTTGATGGCAAGGCGTGGAACATCTACTCTCAACTTGTCGGTACTTTGATCACAGGAAGACCCCAGGTTTTCGTGTTTAGTATCTGCTGACTCATTGTTTTCCATTTGCTCGATACTAGAGCTCAGAGCAACCACTTGGTTGTATGTCAACATGAGCGACATTTTTTCCACAAGAACATTCTCAGGAGTTGCGAATTCGTGATGCTTACACGTCTCGATTCCCAAAAAGGGGGGCCACCTGGTTTTTGTTCCATACGGTGATAGCTCAAATCCGAACTCTTTCTGTTCGATATCCGCTTTGTCAACAACCATCACACTAGCATCATTCAAGATGACACCATACCGTTTTTCTAATACATTCTGAGAACTTTGGGTTTGAACGTCTTTGTTGATTACAACAGAAACGATCTTCGACTCTAAACTTGGCGCGGTAATAATGACAACCGAGTCTTTGAGCTCCTCAGTATGTAGTTGGATTTGGGGCGAGATGATCTCGACCTTGTAGTCCTCAACAATTTTTTCGATCCCATTAACCAGTCGTATGATCTTCTCAAAGTCGTGAAGTCTCTGTTCGGAGTTTTGCAGCTTATTCTGAGTCTCAGGGATCTGGTTATCGTGCATCGAAAGGCCAAACTCATGAGAAAATTGTTCACTCGCATTGTCATTCTTTTCGATAATATCCTCAAGAACATTCATGAACTCGAAAGATAAAAACTTTTTATGAGTGCTGCTTAAATTAACAAAATGAATGTATTGCATGAATTGGTTTCGAACCGGCTGGTTCCATTTTAGGAACATCGAAACAAGAATGAATCTATTGTGAAACCTTTCCTTTTCTCCGGCTTTTAAACTCATAGTACTGTCACTTCTGGTGACTTTCTTTTTTTTTGTTTCACAATTTCTGATCATTTCTTGAAGAGCTTTTATTCTTCCAGAGACCGACTGGACTACTTTCTTAGAGTCATGCCCAGCCAAAGCATCTTTTCTGCGCTTGTAAGTTTCAATTTCGGAAGATTTGTGCTCTGTTTTCTTCAAAACACAGTCGTGCATCTTTTGCTCCAAGATTTCCTTCAGGCCTTCATCCTCAGTGGTATCTCGGACATAGACAAAGGTTTCTGAGTAAAGCAACGGAAGAATTATAGCTGATTTCACATCTCCAATCAAAGGCCAAAAACATTCTTCATAATCTCTTACATCGAACCAGTCTCTATCATTATCAAACACTTCAAGAAAACTTTTAGGCGGCTTGAAAGTTTCCCGATTTGACACACGATACATGTTGCGATGAAAGTTAGCCTCAACCGTACGTAGGTCTATCTTTTTGAGAATGACCTGGCCCAAGTTGAACTTCATTTTCATCACCTTTTTGTGGCGGGAAAGATCCTCATGTATATCAACGATTTCTTCTTTTCTTTGATGCAAGTCCACAGAGAAATTTTCAACTTTAGCCCTTAAACCCACACAATCATAGTCGTCGCTAGATGCCTCGAGATTATCCTTCTGGAAAATATGACTTATAAACAAGTTCTTAAATTCGAAAAGAAACTTGTTTGTGAAAAGGTGCTCTGAGAATTTTGGCGAGCTTTTCACTTCTTGAAAAAGCTTCCCTTTTCTGATGGGAAGCATCATATTTCCTTGAAAGATAGACCACCAGGAAAAGAATTGTCTGAATGTTCCAGGACTTAAATGTATTGTATTGTAGCTGTCATCATTGTGTGCCTTGATGGAGATAGCCATGTGGACTCTGTCACTTCTAAACCCATTGTATGAATCATGCCCTTCTTTTGTAAATTCAGGGTTGTAGAGTTCGATTTCATAATGTGGCTTACATTCAGACGTCAACTTTTTTTCTGAACAGAAACGCTGAAGTAAAAACCCAACAGTAAACTGCAAGCCTCCACTAATTTCAACGACTTTCTTCTCACACCAGTCCAAGTCACCAGGTGGTGTTGAAAGGGGATCTGCTTCCAAATAGTAGCCGAAACAAGAGTTTAGGAAATCTTTGCGCTTCGGGAAGTAAGTGGGTTTAGAGCTACCCCTCAACCAGCAGAGTAGGGGGTTTGCGAGATAATTTGGAATATACCACGAAAGCTTTTGAGCCAGAATTTCAAAAAATTTTAATGGGTCATCATGCTTATTGACTCTCCAAACCACTGATTCTTTGAAACTCAAAATAAATCCATTCGAGTCACCAAAAAGGTCATATGGGTCTCGGCCGCTCTTGAATGCGACCTCAATGCTGGCATCTCTCCCAGTCTCGATGGACAAGTTGCCATGAATAACCATTCTAACTTTGTCCCAAAATCCCAATTTTCTAGATGGATCGACGGGTGGCTTTGAAAACTGATCCACAGTAAGCATGATTTGTTGTATACCGAATTGATAAGACTGCCCCCAAACAAATCTTGAGGGTGATTCTGAATCAAACATGACATTCATATCCGTGAAAACCTTCACTGTCGACAAAGACTTTTCGATTATGAGCTTATCGAAAGAGTTCGGTTGTAAAGAAGGCTTGTCTGTAGCACTTGTCAATTGCACTTTGAGCTCCCGAAGATGTTTCACATCAGTATTAAGAGCCTCGCATATGATCAAATGACCATGCATCTTCAAAGCTCTCCCCAAGCCTTTTGTGTCTTTGGCAAACGGCAAATGGAAAAGCGGTAAAGGATAATCTCTCAAATGCATCCTCAATTCTTCAACACTCAAATCCATGAATGAGGGAATCATGAGATTGTACTTGGTGCTCTTTGGTACACCCTGTCCATATCTATGAATAAAATCTGGTAGAGATTCGAGAGAGAACTTAGGCTTTGAAAGGTCCAACGCAACTCCGGTCAACATCACACTCAAGAGAGGTGCGTGAAGGGAGTATTCTTTTAGTCTCTCATTCTCGGATTCGGGTAAATTGGTCTCGCTACCAAACAAGAAGTTTTCGTGCTTCAGAATTTCATCCTGGAGCTGCTTCTTGTATACCTGAACTTTTCTTATCCACAGTTGTTCAAAGTGTTTGTATAGAGCTTCAAGCTCAGTGTGATAGAGATCGTCGGTTATACCACCTCTTTTCATTTGCTGCTCGAAGAAACTCAAATGCTCTTGCCTCTTACGCTGCTCGACTATACCTAACTGGTATATCATATTAAGCTCACTGTCAAAAGGATCGTCTTCAATGTTGAAAGAAAGCTTGCCTGTGCTGAGTCTGATTCCTGGGGAAACGATAGGTTCCGATACTTTAGGAGATACTGTTGTTCTCTTCTCATCACTTTGGAAGCAGCTTGCCAAATGCTTTGCTACTTTGATGAACACAGATAAATTATCAAACAACTTGTAGACAACGAACCCATGAGGTTGAATGATTCTTATTGAAGGGGCACTCAACATAACTGATTGGTGTTCTGTAGGATCACCGATTTTCATGGCCAATGCATCAATGCACAACACGCGATCCCAGTGATTGGCTATACTTGAAATCACCATAGCTCGTAACAACCGATTTGCAACATAAACAATACCATTAGCGATTTCCACCTGTGAGTTATAATTCTGCAATCGTACCTTAAATGTTTCAGAAAGCGCCAACACCAAATCTATCTTCTCAATGGCTAAAATTGATCTCAAAGAGTTGATCGTCATGTCCTCTCTTTTTGGGCTTGATGCAGACATGAGTGACTGGTTGTTTTTCTTGATCCTCTCATGAAGCTTTTTCAAGGGAGTCACTACTGTCTGGGTAATTAAATACGCCAGCCCAAAGAGAGTGAACAATTTATGAGTGTCAAGACCTATGTGAATTGCTGGAACACTAATGTCTTGTGATAGTTGGTTCACAGATGCCTCAGAGATAGCCACAAGCTTGTGGGTCAATGCTGGAACCGATACGATCAACGATTGCTTATAGTCATCAACAAAATTCAACCTGATGTTGTTCACTTGTGCAAGACTCGTCCAGAACACTTCTTTGTGGCTTTCTCCAGCGAGAGTCTCCAGGTAAGAAGAAGCTCCCGATGAGGACACAAGAGAAGAGTCTTCACTCGCATCATCGGGCAAAGACTTATACAAGCCTGCCGATATGTTGGAAATTTCCAAAACTAAATTGCTTTCTGTCTCGGAAAATAGCTGCTTGTCTGAGTCCGAGAGTTCTGGAATATAGTTTGGAGGGAGCAAAGGTGATGCTGACCCAAGCTTTAAAATACAGTCATCACACCTGAAATCGAGGAATACAAACCAGGACGGCAAAAATCTGAATAAGGGTGAATGAGGTTTGTCTGAGCTACCTGAGTGTGATGAAACCTCCATTGTAGCCTTCCCAAATTCCTTAATTTTGCTGTCAAAATGTAGATTTATCAACCCCGTCTTTGAGTTCAAAGATACTGCGGAATTGGTCTCACTTATAATATCATGAAGACCGTTCAAAACATCAGGTTTACTGAGGTTGATGTACCCGCCATTTAATCTCATTTTCGACTCCACTTTGAGATTCTCAAATACACATACGCTGAACTTTGCATCAATCAAACCACAGACTTCTTCATTAAAAGTTTCAGTCGAGCCATGCACAGTACGTTTTTCAGTAAACATGACATTAGGGTGTATGAACTGACACTCAGCTTCATAATCTTGGTTATCAGTAGTCAGCACGTGTAGGATCATCATCGAGTATGAAAGCATGAGAATTTGTAACTTTTGATCTTTATCATTTTGCACTCTGAGCAAAATCCTGGGTTGTTCAATTGTTACTTTAATGTCAATCTGTGGGTAATATTCTTCAAGTAGACGGATAAACTTGTCAGTTATCAGGAATGAACCATCTTTCCTTGCAGAATTTGGCCGAGTTTTAAGATCGTCATGACCCAACACCTTTGTTTCGTCACCGGTATCTTCATCACTATCAGAATTCATCGAATCTGGAGTACCTCGCATCGTGGTTGAAGTTTTGTAGATCTTGTTAAATTTAATGATTTTCCTCCATACATTATAATTGTACGCTAGGATGGCAAGCTGATGATGATCAATATCTAACGTTGGGCTATTTCCAGACAGACAGAATTCCAAGACAGAATCTTTAAAGCCACGTCCATCGAACAAATTTCTTGCAGCATTTGTTTTGAAAGTAATACTGATATTCGGAATTGAGAGAAACTCACTGACTGAAGAAAAGGGCTTCATAGTCAGTATCCCGCTATTCGACTCAAAGCCAGCCTTTATAAGCAGCGAGGAGCATGTAAAATTAACAGGAACATCCCTGCCTTTATTGAAGTGAATCTCAAATCCCGCAGACGTAGACAAAATTCTTTCTAAATTGATAGACATAGTATCAACTGAGATGTAAAGAGTTTCGGATTTTGATGCAAAGCTGAAGTATTCAGAAAGGCTGCAGTCAGGCGACGCAGGAATGAGCGGAATACCCTTTACACAAAGGTAAGCAATGTTTATCGAGAATTCTTTGAAGCAAGGTGAAAGCTGTTTATAAAGTCTTGTAAGAAGCTCCCTCTCAGCATCCAAATTTTGAGGTTTGACCTTTTCTTGACCATCAGGACTGCACTTCGAGGGAAAAGCCATCTTTTTGAAAAGAAATAGAACGTTGAAATCAAACTCGTCAATAAAAATTCGGGCGGCTATATCCGATAGGTAACCCGTGCCACTATCCACCGCGAACGAGAAAGCGACAGAACCCGAGCCCAAGTTCAGGGCACTGACATTATCGGCGGCGAGTTTGAATTCAGCGAGAGCCTTGGAAAGCCGAAGCTGAATGCATATTTTGTACTTCAATCGATCCAAAGAAGACGGAGATGAGGTCACGAGAAACAGAATGGTCTCTGCTTTCGCAGAAAGCTTCTTTTGTTCTAACAGTGAGTATTGGAGCTCGATATCTATCTTTTTCAAAAAACGCAAGGCTGATTTAACTAAGGACCTTGCAAATGTAGAGGTCGGGTAAAGCGATAAAGGTGAGTCGCAATATCTTGTTCCATACTTTCCAGTCTTCGTTTTGTGGTTAGTACCCCCAGACAGTTTTGGGAAACTAAGTCTCAAATTAGAAACCACTAGCTTCCTAGTATTTCCCCATAGCCGGAGTCTCACCGAAGATGCTGAAATTCGGATACCATGATTGATTTCTAGTTCGTTGACCGAAATACCATTATTGATTGTTATAGACCCCACATAGAAACCGCTGGCCCAATAGATCGCGAGCCACGCAATCCGCCAGAATGCAAGGACAAGGAGCACCCACGCAATATACTGGTACATCGTACAGCGAGTGGCTTGATGCGCTTGAGAAGTATTTCTTTGAAATGATTATTTTGGAATGGCCATCCGTTAATGAGTCTTACACTTTTATGAATTGGCAATTCTCACCCAAGGCCAAAAAGTGGTGCAAGGAGTGTACCTAAGCTCAAGATAGGGTGCGAGCCAGCTTCCATGAAAGTTAACCACACGATGAGGTAAACAAAAGAGATATGAGAAGCAAGTCTTCTTTTGGAAGCTAAAGAAAATACATCGCCTGCCTAGTATGATTATATATGTATATACATATAGTTACGAGATATATGAAAGCTGGCCTGACAACGAACTCGAAGTGTTTTGTTTATTGTTGCTATCATAATCGCGATTCCGGCCTAATCGGGGATCTAAGAGTGCGTGGACCATTCTTTTTGGGGGCTTCAATGGGCTTCAATATCATTGTGGGTCCAACATTTCTTAGGTGAAGTGCATAACTTTAATTGGATGGAAAAGCTTGAGTTCTGGACACATGAGGCGGGAAAGCAACCTTAACGCATTATTTTTGTAGCTGTCATTTCGAAAAACAAATCTCTCATTCTTCTCTTTTATAACATTTCTATGGATCCTCGGCCGGGTCCTTTCGCTTTCGAGTGCATGGAGGGCCGGTAGCTTACATAAGAAGAACGTGGAATGGAGAATAACCATGACGATGATTTTCTCTTTGGGTATCGGATCGCGAGTTTTGCCTACGATCCGGTTACTGTCATCATTTGAGGATACGGTAAATTTGATTCGAGTACATTCACGCAATCTGATTGCTTCTAGAAGACGCGCTTTTCTTCTTCCGACTCTTGTAGCCGAAAGGGTCAATTGCTGATCTGAAGGACCGTCACCACATTAAATTGATAGTTGAAGAGTTTTACCTGACGTATGGGTCGTTTTTTGAAAACATTTCAAGAATAAGATGCCCTATTGTTCATACGTTGCAAATGCACTGGTTGCTGTTGGCGCTCCGGCGGTAGGGTACCGCAGAAAGTGATTAATTATTCTGAAACGGTAAGTTTTTTTCAATGAAGTCTCTGCCACATTTGAATTTTTTTAGGCTCATTGAATGACGATTTCACCCGCAATCTATTCTTAGGCCCAAAAGTCTTTTTCCTATAAATACTAGACGCACTAAACAACTATCTTCGAAGAGGATACCCATAACTTCCAGGACACCTATATTCTTTACGCAGATATATGTAGCCATTCTTTTTTTCTTTTTCTTTTTACAAAATAATCAGAATGTTTTGGAACTACATGCTGGTGCCCCCACATTTATCTCCCACCACAAAACTAATTACTATTACTCGATAATCTCCGCAACATGCTTCATGGCCATCGGCACTCTTATGGTGGTTTTTGTGCGCACGTGACCGCATTAGGGCTACAACCCTCATACACACAGTTTCCTGTACACTAGCCATCTCTCCCAGTCGCAGCACCTCTGCGAAAAATTTTAGCCAGTTGAATCCATTAACGGCCTTTTTCACACTTATCAACGATCACTGTCAAGAGTATGTTTGCAATACATAAGGGTAAATTTGGCATGGTATTGTGCTTAATGCTGGTGGATATGGAGATCATTGCTGGGACGATACGTCTGGCCGTTTTGATTCGTTCCATTCCGACTGAAACCAGTGCTGTTACATTATCACCATTGCTGAAGCCCAAAAAAGGCCAAATGGGTGTTCTACAAGCCTAGAAACCCCATTAAAATTCTCATCGAACTTACTTTATTTCATAGTTATGCGTACTAACAAAGTAGTGGCTCACCCTAAGATTGTCAAGAAGTACTCGAAGAAGTTCAAGAGACACCACTCTGACAGATACCACAGAGTTGCTGAGAACTGGAGAAAGCAAAAGGGTATTGACTCTTGTGTCAGAAGAAGATTCAGAGGAACCATCCCTCAACCTAACATTGGTTATGGTTCCAACAAGAAGACCAAGTTCATGATGCCAAACGGCCTTAGAAAGCACCTTGTCAGCAACGTCAACGACTTGGACGTTTTGTTGATGCACAACAAGACCTATGCTGCCGAGATTGCCCACAACGTTTCTTCCAAGAACAGAATTGAGATTCTTGCCAAGGCTAAGTCTCTCGGTGTCAAGGTCACCAACCCTAAGGGTAGAGTTTCTTTGGAGGCTTAAATGTGCACGTTTCATACCATCCAGAGCTATCCTTACGAATACATATAATCATTGTCATTGTTGATGTAGCATCTAAAAGACGGACAAATAGTATGACAATGCTTGTTCAGTCTGGCTGTAGCATGTAATTTTTAAAAGTTGGCAAATTTACTACCTATCACAATTTACTTGAGCACGATTATTCTTCACATGAATTTCTGGCAAGGAAATTCCTGGGGATATTGCTATATCTTATCGGAACATCAGATTTGGCAGGGATGGATGTTTATTAATGTAACGTACTGTAATGCCTTACCGCCTGCCACCCATATAGGCATTGCTCACGTCCAAGTGACGGTGCTTTTTGATCTTGTAACCAAGTTCACATGTACCATTTGAGTCGAAATGCAAATCTTCGCTTTCATGAAGCGGATCCTCCTCGAAACAAAGAGGGGAAGGCTTTTCCGTCCCAGGCGCAAAAATCCCGTTTGTAATATTCACGAAATCTGGTATATATCCGTTTCCATTAAAGTGCAACTGGTGACCATTGCTGGTTGCCTCAATTGGAGAATCAAAATAAACTTTTTCATATGGATCACAATGCGTGTCAATTTCCTCAACTGGTTCAAGGGAAAGTTTGTCGATTCGAGGTTCCCCATCCTTGAGTCTCATCATCGGAGAGCGTTCCGCCCCATTTCCGAAATCAAGCATCGATTTCGGTTTCGTCGAGGAGTTATTGGATGATGTCAGATACATCGATATCTCACTGTTGGAGCGGGGAGGTCTGTCTTCGTGAGAGAGATTCAAAGGAACGCCACTCAACAGTGAACTAGAATGCATGGATGAACCATCATTCTCGGGTGTGTGACTGCCTGCTTTTTGCGGGACTCCTGCCAAGTCAAGCATGCTCCGGACAGGCGTGTGTGGAGCATTTGGATCCGACTCTAGATGATGAAACGAAGAAATGGTGTTTTTTCTCGATGGGGCCCTTGAATTTGGATGAGAATTCGACGCTGAAGTTGATACAATGGGGTTAACCTGTTGGTCAGGGTGCTCGTAGATGCACATCTCGAGCCCCGTGAACCACGGGTCAGCAAACAAGGTCTTTATATCGTAACGAGTTTGGGCTGACGGATCACAAAGCTTCCAAGCGACTCTTGCTGCCCCCGAAGATTGGAATTGGGCAGCCCATTTGAATTCAGAGCCGGGGCCCTTATTGAATTCGGAGTTGTGTTTGAAAGATGGATGATCAGAGGAAAACCTATCTCTGCTGAACTTATAGTCCCTATATTGTGCATCACTCGGGGTCGATTGCTGAAAGGGAACTCCGGAATAGACAAGACAAAAGAGTAACATACCCAAGCCCCAGCAGTCCATTTTGAAGGGATCATATGCGTGTTTCTTGGCCTCATTGGTGGACAACTCCTTTAGAAGCATCACCTCAGGGGGCGAATATGGCGGAGAGCCAACGTAAGCACTTGAGAATCGCACTGGGCTCTCGAAATTTTCAGGTTCCTCATGGCCATAGTCACTAACACCAAAATCGCAAAGCTTGGCCATTCCGTGGTGATCTATTAAAATATTCTCTGGTTTTAAGTCCCGATGCACGATATCGTTTTCATGGAGGAATTTGACTCCATATGCAATCTGCTTGAAAAGACAGTATCTTTCATTGAGCGGTGTCCTTTTCCAACCGGACTTAACGATTGTATTGAATAAGTCGCCCCCATCACAAAACTCCATGATCATACCCCATCCTCGAGTCATGTTCGATTGAGACTGGAGTCTAAGTAGAGCAATAGTTGAGACACAATGCCGCAGCTTCGAGAGCTTCTTGCTAATGATATATTCTTTTGCTGCGCGCTTATAGAACTCTTCGTCGGTTTCCTTCGCAAAAAGACTCAATCTCTTTAACGCAAATTGTTTTTTCTTATTGCACGAAAGCGTCACTTTACGTACATCACTGGAACCTCCATCGCCTATGAGGCGATCAATATTCTCGAATTGGAAGTCTTCGGAAAAGTTTACATGGTTCTCTTGCATGTCTGCAGGCAAGTAATCGTTAGGATTTGCGACAGGATTGGCCAAGACACGGCCACCCAGCTCTGGTCCACCCTTCAAGTAAAACAGAGCCAGGTGTTGCACACTGGAGTTCAGCTTATTGAGACCAAATGGATTGTATACAATTTTCTCGTGGTGGGAGTGCTTCCTGTTCGGCGCGGGGCTTCCTGAGGGTCGATCAAAATGAGCCAAAGTATCTGCCCGTCTAACTGGGTTGTTTGCTCGTAAAGAGTTCCCTCGCAGAAGCATCAGATCGTGTCTCTTGACAGGATTAATGGGTGACGGTTGTATGGGTTTAGCAGGTGGCGTGTCATGGCCCTTTTCTTTCCCCGCATCTGTCTCCTTTTTCACAGAAGCCAGGCTTGATGATCTCGAGAGAGAGGACGTGCTTGCATGCTGAGAGTCACTCGAGTGGCTCTTGTCTTTATGGAAAAATTTGGAAATATTTAGATGGGAGCGACTGGGCGAATCCGAGTCTGACGACGAATCCTTTTTGAATAGATTTTTAAAATGGTGATGACGATGGGGCTCCATTTTCGATTTGTTTGTCCAGAGGTTCTTTGTTGAGCGGCTATGCCGGGTTTAAAATGGTTGTGGTGAGTCCAACAAACTGGTGCAGTGATAAAGAATTGAGAGGCTCGCTTCAGAAGTGAGAACGATCCAATGCAGAGGTTTGGATGTAGAAAGGCAATTTTCAACGAAGAAATCGGTTTCGATTCTGCAATTAGAATATTAAACGACGGTTGGTGAATACTATCGAGAAGCCAGCAAACGAATAAAGTTCTGGGTGGAGCGTTTTTGGCGAACAAAAAAGTGTATCGTTCCGAGACAAACCTCAAGGTTTGGGGATTGAGCTTCTGAAGTATAGTGCGTTTCTTCGTTTGGCCCGAGTGGTTCGATAGGCCGAGTTGCTCCTAGAATTGTTCGTGCGGGAGGTACAGGACAATATTCTGCCCTGCTTGCGCGGTGAAGGTGAAGGAACACACTTGCGGGGACTGTTACGAGGATAGTGATGTAAGGAACCAAGCAGAACTTTTAAAGTGAAATTGCTATTCTATGGAATCGGACGATTTTAGGTAGCAATGAAGCATTTGGTGAAGAGACTTGCTTTACTTTTCTAAACGAGGCGCGGACTTAGCACTTTACGTGGGGGTACATGTTCTGAACAAGTTCAGCCCCACCTACATCTCACCACGCCCCACTTCCTGATTCTCGCGCATTGGCCAGGTCCAATCATTGCTGAGAATGGTCTACACGCACATTATGCTTAGAGAAATTATTTTCTACAAACATGGCAGGGAATTTTATGAGATAATCACGAGCACATTCTAAACACCGCAGTATTATATATAACCGAGACAGCTGTGCTCGCTGCTTGTTTCAGTCATGTGATTCGCATAGTTCAAACAAAAATACAACCACCCGAAAACAACAAGCCAGTGAGACTGAGACTTACCCCAGCCGCACGTAAACATCGCCGCATAGAGCGCCCCATCAAATCAGCAAGAATACAAAATTACACATTCTAAGAATAAATTAGGAATTAATATTATTTTTTGGTAGATTAGCTGGATATTACACACAAAAAAACTGTGCGAGCTTGAAATCGCTCACTGAAGATATATAGGCTGAATGCAAGGTTGCGTCCCGCACAGAGGCGATAGCAACACTCGACAAAAACGTTCATGCGAGTCAGGTTGAAATAGGATTGGCTATCATCGCTAAGTTTTCTCGTTTCACATCTGTACAAATTAAACGCTCATATCGTCGGTAGGCTTTTGGTTTCTCTTGATACGGAAGAAACGAATACCTCCACTCTCGGCATCGGTCTTCTCGACAGCACCATTGGCTCTGGTGAAAGACGATTGGTCACCTAAGTCTTGGTTGTTTCTCGACTCGGGGTTGTAGCCATTGCTCTCGTAACCCTTAGACTCGTTGACTCTCTCGATGTGCTTTCTGTAAGAGTTTCCAATGTTTGCAGCACATGTAATGAAGAACACCAAGAGCATACAAGTGAAAGCAGCCCATGTGATACTCAAAAGCTTAACACCAACATGAGACAGCAATCCTGCGCCAGAGAAAGCATTTCTAGCCAAGACGAGAACAGCAGTCTGGAAAGATGCAGCACCGGCAACAAAGAAAAGACCAAATGCCACCAAGAACACAAGCACTTTGTCGATAACGTTGAAGCAGAAACTCAACACGGAAGTAAGCAAGGCAAAACCGGAGAAAGAGAGTGCAATCAAGAAGAAAGCAAACGCGAATCTGGACAAGTAAAAGTAAGTGTTTCTGTTGTCAAGGAAATCAGCTGGGACATTGTTAGTGGTACCGAAGTTGTCGACAGGCGAGATTGGATAAGCTGGCCCGTTCATGCAGTTGCTGAAGTCGCTGGTGTCACATACACCCCAGAAGGTCCACGAAGACAGGCCATAAGCACCCTCAATAGCAGAAGTGTCACCCTTGACCCAGTAAAAACGGTTAAAAGGGAAGTGGTTGACGGAACCAGACAAGACGATGAACGCCAACAAGAGCGTAGAACCAGCCAAAAGAATAAGGTTCACGAACGCTCCGGCAACCTTCATTGTATTTTCTTTTTTTTTTTTTGTTTGTTGTTGTTGGTGCTTGTTACAAGTGCTTAACCTTAATGTGGTAGGTGATAGCAATTAACGATGTACTCAAATAAGCAAGAGCGGTGGGTTAATTCCAGCCAAGTAATGACAATCGAACCGAGTTTAGAAATATAACCTTGAATGTCAAGAAGGGTAAACTCTTGAAAACGATGATTGAACGGTGGGTCGGCAAGCGAAAAGAAGGAGAAAAAAAAGAGAAGCCGAGCGAGGGAATGGCCGGGTGTTATGTAACAAATTTAAAGGCAGTCAAGATGCTTCCTGTGCTAGTTTGGGAATGACTTGCCTGTACTTGCCTGCACACAGATGCGAATGCTCACTCTTCTCTTCCTCTTGCTTACCTATGGTTGCTAACTTTATCACGCCCAGATTTTTCATAGTTTGCTATGATGAAATACTTCAGTTACACGACTGTTGAGTACAGCTGTTTATATCATTGCAAAAAATAAATATAAATGTCTAATTGTTCTTGAAAGCCTGTCGGTGGCATGAGTTCTCTAAGGTTTTAGGCCTGGATGTGGAAGCTTGCTGAGACATTGTGCACTCCCTTTGTTTAAATTACATCCAAAATCGTCACACTTGTCTCAACAAGTGCACCAGCCTGCCGCATCGGGAAGGCAAACAAAGAGAGATGTACGGGCCTCACACTGCCTGTGTTGGACCGTGCCAATATTTTGCGCAACTGAAAAGCAATTTTCTTTCACACAGTATGTCTTCGACTTGCTTGCACAGGTCCCGCCGCCAAATTGCTTGCATTAAAAAAACATGTTACCATATTCGGCCAACCTTTTCATCTGTTCAAGATACCAGGTTTCTCTCGCACAACGTAGTTCTAGTTGAACCTGAACGAATAAAGAAAAGGTCGTCTTTCAAATCAGTCAACGTAGGCAATGCAGACGCAAGCAATCGGCGAGGCTGGAGGGTGAGGCGTTTGGGTCTCCTCCGCGGTTAGATGCACGCGAAAAAGTTCCATACGGCTGCGCTCATTCTTGCTTGCATGTAAAATGCTTTCACTAAGTGATGCGTCATTGGTCATGCCGAGAACAATGCTTTCAAAACGAGATCTCGATGACACAGAACCGGAATATCCTATTAAATGATCAAGACTCTATCTCCCCATCTTGTGCACCAACCGTACCATGTTCTCTCTAAGCACTTTCTAGGAACTCCCGTAGCCGTGCTTGTGGCCAGATTCAGCGAGGAACTTGCGGACGTTCCTGACGGCACAGTTCTGGTTATTGAAGGAAGGGGTTTGAAAGGGTTTGGAATTTTAGGCTCATCTGGCTCCTCGTCGTCATTACTTGTAAATCGCCAGTTAAAGCAATCTTTGCAGGGAGGCTGTTCAACGCAAGCCGCCGTCTCATTGTAGACCATAATTATGTCATCAATGACAGTGTGAATTCGATGGTTAAGCAAGTTCACGTGCCAACCCTTGTCTGTTACAACGTCATAAACGCAAAGCTGACCCGTATGACACGCTGTTTCCATGGCGTAACCAGCAACAGAGCAAGACGAAGATGCTCCGTTACACAGACCCATAAAAATGGGATCTGCTGTGTTTCCAATGTGCCAGATATACTCTAAGTGTTTTGGGATACCTGGCGGCTTAGGAAGATGCAAACGTGTGCTGGCCAACATTTCACCAGGGGCTTCGAAAGCAACAACAGGTAGGCCATATGTACGCCCTAAAAGCGATGCTAAAGCACCACCCAAAGAGTGGCCTGTGACCCAGATATCGGTTTCCTCGGGAGGATACAACGCGGTGACATTTCTGTACAAATCCAATGTTGCCTGATAATATCTGTCTTGACGAACAAGCTCAGACTCGAGACAATCTTGGTTGCACGTATATGTCTTCTCATAACAGTCACACACCGTGGTCCACATATAACCCACACGCGCACAGCAGCACAGAAATAACAAGTTATCATTCGTCTTATCATTCACAGAGGTTTCATCACTCCCACCACCTGGTAGAAATGCTCCGGAAGTACCCTTAATGCCGATAACTACTGTTTTTGTGTCGTTACTCACAAATACATGGCCACGCAAACCGTTTTCGAGCCAGCCGAAATTCACATCTGCGTTATCCTCATCTGGCTGCCATGGATCACCAACGTCGACCCAGTCCAGCTTGTTTTTCTCTTTTTCGTTTTGCGGTAGTCTCACGTAAGCGTTGGATGATATAGTGGCAAGTGATACTAAAGTATCTTTATCCTTCACGTCAGGTACCCTAATTTCTGACTCCGGATCCCATTCTAGCCCAATCTTACTAAGAATTTTGGGGTTGCCTTTTACCTTCATAGCATACTCTAGGTATGAATTGAGAAAATTGGGAGTGTGGCGTTCAGTCAAACGCACAGCCTTTGCCCTTGTTTCACGCTCCTTGATTTGGAGCTTAATTTTCCACGGATTCTGCCCCGATTTCAGTTTGGGCCAGTCATAAGCTGCAAGAACCCCGTCCACGTCATTCCTGTCAAGCTCTGGAAGATTGTGTGGAATATCTGATGAGAAAAAGGCCCCGTTCTCCTCCAAAAACTGTGGAGTAATATCTAGACGGCGATGTACATGGTGGTGTCTCCCACTTCCGTGGTGAAATATGTGCTTGAGCTCAAAGTTTAGATCTAGGCCATTTTTCGACCTCATATTTTTGTATGGATTTGTATCAGTGCCCACGTGTGAAGGTGTCGAAGACAGGCATTCAGGGGGCAACCATAGTAGTTTTGCTCGTGGAGCTTTATATAGTAGAAGCAAAATCGTCAAAATAAGAATTGCAGGCCATTTCAACAGAGAGATCTTATTATATCTCTTTTGTCGATTAAGATTTCTATTGCCCAAATTCATTGTCCCTTCACGTTTGAGAGAAATGAACGTCGTTGTGATTGATCGCATTTAAGAATAGAGCTGCAGGTGACCAAGCTTATCGCGGTGCGGCTGAGCGAGGACGTGAGTCGTTATGTTAGTGATAGGTGATTTTAGCGAGTTAATTATGATATTATCACAATATAATATGAGAATCGTTGAAATGTTAGTATTAAGAATGGTTTGAACACTTACCACTAAAGAATAGTTATAACAATATCAAGGAATAATTGATATTAATTATCGAAGTTTATCTGACTTGGTGTACTCAAAATACTTACCTCAGGGCCAGTGCTAATTGATGTAGCTCCTCTAGTAATCCAGCAAAAAACAAAAACTGGAATCTCGAAACCTTGATTCCTAAGCCACGATTTTCTAGTTCAGTAAAAGATTGTAGTGCATCGTACCCAAAATACTCCAGATCAACACGTCATCTCAATAAGTTTGAGATCGTCCTGAAAGAAGAATCACGATAACAAAGTACCCTCTACACAGTAAGTTGTCTCAGCCAATTAAGTTGAGGAAGTAAGAAGAGTTTCAAATTCCAGTATCAAGAGCAAAAGGATTTCCCATGATGTGTATTACAGATCTTATACGGGAGACACGGGTGAGGATTAATTCGTCATTCTCCTCCGTAATGGCGATTGCATAATGTGCCCACAAAGCATCCTTCAAATATTTGCGTTAGTGAATCGCTATTTTGTTAGCGAATTTTTAGAAAAAGTACGCATCGCTAACATCACTGGACGTGACAAACCTTTCTCAGAAGAGTTCACAAGGTTAATAAGTGAGATTTATGTGGAAAAATCAGCCCATATTGGAAACTTTAAAAAGTGTACTTCGAAAATTTGCGACGCGGAGAATTCAACTGCACCGAATTAGACACGGGGTGTATGTGGAAGTAGGTCGTCATGCAATATCCCATTGAGTGACTATGGCCTGACGTTCAGCTTGTCTATGCTTCACCGAGTTGGTTCTCTTTACAAATATTTTATATCAAAATCGCATTTGATTCTCTCCCCGAGCACTTTTCTCAGTTGTATTAAACGCACGTCTTGTACAACCTTAGGAATTTCACCAACTCTGGCCTTTTCTTCTTCATAGGAAATGGTCAAGATTTTGTTAAGTTTGGCCAATACCTGACCAAGTATTTCGGGTGTGAGCTTACGATTATTCTCACAAAAGGCATGGGTTATCAAAGCTGTGAAAACATCCCCACAGCCACTGAAACGGCATTTAATTGTAGTGATGGGTATACTGAACATCTTCACTTCCTGATGCAGAGAATAGCCCACACTGAACATTTCGCCATCGATTATCACAGACAGTAGGACAATACTTTGAACGCTAAATTTTTTGTTGAATTTATGAAGTGCCTGTTCAACGTTTTCCCAAGTGTCAATCTTCATCCCTGTTAATAGTTCTAGTTCAAACTGATTGGGCGTTGTTAGGTCAACTAATCCCAACGAGAAAAAGTTGACGTGTACGTCCACCATTCCTTGTGGAACGTAGAGTTTCCCATTATCTCCTAGAACTGGGTCGATAACTAGAACCGGTCGATTAGTGGAAAAACTGCTTCTTGCAAATAAAGGAATGACATTCTTGTAGACTGCCAGCAAGACCTGCGCACTGGGACAGTAACCGATCACGACTAATCTGTACTCTCTTTCTAGGTTTGGGGTATCGCGTAATCCATCAAAAAGGTCGTTTATTATTTCAGGTTCAGATTTCGCCCCTTGAAACTGGCCATAGCCTGGATGGTTCAGAAAATTTGTGGTGTGTATCGCATCCACATTCCAGCCATAATACTGTAGAGGAAAAACCACGGCTCTATTTCCAACGTAGCCGTGTGACACATGGGACAGAATCGACAAAGCAGTGTTCTTCATTACATTTAAACTAGGTGACACTTCACGCCTATTTCGTGCTGTGACCCCATTTCAAACTGACCTAAGTCTTGGAAGGGTAAATCAACGACATCAGCGGATCTGGCGAAATTTTAATCACGTGATGTCAAAGTTCTGTTGGAAACGTTGCACCTCGTTCGCTTTGCTTGAGGCACTGGTGCGCCGAGTCCTTACATTGTGCCAAAGTGTTCGTTGTCTCTTCACAGATCATCATTAACTGAACACATATCCGATGGGCACTAAGGATTTTGCTGAGATAGATACGGGATTTCCCATATACGGTCTTCGCTTTATCAATAACCATACCATATTGGCATGTGGTGGTGGTGGCGAGGGAAATAACGGTATCCCCAATAAGGTGACTGCCATTAGATGTAGCTTCACTGTTTCTGATAAAAATAGAAGGCTACAGAGATTTCGGGAGATCACTTTACCGTCAAATGAGGACTCACCAATGTGTGTTGAGTTTTGTTCTAGCACATCCGATGATAATATCCGCTATCTGATCTTTGTGGGTTGCAATCAATCGACCGAGTTAATCCGCTCTATGAACATTAATAACAATTTACGAAAATACAACTACACATTTGACGAACATTTGCAGTTTCGTGATGCGGTTCAATTCGATGACTCTTTACTGGTTGAATCAATTGGCGAGTACCCTAAGATAGTACACCTATCATCAGACTCTTCTGTGGGAGGCATGATGACTTCTAGAATTCCGTCTGAAATTTTTATTTTTAACCCGGACACGCTTGAATTGAGATTACGCTTCAAGCCGTCATCTCCCTCGGAGATAAAGGACTTTCACTTGAGTCCAAAAGACTCGGGCCAGACACTCACTTATTTGACTGCGTCGTTTATCGAAACGATTTCAACGAATTCGGGGAGCTCGATTAGCTCTTCGTCAAATGTCGACAAAAAGACAGCGAAAACTTTGGGAAAGTATTTCTTTTCAAAGTTGCGATATGTCGATGGTTCAAAAATCATCATTACAGCCGCTTTAAGAAACGGAAAAGGTGCTGCTGTACTTGAATATAATACTGAAACGGGAAAAGTAACTAAGGAGAAAGTGATTTCGAGCAAAATTAAGGGGATTGTTGCTATTGACGTATCAAATGCATCAGGCCTCTTTGCTGTCGCGGGTAATGACTTTTCTGTTTCATTACTCAGACTCTCCGACTTTAAGACTGTGAAAACATACACTAAATTGCACAAATTTGCTGTGACCTGCTTGAGCTTCTCGCCTGATGGCAAGAAATTGGCCACTGGAAGTGCATCGAACACGCTCAGTGTGCTCAAGGTGAAGTCGTCATCCGGTGGATTTTTTTCATTCATTTATTCGATCTTCCGGTTTTTCTTCTTCGCTATCATGATTGCAATTTTTGCATTTTTCATCCAACGTGCACACCAAAGTGGTGAGCTCAATCAATACATTGATCTTTCCAAAGAGTATGGCTCACGGGCACTCGTTCAAGCGCAGCACTTCCAGAAAGTAGGGTTTGAACTATCTCAGAAGTACGGAAAAGAGTACTATGAGTTAAGTCAGCATTATGGGAAGATTGGGTTTGAAATTGCGAGGGATCAAACTTTCAGAGGCGTGGATATGGTCAAAGATCAAATAAGCAAGCGTAAAGCGTCTTACAGAGAGAACGACGTTATTTCACACTCATTTTCAACATCTACTTCCTTACCTGATTGGGCTGATGAACATAACGAAAGAACCTCGACGATTCAATCGGATATAGTGCGGGAAGTTACAAAAGATGTTCATGAGCTCACAGATGTTCCAGGTGAAGTGGACACCTTATCGATAATCAACGCCGCGACACAGCTATCGATGATGGGATCAGCCGCCCCAAGTGATCATGTTTCCAGTCCTGAGATTTCCGCAGAGCAATCAACAGAGTCCGAGGAGATAGTCGAAGATGCTCAAAGATTCACAGAAATTTCAGAAGACACGCGATCCTTTCCTTCTGATGGTCCGAGTAAAGATTTATCTGGCATGATGACTGAGCAGATAATTCAAAATAAAGACGAAGAATCTAGATCTGCACATGAGCCAAAGACTCATGCAAACACAGAGGCCCATTTTTCGGAGTACTCTAACAATTCTCCTCCGCCTGCTGAAGATTCTGCTCCTGAGGGAAACATGAATCTCAATCGTGAAGAACCATCTGCGCGCCTGAAAGTTTCGCAAGACGACTCTAAAGATACCCCGGAGATAACCCAGACATTCAGTAGCGTGACACTACTGCTCGCAAACGTGATATCGAGCTCGCTCTCCTCGCCTATAGAGAATGCAAGCTCGGCGACAGACGACATTTTGGGTTTACTGACTGATGGATCAGTCAGTAGCTCTGATCCGGATACCTTGGAGAACCTACAACTTGACCGCAGCTCATTTCCTGACACACCGGAGAAGGTGGAAGGCATTGTACACGATATCGAAAACGGAGTTGTTGGCGCAGTTGAACACGCTGAAAAAGTCGACGACATTAAAATCGTCAGCTCGACTTCAGAACCCTCGTCCATGACTGAGGTGAAGCCCACTCAGGTTCCGGACGGTGTACCCATGGGTCTTCTGGAGGACCACTCTAAATCTGAAAATAAGTATAATATTGGAAGTGGTGTTCCTGATTCTGTCTTAGTTGCATCGCCTAAAGTGGATGATGTGCTATTATCTGAATCTCAACATGCTAACCCTCAAGGGTCTGAATTCCCAAGTCAAGACAGTGAATATGCACTTGCTAGCAAGGACTCGCAGATTGGGCCTTCTGACCCTTCTATGATATACCCTGAATCCGGCGTACCACCTACTGCCGATGTTCAAAGACCAGAGCAAGCGCATGCAAATCATGACGAATTGTGAATGTGCACGGAATCAGGCCTGCTGCAGTGCTTGAGCATGAGCATTCATCTCTCAACCACAGCCTGTCAAAATAAAATGAATCGGAGAAACTAGGATAAATGAAGAAAGAGAAAGAAAAACTTACGGGGAAATAAAAAAAATCGTCAATTAATTTACGTATTGTAGTTATTTGTCTTTCATTGTTTTCGCGGCAATCGATTGCTATGGACTTTGGAGGCAAAATCGTTGCACATCACTGGGGTTTCACATCGCGCGGAAGTGCATTCTCATCAGTACCAAATACTACATTTTAACCGGACGGGTCTAAAAATGTCTGAGTTTGAACCTTCTGACTGGAAAAAGACCCGTGTCCCAAATCTTGCTCAACTAGATTCGCTTCAACGGTGCTTGATTTGTAAAGACTTCCTCAAAGCGCCCGTTATCACGTCTTGCAATCACACATTCTGTTCACAATGTATACGGCAGCACCTCATGAGCGTAAGCAACTGCCCTTTATGCAAAGCCGAGCAATTTGAGAGCAACTTGAAACGCGTCATTCTTCTTGAAGAGATTGTTTTGTGTTTCCAATCTCTCAGAGAAGATCTCATATCGTTAGTCACTTCGAAGAGTGATGGATCGCCTGATCCAGCCGGTACTGAGAGGCCGGGTCAGAAAATGAACCCCTCTGATAAGGAAATCGAGATAATAGATATCACTGATGAAAATGCTGGCCCCGGCACTGAATCTACTTTGAATAACGAACAAAAACCAGGGCCTGGGTACGTCCCATGTCCTGTTTGCGGGGTTGTAATGAGGAAGGAGCATGTGCAAGGAAGTCATTTGGACTATTGCTTGAGTGGAAAGTCCGACCCAAAGCTTGCTATAAAAGCGAGTCTGTCTAAGAGAAAGAGAAATGATGTGCTCCTGTTCTTCCAAAGCCAAAAACTACCAAAGGTCTCAAAGCAGGCTACAGTTCCGTTAGATCGTGAGAAGTTCTATTTTGAGCAAGGTGAAAAGCATCACCATGACGTCAAACGGATCCCTAAAATCGATTTTGCGTCGCTCTCCACTGCTAAGATCAAGGAGAAGCTCACAGCTCATAAACTAAGTACACTGGGTTCAAGAACTGATTTAGAATGGAGGTATAATCACTATTATCTCCTCCATCAGTCTAACTTGGATTCAAACCACCCACTTTCGGAACTAGAGCTCCGGCAAAAGCTAAAGCAGTGGGAGTTGTCTAATCTGGCAACCTCATCGAGTGTTGCCTCGATCACAATTTATGGAGACGCCTTAAGTCGTAAATCCATGTCAGATAAAGACTTTCCAGTCAAAACTTGGCTTGATCTATACAAAGACGACTTCAGACGGCTCGTGAAACAAGCAAAAAATACCCGAAAAGGTAAGAAGAAAATGAATAAAGAGGCCGAAGAAGCCGTACAATCTAATCTTTCAGATCCTACGCGCGAACCCATTGAAGCGAAAATGCCTTCTAGCCACCCTGAGCCTACTAATCGGCAACAAGACAGCAGTACTAAAGACTTTGAAAGCGAAAATGAGACCCAGATAAGCACAAAATCTAATGTTATCGACGACCCTGAGTTGAGTTCATTTGACTTCACCAAGTCAACCTTATTTCCCTCGGAATAACGGATCTGCTCGCTTTAGCAAGAGCGCGAGAATGCCCCTTTCGGGGAAACAAGCGATGTGCGCACACTGCATCTTTTCCAGATCGCGAACTCATAGCACATCCAATGAAGAAAACATAAAGAGACTTGGGAACCTGCCACACCATAGTTTGTCGGTATGAACGGTGACGGGCTTTATCTCACTACATATGAATGTGCTCTAGCTGTTGTCGCAACGTCAATGAAAAAGGCAAGATTGCCTCTCGAGACATTGATAATCAACTCGTTTATTGGGGGTGTCCTATTCACATCGGGAGGAATGCTTCATGTCATGGTGCAGTCTGAATGTCCGCGCCTCTTTTTGGATAATCCGGGACTTGTATCCTTAATGCAAGGGCTTCTATATCCTATCGGATTATTCTATGTGGTTGTCATGGGTGTTGACTTATTTAACTCAAACATCCTATTCTTCTCCGTTGGGCTCGCTCGGGGTGCTGTATCAATGCTAGACCTCATTATATCGTGGATAGTCAGTTGGTGGATCAACTTGGCAGGAACTATTTTCGTCTGTTATATTGTTTGCCATTTTTCGACGATTTCATCTCTGGAAAACTGGGTGGCAGGCTCGGTCGCTATTCTTGATCACAAGCTCAAGTCCAACTTCGCGCAAAATATCCTCAAGGCTATGGCCGGAAACTTCTTCGTCTGTCTCGCTGTTTACCTTCAGCTTATGGCCAAGCCGCTACATGTGAAATTTCTACTTATGCTACTCCCGATATTCACCTTCGTCAGTTTAGGCTTCACGCACTCAGTTGCAGACATGTTCATGATCATCATAGGGCTTATAAATGGCGCACCTACAAGTGTGGGTACAGTTGCATGGAAGTTATTTCTTCCAGGAGTCATAGGTAATATAATAGGTGGCATCTTTTTCTCCTTGGTAGTCCCCTGGTATTTACATATTGTTGCAGTTGAGAAAGACCAGAAAAGGCTAAACCTTCCACGGTATGAGATGAGGGATCAGCAGCCAGAGATAAATCAAGATTCCAGAGTCGTACGTGCCAAAGAAGATGAAGAGGATGAAGAGAGTGATATTGAAGATGGGGCAGCACAAGTAAGCTTGGAAAAGAATCTCAACACAGGCCATGCATCTGACAGGCTCTCTTTGCAAGCCCCAAGCATGTTGAGCCGTCGGGCATATATGAGACGCTCGCCATCCAATGTGTTTCCTGTTTATGGAATGGGGCGTCCTGGAGAGAGAGAATGCTCTATAGCTTCTGGGGCTGGTTACGAGCACAAACAAGATACGCATATCCCTTCGGAAGCTGAGCTATCTGAACAGAAGAATAGTGCAACTTTCTTGGGTGCATCTTTATTACGAACTTTAAGTCGACTGCATACTCAGAAAGATTCAGACCCTTATCCACGAGATACTGAGCCCAACTCAACATCCTATTCACGTGGACTTCCATTATCTTGCACGCCGAACAGTATCAATGAAGGTAGTATTTGCTTCACTAGAGGTTTCAGCAATGACACTGCCCAATATCAACCTAAAGGTTTCACAAACGCCAAATCCGTGGTAGCACCTGACGCAATTTTAGAGCGTTCGTCAAACGAAGTTGCCATCTCGCCAAAAAACTCAATACTAGATGTCACAGCAGACCAAGCCACAGATGACGTATCGCGCAGCAAAATAGCTTATATATAATTTAAGTGTAACACAGATGCTTATACTATAGCGACCTTAATGATTTTTCACGCGAGAAGGCACCACCGAAATGCCTGCGCGTGATTTTGCGATATTAAAGTGGCTGAAGAGAGACTGAGGACATGTTCGTATACAAAAACGTTTTTTTTTTTTTTTTTTGCATTCCGTAGATAATTATTTGCTTCGCTATGGCTCACAGAATATATTCTGGGGTCAAAATACAAGTGTTCTTATCCGTCGTGGAATTCAAATTGGTCTTCAGAATTTCCATCCTGTACATAGCCGCAGATGAGCATCTCTTAATTTTACCCATGCTCCCCTTTCGAACCTAACTAACTCCTGATATTATTACTTAATAGTCACCATGGATAAATCAGCTTCCGCTGCATATTTGGATGATACTGTTCTGTGGGATTCATTTGGGCTTGATGCCAGGATCTTGCAAGCCGTTGATCATTTAGGGTTCAGAAATCCTACCTTGATTCAATCAAGTGCATTGCCTCTTGCCCTTGAGGAGAAACGAGATATCATAGCCAAGTCCAGTACTGGCTCAGGAAAAACCGCCGCATACTGTGTGCCAATTTTACAAAACATTTTAAATTCCACGGACGGTAAATGTGTCAAAAGCATTATCTTAGTCCCAACAAAGGAGCTTTCCAACCAAGTTTCTCAATTTGTGGAAAAACTTTTAGTCTACTGCAACAATAAAGTGACATCAGTAAATTTGTCATCTAATGTCTCGGACTCGGTTCTTCATACATTGTTGATGGCGGAGCCAGATCTTATCATATCGACACCGTCAAAATTGATTCAAACCTTGCAGCTGAATGTCAAGAGCAACTTAATCAAATTGAGTAACGTCAATAGTTTGGTCATTGATGAAGTTGATTTGGTGTTATCATACGGATACATGGAAGATTTGCAGCAGCTTGAGTCATATTTGCCCGTGAAAACTCATTTACAAACGTTCCTAATGTCAGCCACCATCAATGAAGACTTGGAGGAGTTGAAGGCCCGTTTTTGTTCGAGACCAGCAGTTCTCAAACTCAATGAAGAGAATCTCTCGAAGTCAAACTTGGTTCAGTACTACGCCCGCACGACTGAATTCGATAAATTTCTTCTCGCGTACGTCATTTTCAAGTTACACTTGATCAAAGGAAAATCTTTGATCTTTGTCAACACTATCGACCGCGGGTATAGATTAAAACTCTTTTTGGAACAATTTGGTGTTCGCTGTTGTATCTTGAACAGTGAATTGCCGATCAATTCTAGAATACATATTGTCGATGAGTACAACAAAAACGTGTACAAATTGCTAATTGCGACTGATGAAACGAATGACTTCACGATCGAGAAAGATGAAGAAGCCGAAGACGAACAAAATGGTGAAGAAAATAAGACGATCCCATCAGCAGAGGAACCAAAGACAAATGCTGACTCCAATCAAGCTCCTGCACCTAATACTAAGAAAAGCAAAAAACAACTGAAGGCTGTTAAGGACAGAGAATACGGTGTGTCCAGGGGTGTTGATTTCCGCAACGTAGCATGCGTCCTCAACTTCGACATGCCTACCACTTCACGTGCTTATGTGCATCGTATTGGAAGAACTGCAAGAGCTGGAAAAGCAGGAATGGCATTGTCTTTCATTGTACCAGAAAAGGAAGTGGGAAAGCATAAAGTGGCAGGAGTCGGCACCTCAAAGAAAGACGAGAAGGTTTTGAAAAGAGTTGAAAAACAGCAACTTAAGAACGGGTTTGAAATTAAGCCCTACCAATTCGATATGAAGCAAGTTGAGGGTTTTCGTTACAGGGCAGAGGATGCTTTCAAGGCAGTGACGTCTGTGATGGTGAGGGAAGCCAGATTGCTGGAGTTGAAAACGGAATTGCTAAACAGTGATAAGTTGAAACGATTTTTTGAAGAAAACCCGCAAGATTTGGCATCCTTGAGACACGACAAGGAGGTATACCCGTCTCGTGTGCAAGCTCAGTTGAAGAGAATCCCAGACTACTTGCTTCCAGCGAGTGCAAGGAACAGTATGAAGAAGGACTTGGGGTTTGTTCCGTTCAGAAAGAACAAGGTGTTCAAAAAAAGAAGAAAACCTGCTAGGAAGACTGATCCTCTCAAGGCTGCTTACAGGGCATAAAGTTCAGGGGGTTTTAGAAATAGCATGCGCTATGAAGCAATTGTATTTGTACATTACATGAAATTCCGGAGCATGCCATAGTAGACGAACCTGCCCCTATATGACCAACTCTTTGGAATCATTGAGCTAATAAACAATCCTCGGTTAATGTTTAGTCTTGAAAACTTTAATGATGACGAATAGAGTCAACTTTTCCATTTATCACCTGAATTTGTCCGCAAGCTTGCACCATTCACCATTCACCATTCACCATAATATCAAATATCACCCACTTAATCGGCTGAGAATGAGGTTCCACAAAAAGCTGGCTAAGCAATTAAGGAAAAACATGAGCTGTGGAGGAACCAATAAAAATATCGATGTGGAAATGAAGGGCCAGTAGCAGTAACTATACCGCAAAGAATTTGTGAAAGTAGACCGAGCAGCCAGGCCTGTCAAACTTTCGTTTTCCCAAATGCTGGATAATACCGTGTACATAATTTGGAAAAATGGAGCCCCTACTGTTTGGTCCAAGAGAATCTGATAGACGACATTGTCAAAGCGGCTCACCAATAAGTCTATCCAAAGCACAGTAAAGCATCCATTGATGCTGCCCCACAACACGAATTTCAAAAGCCGACTTGTCGAAAATTTCTGACGGACAAGCTGGATTATAGATTGAGCTAACGCTGCCGACGCTGCACCCAAAATAGATGGCGCCAAAAGTGGAAAGCGCTCGCCAACACGGTCATAAGAATAAAGCATCTCGGCACCCACAGTTAGCTCCACGAGAAGGTAAACATATGCCCGCGTCGGTCTGCGGTGAGCTGTCGATTCCTCAGCATTGAGAAAAGGCTTGCTACGCAAGTCTTGTAGTTCGATACTGCCAGACATATAATTTGGAATGCGTTGAGTTTTATCGATCCATGAGCAAAACTGATCTCATGAGGAAGTTTTAGCGTGTGAGGTGGTTGATTGAGGCTCATGTGCGGCGCGTGCGAGCAAAAAAAGAAAAAGAAAAAGAAAAAGAAAAAAAAAAATCACTCACACCAGTCAGGGTTCTTATATCTGAACTATGTATTAAGTTAGATCTTCTAGTGAAACCAGTCTGGCTTTCCAACACTTAGGTGGGAAAGCTGGTCATTATATAGTTGGAGCTGACAATGGGTCAGCTAACTACAATGGTAGTATTGAGTACAAATCCCCTGTATAATCCCATAATACAGGTTGTAGATTCGTTGCCCCATCATTACTACCGCAGGTTCTCATTGTTAGGCAGTTGATGGCAACTTGCCTAAATGGGACACCTCGCAACACCAAAGACTTTAAGAATGGAGGTCTTGAGCAGCGGAGCTCTGGCCGAGACAGAAACTTATAGCTAGACTTCGGACGAATTGTTGTCAAAATCTTGAAAAGTTTAGTTGTTGAATCCCTCCTCTCTAAAGAAATAAGGCATAAACTGGGGGTGCATATTTTCTTTGGAGATTGTTCTCAGTAGGTTATGTCTCACACCCATCATTTCATAGAGTTGGCAAGCCCCGTGATATTGAGTCTTCCAGAATCTAAACTAGGTTAGTAAAATATGTTATTATATATTTTGCGAAGAGTGAATGAAAAGCGTTTTACAAAAAATCAGCACCTTTTGTTCTCTTTAGTTGTGTATATCCAAGGAGGTTCACTCGCTACTTTTTCACTTATGGCAACGACCACGAACAAAAAAAGTTCCGGCATATCGTCTTCAAAATTGGAGACTTGATGGCTTATTGAGTTCAGCTCTTGTGAAGCCTACTTCGGATGTTTGTTTATATCTTTCTCGTGGAAGAGGCGATTGCTGCAAATTCGCAAATTCGCGAGTAGGAATATGTTCCATGGATTTCTGCGGCTTGCGACTCCTATATTCTATATCAAAAGCTGTGGCTCCAAAGCCAAGAGAATTAGCACTTGAAAAATATTTACCTGTGATGGTGGTTCACAATCCTAACAACTGGTATGTCCGACACGTTTCAATAAAGAATATTAGCTACCTTTCCTGCTGCTAACATCTTAGGCACTGGGTTGACAAAAACTGTCTTCCATGGACCAAGCAGTACATGGAAAAGAATGTCAAGGAGACTGCGTTCGAAAATGACGCATTTAAGTTTGTGGTAGTCGCTATCGATAGTGTTTCTGGGGACTGTGATGTCACACAAAGGAAGGGTAAGGTTTTATGCATCTATGACATGAAGCTTCAGTTCTCAGTTGAAGGTGTGAAGAAAGACGAAAATAAGGACTTGCTGGGCACAGTATCGCTCGAGGAATTCGTACATGACCAGGAGGAAGACGATTACGTTTTTGAAGTTGTATCAGATTACTCTGCTGAAATAGAACGCTTGTTTGTGCCTATCCTTAGGTCCAAACTCATGAACTTCCAACAAGATCTCATCGAAGCACACGGTAGAGATGTGCAACATACTACCTTCTAAGACATAACAGGAAAGTGTTTAGGCAAATAATAAGGTTGTAGATTTAGTAGTTCATCATTAGTTCATATATTCGTAAAATGCTAGTAGCCCCTAATCCTATATCAGCATCCATCGAAACCATCCGGAACACCTTTCGCATGCCGTGCACCTTCACGATTATTAAGGTAAATTTGTACACCGCCATACGTGTTCTGGTCGCTCCCTATGCTGTACCAAGGAATGAGCCCTTGCTCGATCGTCTTAATAACCTTATAGACATCCTTGTTCTCATAGGGAATTCCCGTGGTAGGGTCGAAATACCGCACCTCTTTTCCAGATATGAGACATAACTTCTTGTGCCCGTTCGGCAAGTAAAGACCTGTTGGAGCTTCTGTGCGGATCTGAATGTCGGCTGTTTCTTCCTTCTGCACGTCTTCTTCCTCCTCTGTGATTATTTCCTTCACACCAAGACGCGGTAGCCTTTTAAGTTCTTCGAACATTGTATCGTCCTCGGCAATCTCCGTAACCGGCTTCAAAAAGTCATCTTCTTTCTCCTCTTTCATCATGGCATATGGATTTTCCAGTCTAATGCTGCTCTTGAGAATCAATTTCACTTCTTTGAACCTTCTGGAAGCTCCGAGGTTCGCGTCCTTTCCGAATAAGATTGTCTTCATTTCAGACTCCGGAAGATAAGGATATTTGTCCTCGTCGAATTCCATGAGAGTGATGTAGTTTCTGCTGACATGCTGTACGGGCCCCTCATAAATAAAGCCATCATCTCTGCTTGGTCTGTAAGACACATCGGTTTCCTGCTCCTCGTTGTGGTCATCAAGTTCTTCTTCTGCTGAATTCAGTTGAGGTACTTCTGCTTCTTCTTTTTCCTTTCCTGCTTCATCCGCAAATTTAACCTTCTTTTCCTCAATACTTGGTTCTGTTTGTAGTGATTCTGATCTGGGTGTATCATCTGAACCAAGAATTGAAGGTTCAATGAAGGCTTCTTCGTCAAGACTGAGAATTTTGTCCACCATAGATCCTTGTTTTGTCTCAGTATCAATCGTTTCAGGTTTGGGCTCTATCCCTGTATTCTCCTCCAGTATACCTTCAGACTCGTTTGAGACTTTTTCAGGCAAAGCTTTGAAAAGTTCTTCTCCCTGATAATTACTCGTGTCGTTCATCGTCACATTCTCCTCGAGGGTTTCAGACCTAGATGCCTCCTCATGCTCAGTACGTGATTTCTCCACTGTATCATTCGATGAACTTGTTTTTTTGGGGGAGGCGTCGTCACTTCCAGCTTTATCTTTATCCTTCGTTAAGTCTTGCATAACTGGCACATTAGACACATTTTGATCTGTCAATTGTTCTTCTAATGAGGGTAGACCCACTGGATGTGCTTCGGTGGAGATTTGGCCCTCGGCCTCGCCTTCTTGAATATTGTTTCCATCTCCTTCGTTTATCATCGACTCCTCGGACTTCGCCTCTTCACTTTTCTGTTTCTCTATTATATCTGTTTCTTTTGCTTCTTTCTCTTCCACCATTCGTTTCTCCTCCATTTCCTTCTTGTAGTACGGTAACTCTGTATCAACATCCCCAGGGCGTGGGTCGTCAGTTATGTCTGAGGGTGCTTTTCTTCTACGGCCCCTCTTCTTCTTATCAAAAAGATCTTGTACATGCCTTGAGTCTTCAATTTCGTCCACTGGGGCGACAAAGGTTTCCCTTGATAAAAGTCTGATCACTTTGCGCAACTTGACCCGTCTTTGTTGAAACATTAACTTCTGATGCTCTTTCTTTACGATTTCTTGCTCAAGAAAACTGTGTAGCGACAAAACATTTTCTTTTTCTGTTTCCACGGCTTGTGCAAGTCTGTCTTCTTGGGTAAGCTTCACTTCATCAACCCTCACAAGTGGCGTTAAAGCCGCTCGCCTTGATTCGTCCTGCTTCAATTTCTGGACCAAAATCTCCTTGTTTCGCATAGCCGACTTTCTCGAAGACGCTCGTCTATCCATGTTCATGAGCAATTCGGAGTGCTTGGTGTTAGGCTTGGTTTTAGGTATCGCTGTATTTAGCTTCGGTTTTTTGATGACAGGAATCACGGGACCGCTTGATCTCTTTCTCTTCTTCTCTCGTTCAGTTTTCTGTAATTCTCTTTCACCTTCACTTTCATCATTTTCGGACTCTGATATGTCGGAATCGGAGAGCATTTCATCCGAGTTCACTGCTGCTTCAATGTCTGAACTACTGCCCTCGTTGTCTGCTTTGGTATGTGCTTCAAAAGTATGGCCTTCTACCTCTCCTTGTTCTTCTGTTTTTTCATCTTCATCGATTTCAGAACTAGTAGCTTCGGATTGTTCAAACTCTTCGTCATTTTCATCCTCTTGAAACAATAGCTGTACGTTTTCATCTTCCTCTGAGTATACGATATTTGAGACACCTGAGGCTTGCTCTTCTATTTCAATGAGCTGTTTTAAGCGGGACCCTGCATTGGATCTTTTAGCTCTTGTAGCCACCAAGCTATCTGGATCCAACATAACTGTATGGTCTGGATGCACAAATTGAAACTCGATGAGAAACAAGGGTTTCATTTGAGCTAATCGCGGCACCCGCATCAGAAAGCAGGCCACGGAAGTGCACGCGTGAATTCAAACTTTTCGCTGGAAGATTCAATTTTGCAAAAACCTTGTACTATACCTGATAATATTTATATTTTTACTGAAAGCCCGATGCTGTCGAAAGAGAATTCAATAAAGGCTTGTGATGGCCTTTTTTTCTTTTTATTTTGTCAAATCTGTTTATTAATACGTTAGACATTTTTCTTGCAAAACACATTCCGGAAAATCACTTGAAATTGAATTACGCAAAACGATTTTGCTTATCAGCAGTAATATAAGAAACTACGTTTTTATCCCGCAAAATTCGAATTCAGAAAGAGAGTAATAAAGCTTTTCTGCAAATTAATTTTCAAGGCTGAAAATTACTTATGGATTACCTGCTACTAATATTCAAAGACATTTCATATAATTCTAGAGTATCAAAGCACTTACTTCTCAGATCTTTTTCAGAGTGCCTGCATGAAATCAGAAGGTAACGACGACTACTTCTTTGTCATGATTAGGAGGGCATTGCAAATATCTCGACAGACAAGGTCATGGAGAAGTTTCAATGTGTCGGCATGTCTAAACCATGACTTAACAAAAGCGACCTCTGCTTCTCAGGATGAAATGTCTCATTTCAATGCTTTAGCCTCATCATGGTGGGATGTGGATGGCCCACAGAGAATCCTCCACAAGATGAATCTACTTCGGATGGACTACATCAACGAGGTAATCAACAAAAACGTCAAGTTAAACCTGCGCGATGCTACTCCGGATGATGAGGTCTATATTGCCCCATATAACTTAGACTTGCTTCCACAGTCGATTAAACAGAGAATCTTGCAAGAACAGGATGAGAAAAGGGCAGAAATATTTGCTGAAAAGCCTTTCAGAGCATTAGATGTGGGGTGTGGCGGAGGAATCCTTTCTGAGTCTTTGGCAAGATTGAACTTTGTAGATTCGGTGAAAGGTATCGACTTATCTGCGGATGTATTGGAAGCAGCCAAGATGCACATGAAAAACGACCCAGACCTCACGGGGGTGTTGCTGTACGAGTTTAAGGCCATCGAAGATTTGCCCAAAGAAGAAAAGTTCGATCTTATCACTGTTTTTGAGTTGCTAGAGCACGTCGAGTATCCGTCCCAGATAATGTGTGAGGTGTTTGATCGTTTAGAGATCGGCGGGTTTGTCTTTTTGTCGACCATCAACAGAGATTTCGTCAGCTGGTTTACAACCATTTTCATGGGTGAACATGTCTTGAGAATCGTTCCTGTCGGAACACATACACTCAAAAAGTATATCAACGAGACGGAGATCCGTGACTGGTTGCTGACAAGCGATTACAAAGATGAGTTGCAGGTGGTTGACTCTCGCGGTTGTATCTACTTACCTGCTTGTGGCTGGAAATTTACAACCAAGCCTGATGTCGGAAACTATTTTATGGCCTTCCAAAAAATCAAGTGAAATGATTTTATAAATCTTTGTAATAACTGTAAATTTGCAACTCGACCAACGGAATCTAGCATTCAGGGTCTCTTTCAAGTGAGCATCGTTACATGGTGATCTGATATAGTTTGCAGTTTTACTCTTTTCAAATGGTAGAATTCCTTTGTTTCACCCTCTATGGTGATACCTCTTTGTCCTATCTTCAACCAAAACTGCTTATTGGGATGCGCACTGCACACCTGGACCACCTTGGGCTCCCTCATCCTCATCAGAGTCGTATGCATCACGTTTTCCACCAGCCTGGTGCAATCTTGGGTCTACCTCAGCCAAGTCACACTCATCTACTTCGGCGCCCTTAGGAATGACGCTCTTAGTTCTTGGTGGCAAAATAGACTCCAATTGTTGCAATTTCTCCTCAGACGCAAAGTGAGTCTCGGGGAATTTGACAGAGAACTTGATGAACAAATGACCTTTGTCACTGTTTCTGTAGACAGGCATACCTTGCTTCTCAATGACACGCAAAGAACCCGGTGAAATCACTTCACCTGGAAGGATATTGAACTTGATGTAATCGCCAGAGATATGCTTAAACGAGACCTCACCACCGGCCAATGCAGTTAACAAGTCGATTTCGGATTCGTAATACAAATCGTTACCCTTTCTTGTGAATTTGTTATGTGGCTTCTCATCAACAACGAACACAACATCACCGGGAGTGACACCTGGCTCTTGGTCACCCTCGCCAGCGAAAACAATTCTTTGGCCGTCCTTCATGCCTGGGTCAATGTGGACCTGCAATATCTTGCGCTCAGACAGAGTCTTCTTACCTTTGCAAGCAGTGCACCTGTCTTTTGCATCGCAAATGTCTCCATTACCTTGACAAGTGTCACAGGTGGTTTGGAATCTTTGGATCATTGGTCCCATCTGCCTAGTGACAAATTTCATTCCAGAGCCGTGACATGAACTGCATTGCTTGATCTTTCCTTCTTTACCACCACGGCCCTCACAAGTCTTACACAATATTGTCTTGTTCAAGGCTAACTTGGCAGTCCTTCCCTTGTACAACTCCTCTAAAGTGCAGGAGATAGTGTGCTTGATGTCTTTTCCTCTTGTGGGGCCTCTAGATGCACCGCCACCCATGCCACCGAAACCGCCACCGAAAAACTGAGAGAAAATGTCGTCCGCTCCCATACCTCCCATGCCACCGGGACCGCCAGCACCGCTCAAACCTTCAACACCGTACGTATCATAAACCTCTCTCTTTTGATCATCAGAAAGCACCTCGTAAGCTTGAGACAACTCTTTAAACTTCTCAGCGGCTTCAGGAGATGGGTTCTTATCTGGGTGATATTTCAAAGCTGCTTTCCTGTACGCTTTTTTCAACTCGTTCTCATTTGCTTGGGGCGATACGCCTAAAAGATCGTAAAACTTAGTGTCTTTGACCATGGTGTTTAAGTTTTGTATTTACAACCGTAACAGACAACGATAAAGAATAAATAGGAAGGTTATCCACCTCTAGTTTATCACAGGACACAGGATCTTGACGCTTTAAGCTGAAGAGATTTTCGTTTCGCGCCGCTTTGTGGAACATTCTATGAGTTTCGCGTGCACGTGATCCGATGAGGACAGGCTGATAATCGGATATTGGACTCCACTCATGATTTGAGGCAACCTTCACTAGCTGGAAAAGGAAATAAGAGCCGAAAAAAAGAAAAAAGAAAAAAAGAAAGAGGAAAAGAAGTAATCAACCAAATGATAAGAACGATATACATCCGAGTTATATCCGACTTCGATTCACGCCAAAGTAGCACTTCTTTGCAGAATATCTTTGTATATTGACAGGTAGTCTACGACTCCTGGTACTATAGTCTTTATCAATTTAAATCACTTCTGTCTTGATTGCATGAGTCTGCAAACGGTGAAGGTGTTGCTCAAGACCTAGTCCAAAAAAGAGAAGAAGAGCTCAACGCGTCAGACAACAGTCTAGGCTGGCGCGCTGCGCATTCCTCATTCACGTTCATGGAGTCAACAATTTAAAATTTGCAGTCATTCTGTTGAACCCTATCCCGCATGTTCCACAACTTCCGAGACTAACTTACCGTTTTTGATGGTGTGGCTCAATTGCTCTGGGACTGGAATTTCCACAAAATCTCCTCCCTCGAGCACGTTGATATTCAACGCTGTTGTATTTGAGCTGATGACCTGACAGTCGGCATCCACGCTCTCCTGCGATAAGTAAATGCTCCCCTCCTCACATTTGTCGACACTGATTAAAGGCACGACCCCAGTAACTTGCACACCGAACTTAAAAGACTTGATTACGTCGATTCCGGAAATCAATGAGTCGGCAACGACTCCAGTTCTGGTTGTTTCTGATATGGATACCGCATTACCTTTTCCCTTGATTTGGATGGTTACACCGCTGGTTTTTCCAATGAACACTGATTGGGTTTTTTCCACTTCAATTACAATAGGCTCGGACACATCTGCCTCCGTAAAGTTCTCGATAATCCATTTTGAGCCATCTACAAGTTCCTTGCGAGTCGGCTTTTTCTTAGGGATACTTGGTTTCGTGGACAATGCTGAAGGTTTCTTTGGAGGTGTGGGCTTTCTTTGAACAGTTTCTTTGTTTCTTAATTCCGGGTTCTTATGGGTCATTTGCGATTTGTCAACTTTTTTGAGACCAGAAGTTATATCAGAACCTTTGTTCAAGTCGGCGAAAACTGCACTAAGTCCTCCACTTGACTCTTTCTTAGAAGCTTCATCGAATAGATTAGCGGGTGGAGCAGGAGGCGGCGGCGGCGGAGGAGGAGGAGCACTACCGGAGGAACTTGATGTGGTGGGCGTTTTCTCAATTTTGGACTCTGTAACTTCCCGCCCATAGGCAAGCGCATCTTTCAAAGACTTACCTTTGGAGTTCCATGATGGTCCAGTTGTGTGGTATTCCTTCACGTAGGCACGAACGGCGTCGAAGATGGCGTAGAATGACTTGACCCAATCTGCATGAACTGGATCCTTTTCTTTGAATTCCTTACTGACTCTGTTGGCCCAAAACTGAGCACTGTCCTTGAATTCAGAAATATAAGAGACAGGTGTCTCACTGACAATCCATCCCAAAACAGGTGCACCATCCGCTAATGTGCTCAAGTGGTTGAAGAACTCTGAGCGACGATTGGCGTCTTTCGCCGACGCAATTACACCAATCTTTTCGTTGATGGGCTGCAAAAGCTCCATAAACGCGGGATCGGATAATTCAGGCTTCTTTGCCTGCGAGACAACTGTCAAAAATTTCACTTGCTCGGTGAATGCGTCCTTAAAATTGTTAGCAACCTCTCCCACCACCGGATCAATACCCGTGGAGATTTTCACAAAGGGGTCTACGTGGCTTTTGATAAGACTTTCAAATTCGCGAACGAATTTCACTTTCTCTGCCGTTTCACCCTTAAATTCTTTTGCTTGATTTGTAGGCACAGACCCTGCTTTGCCGTCGCCTTCACCACTGGCGGTCTCTTTCGATCCGCCGGTGCTTCTGTATGTTTCCTCTTGAACATGCGTAATTGTTTCCAAACGAGAAGTGGCCTGCTCTAACCGCTTGAGAATATTGACTATGTTGTAGCCTTGTACATTAAACTGATTCTCTTCCAGCATATTGATTCTTCTATGGAAAATCCTCTCTTCGAACTAGGAGTTGGCTCCGCTATCTGAAAAGGTGATTGTCCGCGACACGTGACGAAAACCGGCAGGCTCGACTTGCCGAGAGAGGGGTGTAATATAAAGGGACTCAGCGAGGCGGACAAAGCGCCGCTGGAAAAGAAGAGTGCATGAGACGCACTCTGGTTTACCAAACGAAGACAACGCATACCAACCACCTCAAGAACGTAATTTCGGTTTGTCACTAGAAAGAAGGAGCCCGTCAGCTTACTTCATTTTGGAGATTTCGATACAATTACCGAACAGACTGGGACTATGACGCAAGTTGATAGCGAGCTCTCGCCGCAAAAGGTTCGCTTGATACGCGAGTCGACAGCTCCAAAAGAGCCAGAACCATTTTACGACAATTACAAGGAGGGTGTACCGATCGCTATCGATTTTGGCTCAGAAACAATAAGATCAGGCTTGACTAACTCTGTGGATCCATGTAACGTTTTCCCCAATATTGTTGCAAAACATCGGGACCGTAAATCGAACTTCACATTGACGTTGGTTGGAAATGATGTTTATAGGGAATCGGTACACTTCCCAACGCTTAGAACTGGGGCAAAATCTCCTTTTGACAACCAGATGATCACCAACTGGGACTCTGTTGAGAGTATACTTGACTATTCATTGGAACATCTCAGTGTTACATCAGAAAATGGAGCTCTCAACAACCCAGTGATAATGACTGAACCCGCTGCAGCCCCTTTTTCATATCGAAAAGGAATGTATGAGATATTGTTTGAGGCGTATCAAACTCCAAAGGTCGCAATGGGAATCGACTCTCTTTTTTCCTTTTACGCGAACTCTAAGAAACCAGATGGGTTAATTGTGAGCGTCGGGAATAACCTGACACATATAATACCTGTTTTGGGTGGCCGAGGAATTCTTACTAATTGTAAGCGCATTGACTGGGGTGGGGAACAGGAGCTGGTGTTCTTACAGAGAGCCTTGGCTCTTAAATATCCCTACTTCCCCACAAAACTCAACAATGACCACACGAAGAATATCATTCAAGACCACGCATACGTTGCCCAAGACTATGCGTCTGAATTGGGTGAGATATTAGACATGGATGTTCTCGAAGAGAAAGATGTTGTTGTACAATTTCCAGTCGAAATCGCACCCGAAAAAGCGAAAAAAACAGAGGAGGAACTCGCTCGCCAGGCTGAGAAGCGTAAGGAGAACGGAAGACGGCTCCAAGAGCAAGCACAGAAGAAGCGTCTAGAAACGCTCATTCAGAAGGAGAATGAGCTTGAATACTACTCGAATCTCAAGGAGACAATATCCTCCTTAAGCAAAACCGAGGCGGAACGCAAAGTTCGCTCTGAAGATTTTGAGAGCGTAGCCGAACTAAACAAATACGTCTCAAATTTGATCAGGGCCATAAAAAGATCGAGGTCCCTGGAGACTGCTGATGAGCCCGAGGAAGAAATTGATCCTGACACTGCATGGCCCTTAGCTGAGACGCCAGATTCCGATTTAAACGATGAAGAAATCAAAGAGAAGCGCAGACAAAAGCTTATGAAAAGCAATTATGAAGCAAGAATGCGTATCCGAGAGGAAAAGAAACGCGCGGAGGAGGAGAAGCAACTCTACTTGAAGGAACAAGAGGAGGCAAGACAGCAGGATTTAGCAGGCTGGTGTAACGCCAAAAGACTTGAGTTAGCACAAAATATTGCTGAGTATAAATCGACTCTTAAGGCCATGGATGCCATGAAAGACCGAAAGTCCATGGCTGCGCAACAGAGAATGAAAAACATTGCAGACTTGGCCAGTGATAAGGACTTGAGTGCTGCTGCCAAAAAGCGCCGTCGCAATGGCCCGACAGCAACAATCGATAACGACCCGAACGATACTTTTGGAACAAACGACGCTGACTGGAATGCCTATCGTGACATAAGCAATGCTAGCTTGGAAGAAGAGCAAGAAGCCACCTTAGCAGAAATCAACAGGATAGAGCAGGAGTTATTAGAGTTTGATCCCGATTTTCATACCGAAGACACATTTGCTGCCCTGGAGAAGTTTGACTGGAGAAACCTGGTGTTGCATAAATTCATTCATGGGCCGCGTCCGAACTTGACTCTATCCATGCAAGCCGACGGGCACGATCCAGATGACTTGCTCAAGAACCCCGAGATCATTCGTCGTAACCACCAGCTACACGTCAATGTCGAGCGTATTCGTGTACCAGAAATATTTTTTCAGCCACAGATAGCCGGACTCGATCAAGCCGGTATCCCAGAAATTATACAGAACATACTCTTGCGGAACTTTGACGGCAATTTTGAGACTGGAGGCCAGCTGAGAGCAATGGTGGAGAACATCTTTCTCACTGGAGGTGGAACCCTTCTTCCGAACTTCGCACTGCGCTTGAAGACCGAAGTTACTAGCTTCTTACCTACTGGAGCTCCGCTTAAAGTTTGGAGAGCCAAGGACCCCCTTTTGGATGCTTGGAGGGGAATGCAGAAATGGTCTTCTTCTGAGGAAGCGAAGAGCAGTTACGTGTCCTCCAAGGAATACGCAGAATATGGCCCTGAGTATATCAAAGAACATGGACTAGGAAACATCAGTCTCCGTGATTTCTAGTCCAGGGGTGACACTCAGCGATAATTTGATTACATCTAATTTTTTTTTTCTCATTTCTTTTCTACCACAAGGTGGACTTACTTCTATAATACACCTATTTCTTAGCATGAGGGTTGATACCCTTTCTCTTCATACTTCTCTTGATAGACTTGTTGATCAATTGCAGGTCCTCGTCGGCATTAAAGTCTGCAAAATCATCGTGAATGATACCCTCTTCTTCCATCTCAGATCTTGCCAAAGATTCCTTCTCCTTTGCTCCAGACTTAGTTATATCATGGGGCGAGGGGGCTATCTTCTTGAACTTAGCAACATAAAATCCATCCACATTATACGTGTGAGGATAGTAGCGTCTTGTTAAAGAAATCTTCGGATTGAAATGCTTACCTCTGTAAGAGGTGAATCCCTCTTTACCGATTTGCAATCCCGAGTCAACGAGCTTGACATTCGGTCTTTTTCTTAATGCATAATCCACCACAGCTTCATTTTCCTCCACAGCGACAGAGCACGTCGAGTAGACAATGACTCCACCTGTAGCCGAATTGGCGTCCACAGAGTCAATGGCACTTAATAATAACTGCCTCTGCAAATGTGGGATTTGTATGAAATCCTTCTCAGTACGCGAGATCTTCACCGATTCATCCTTGGCAATGACACCTGTACCGGAACACGGAGCATCTAACAAGACTCTGTCGAAGCCTCCGATGACTTTAGGAAACTCACGCGCGTCATAGTTGCACACGATCGTGTTTTTACAACCCAAACGCTGAATATTCGCAATCAACGATTTCGTTCTGGCCTTGTTAGAATCGTTGGCGAAGACACACCCAGTATTCTTCATCAAGGCTGAGATATATGTGGTTTTGCCCCCCGGAGCTGCAGCCATATCCAACACGCGCTCATTCTCCTTGGGGTCCAAGGCCATCACAGGTAAAAAGGAGGACGCTGCTTGTAAAATGTAGTGGCCAGCCAAGTACTCAGGCGTGGCCCCAATAGGAACCTGAGAATCAAATATTTGTAAGCCAACTTTTGTCCAAGCACCGATAGGTTGTAAGTTTACACCGCGATTGACGAGGGTTTGGGCCAAATCTCTTCTTCTTGTCTTTAATGTGTTCGTCCGTACCGTGGTGGGCCGGGCAACCTCGTTTGCCTCGAAAAACTCGATTGCCTCTGATGGCGAAAAAAGGTTAAAGAGCTTCTCCGCTAAAAACTCAGAGTATCCAAAGTAATCGCAAATGTCTTTGAGAAGTCGAGCAGTGTAGTCAGCACGAGACTTTCCTTCCTCGCCCAACTCCTTGAAATTTTCTAAAACTTTGACAATCTCAAGCATACGCGTCCTGACACTGGTGATATCCACAGGCCGCTTTGCGAGCTCTTCCTCTTCTTCTTCTGTGGGCAAGACATGAGCTCTGGGCTGAGGCGCACCTTGCACTAATTCCATCTCTGCCTCTTCTGCCTCCAACTCATCTTCTTCATCAAGCTGTTTCGAAAAAGCTTCCATATTTTCGGCATTCAAATCTTCCAACTCATCATCGTCATCATCATCAGAGAACATGGGGCGCACTCTACCCTCTTCGTCTGAGTCCTCGAAGTCATCATCGTTGTCAACATCGAATTCATCATCCTGTGGAAGATCGTCATCGTCGTCGAAAAGAGACTTCTTGGCAGATGCTAATTCTTTTAAATCAACTTCTGGAAGATTGTCAGGCATCTTTTCCTCGTCCTGTCTGGCTCTCTTCGCGGCCCTTCTACCCTTCTTTTGTCCGTCATCACCTCTTTTCCTCTTTTCTCCCTGAAAATTCTTCAGACTACCATTACCCTTTTTATCTAAGAGCTGGTCCAAGGTTGGTGGAATTCCCTGTTTGTTTTTAGCCCGTCTACCCATGCTTGATAGGTTTATTCACGTTAAGTAGATAAGTAAGAAAAAGTGCGATGAGCATTAAAAATATTCGCATCTCACCAATTATGGAGGTGAGCGAAAAAACGCCCTCACTACAAGGCTACACCAATCACTGAAATATACAATCGTGGTAAACATAGTCCAGAATTATTGAGGCTTGATTGATAATTTTATCATAGAGACACTCACACTTGCAATTTTGTGAGGACCGATCATCAGTGGCAGCTTTAATTCTTCAGTAATTCTACCCCACGCACATAGGTCCACGGTAACGAACAAGCTAAAGTGGTGAGATAGTTTCAATCCCAAAAACCATTCAGTGCTATACTTAATTAAAAGCGGCTTTTCAGAGTAGATGGATTTGAACAAGAATCGACTGACTATTGTCGCTAATCAGCATGTCCTCATTCGATTGCCTTCTGAGGGTTTAAAGATTGTGCAATTGAAAGACGATGGGATGATCAGTTTGGGGAAATTCGGCTCTTTCAAAGTCAGTAGTATACTTGGCTACCCTTTTGGAACGACTTTCGAGATCGTCGAGGACCAGGTTGCGGTTCCAGTCAAGTCTCTAACCAATGTCGAGGAAATACTTGAAAATGAGATCGAAGATGAAGAGTTAACTAGGGATCAAGTGACGAAATTTTTCGAAGTTAGTGCAGAATCAAACCAGGACATCATCAATATTGGATCGAAGATCCAAAAATTGGACAGCAAGCAGATAGACGATCTTAAAAAATCAGGGGCCTCATCCGACATCGGTCAAAAGATAATTGAGCAGATCATCGCTGGGCACTCTGCCTTCGACAAAAAGACGCTTTTTTCACAGCAGAAATACTTGCGCCGTAAGCAACAAAAGTTCTTGCGTCGCTTTCAGATCGAATACTTGGGGCTGTCGCAGCTCTTGCAGTATTACATTGATAAAGATCTTCCGAGGATCAGAGACATGAGTGAAGAAACATTGGGAATGTTGCTCAGTCTTGCCAATGTACGTCCTGGTGGTAACTACTTGCTTGTTGATGACACTTCGGGAGTGGTAACATATGCCATGTTGGAGAGAATGCAAGGACTAGGAAACATTCTTCTTCTACACGAGAACGAGCATCCGAATTTGGCTGCTTTACGCCACTCGGACTATTCTGAGGAGTTTCAAAAGAAAATGATCCGAACATTAAGCTGGCTTCAATTTGCTGAGCCTGAGAACGAGAAAATCAATTGGGAAGAGTTATCCTTGGAGCAAGTCGAAGAATTGAAGCCGACGAAAAGGCTTCAATACTTCCGAAGACTGAAGCGTGCCTCCGATATCAATGAGGCGTTGGACTTAGTGATGAAGAACAGTTTCGATGCCTTTATCTCCGTGTCAACACTTAACATCCCGTCATTCTTGCCCTTAGTTGTACCGCGCGTAGGCGGTTCGCGTCCATTGGTATTTTACAGTCCGTATAAGGAAGCCCTTTTGGAAACGCAACATGAGCTCTCTCATGACAAGAGAGTGTTGGCACCTTCAATCCACGAAACTAAGGCCAGGATATACCAGACCATACAGGGTCGCCTTCATCCCCTAATGACGCTGCGCGGATACGGTGGCTACCTCCTTGCTGGAACCAGAGTATTTCCTGCCGAGGGTCACATTCAAGCCGTGGGTAAAGGGACAAGAAAGAAGCCAAAAAAGGACCCTGCGATTTCGTCAACAAAGGTAAATCTAGGATCTGAGATCAATTAGGGAGCAATGGGCCCCTCCCGCTGGATTTTGTTTCATGTTTCGGTGGAAAACTGACAAGTCCACCATTTACCATCTTTTGAAGGAATGACATCAGGGAACCCTTTTTCCATGCAACGACACATCGTAGTTTATGCACAGGATCAATATAACGGCCACAATACCAATCCGGCGGTAGCTTTTCGGCAGTTCTGAGTACCTGATCTTCGTAGCCAAGCTCAAATACTAGTCCTTCGGCTCGCAAGGGGATGACGACATTTTCCACGAGGGCGTCGTAAAACTCCAAGTGACCGACTAGGGCTTCACGAGGCTCGTACAATCTAACGGACATTTCTGGTCCGTCCAAGGCCATAGGCTCCTCGTAGGATGCTTCAGGAATGTATGGCGGGTTTGACGTGATGAGATCGACTTTGGAGAGATTATCACCAGCTAGGGAATTGAATACACTGTCTTTCCAGAACTTAACATTTAGCCCAGAACGCTCCATATTTTCCTTTGAAAGGCTTATAGCATCTTGGCTAATATCGAAAGCCTTTACATCTGCTTGAGGAATAGACTGTTTTAGTAGTAGAGGAATACAGCCGCTTCCCGTACACGCGTCGAGTATAGAGACATTCGTGTTAGAAGAAGCATTGAATAAATCGGCTAGACATGAGACCCACACCTCCGTCTCCCACCTGGGTATGAGCACATTTTTTCTACAAATGATGTCTAATGGCCCAAAAGGTTGAGTTCCTAAAATGTATTGGAGAGGTTCAAGCCTTGATCTCCTCTTTATTGCCTGGGTCCATTCCGCTCGCGGTAGCTCTGCTTGTATCCATCGTAATTCTGATCTGGCTAAGTCAAGATTGTATGTTGCTTTTAGTAAAGGAGCCAACAATGGATCGTATGCATGCGCTTTTCTTATCATTGCCCCGGATATTCGAGGCATATTGTTTCAAGACTTGTAGGGATATCTCAGTACAGCTGTGTCTTCATAAGGCTCATGCAAGGAGTGCGGCATGCTCGCGTGGTTTCGATCGCAGAAGGACAAACCAAAAATTACGGGATCAAGAATTGCATATTTGTTTCCTTTGTCGACCAGGTAGACCGCACACAAAACCTATTTGAAGTCAATCCAGTAATGCAATATTTGTACTTTGTTCTCTATATACAAGCTCACAACCCCTTTCTTACATAGTACATATACGATCTCTCATGCACATGGTCAGGGAATGGCGAAATCACTTCAGAGTGGTCAGGCCTGGCCACAGGATCGTTCAAGTAGATGGCATGGCAAGTCTCGAACGAGATCTCGATATGGTGGGGCAAGATGGCGAATGCTCCGATAAATGGTCTCGGCGTCCAGGGCGTGAAAAATGGTTTTGATGGGTCTTGGCGACCGAACAAACCTTTTTGCCAGGGTAAATCAACTAGGGCCTTGGACTCGTCCTGTAACACCGCATCCTTATCCAAAGGAGCGACAGATTTCAAGGATTTACCGAATTTCGTTGAGAAGGGCAATACCTTCGTACCCTCGGGCAACTTCAGTTTTTCAGCCTCACGCCTAATCCTTTCCAATTGCTGGTTGACAATTTCGCTGAGAATCTTTTTCACACTCGCAGCCTGTTTAGCCGCTTCAGATGAACTGTGGTCAGTACTCTTTAGAGCGATGAACTTCTGGCACTCTTCGAGAGAGTTCTTGGCAACTAACTCATGCTGAGCACTTTTCAAAATCTTGTATACTTCGATGCACTTGATCAGATCAGCATTGTTCGAGGAAACAAGCGAGAAAAATTGCTCAGGTATGAGCTCTTCAACATCTTTACCCTTAGCGATCTTCAAAATTTCACTCAAAAGTGACTCTCTTGTGGTATTCTTTTGAGTTTTGAGCATTTCTGCCTCGATAGTCTCGTTGAAGTGCTTCACTGTCTGCAGTTTGGACTCCTTCTCGGACTTATCCAAGGTATTTAATGAGGGAGGTTTCATTTGCTTTAAATCCCACATATCTTTGGGATTTTGCTTGGCAGCATTTACATATTTGTTCCAAACTGCAATCTGCTTGTTGTCCACTTTAACTGCCTGCTCGACACTGGGCTTAACTCTACCCATGGCAAGCATAACCTTTTCAGGTTCCACGCTGAACACATCTCCACTTTTCAATGGAAACGCCGGATGTCTGATCGTCACTCCATTCACTTGAACGTTACCGCTTCTTATGAACTGCCGGGCTTGTCTCACTGAAGATGCAAACATCGAGCGAAACAACGCGAACTCAAGTCGCTTCTCCAATACAGCGAATGTTTGTAAACTCATTGGCGTGGGAGACACTTCAACGCCCTTCAAAGAGGCATCTAGTTGTGCCACAGACTCCAAATTAGGCAGGAAAAGCGTTTTCCACCTACTTTCGGTCAAATGCTCTCCGTGATAAGCCCTCGTTTCTTTCTTGGCTTTCCATTTCTGCTGAAATAACGTCAAGCCTTGGTACCGGATAGGTTGTTTTTTGTACAAATTGAACAAGTTGTACTTGTTCATGGACGCCCGGACACGGCCTCGTGCCGTCGAGAACAAGTTAGATGCTTTTCTGGGCATTGCACGAGTGACGTATTAGGCACTGAATCTATGCTAGCACAGCTGGAAAAAAAAGCACCGAGGAAAGTCGTGCGAGGGCGAAGAGATTGAGAGCGCAGTTGCCAGTGCTTTGAGTAATTCTTCCCAACACCATGATACTTGGATAAAGACAGAAACAAAAATATACTGCCACCTTGTATTAACTTTTAAGCTCTGAAAAGAGTACCCATAAACTTTTGCTATGGCGTGCGATCTGAAATTTGACTGTGACAGGAGTTATGGGTTTGTTTGGCTCTAGGCTGAATATTCAGTGAATCAAAAGCCCTCTACTATCGATTCCCTTGAGTTTTTGCAATGAAACATCAACTCATCATTGGGTGATACAGAGATAAAATATTAGAATAATCAAAAAGAAATTGGATTTGCAAATCGCCCAAATGTTATTTAAAGTCGCTACAGATTCTGCGCTTATCCTTCATAAACTGCAATACATAGATGTAAACATGCAATTCTCTTCTAGCATTAAGTCTCAATGTAAGCACCCCATGTTAACCTTCCCTTCTCTTTTTCTTGTTTGTTTTAAAGTGAAGAATTATAAGTAGGATGAAGAGATTCTTCAGACTCCACCATGCGATTTTCCGCGCGAGCGCTTTAAAGTACCCCATGCGGCTCTTACGTCAATTTAAAGAATTTTTGGTCCCGATCAAGCCGCTTAACTCTACAGCCCGAGTATGTCAGAGATAAGAAAATGGAATGTGGAGCAGGAGATAAATTTGTTCAGTCTTGTATGCGACTATAAGCCCGCGGGGAAGGATAAAGAACAGAACATATCTAAGATCATTAATCGACTAAATGAGGACTTGAATGATGATAAAAAGTTTACAGAAGAACAAGTTTGGGCAAAGTTGAGACAATACTTTGATCTTGAAAAAGTGGATGAGATTGAAGGAGATGATCCAGATGAGTCCACGCTGTCCAGGAAGGATGATCGGTCTCGTACTGGTTCTAGAGCTAAGTCACAGGAATCGTCAACAAACGAATACGCGACTCAAGCATCAGGCAATGAAGTAAACGACACTGAACATTTCAAAAGTGGCGAATTATTACTGGGAGGCGGAGAGATTGCTAAAGCAGAAACAACCGCAGATTTCAAATCTCCGAATGGTTTCAAAGAAGAACCCGAGACAAACTCTTCTGAACTAAGTGATGTTGACGGCGAAGAGAAGGAGATAGAGAAGCTCAAAGAAAAAGAAAAAACACCGCCTCCTAAGCCAAAGGCTAAGCGGGGCCGCCCCAAAAAAATAAAGCCGATTCCTACTGAGGATAGTATAATGAAAGAAACTTCTACAAAAGAAACAACTACCACATCCCCCAAAAAGCGAAATCGTCTGATTAAAGATGACGAAGATGAAAGTGCTCCAAAAAGGCGTCAATCTGCTGCACTGAGTGCCCGCCGGAAAACAAGATCAGGCAATACTCCTGATGTTGAACTTTCTTCGGCAAATGAACCGAACGATAGTAAGAAACACAGGGAAAAGACGCCCAGCGAGCCACAAGAGTCACTGACGAACAGTGAGGAAAAAACAGACGCAGAAAAGTCACTGAACGATACTGAAACTACAATGGAGGCCACTACAGAAGACAGAACCACTGAAGAACCAAAAACCCGAAGATCCACGAGGCAAGCAGTCAGAAGGAGTACACGCAACAAGTAGTTGTTTATCTTTTGCGGGTGGAGGAACCCATGGGATGCACCATGTTCTCATTAAGGGTCCTTATTTATGGGAGTTTGATCATGATTGTCGAATTTGACCGACTTGTCCCGCACAGCATGAGCATGCGCCAGCATGAATATCATCATCCGAGTCAAGCTCGTCGGAGTCCATCTCAGCGAGCTGTTGATCCAAGAGCTTTACATCGACTTTTGGCCTTTTCGGTTCCTCTTGGGGCTGGCTTGATGGGGTGTTTGACGTACTGCCCGCAGCTTTGGGTTCAGGCATTGCTTGTTAGACGACGAACAATATTTAGTGGATAGCAGTACATTTTTGAGATAAGTGTTCCAATGCGCATTTCATGCATAGACAGAATCGACGACGCACGAGATGGAGCTAAATGGTGATACATACTACTTCCAACAATAGTCTAATAATGCAGTTTCATGTGAAGATATAAACGTGAAATGACATGAAAACTCTAGCGAGTATCTGGAACTAGGCCTAAGAAAGCAAACCCCACACCTTACCAATGAATGTTGTGGGAACGTCCTCGTTCCATACAGTCTCTTCGATCTCCCTCACTCCCGTGTCGATGTCTATCTCTTCCAAGGGTATGAGAAGAGATCTCAAAGTGAATGCATGCTTCGAAAAGCCCGTATAGTAGAAATGTGCCACTATCCAGACAAAGAAAAACAAAATCACGGAAATGTACGCCGTGAAGAACGATGACGCGGTGATGCCATAGAAGGCGCTGAAACCTTGCACAAAAACCAAGAGAAAACCGAGAGTAAAAGCGTAGTATGCCTGGTATGGCATCCATGCTGCTTTGAAAGGAAGAGTGTCTCTGCTAATGCCTCTCGACTTCAATACATTCATGAACCTGATGTGCGAGAAGGAAATGTTCACCCAGGTGATCAAACCAGCAACAGCCGTTATATTTAACAACCAGTTGAAGACAGTATTACCACCATTCGAGAGCACCATGTAGCCCAAAGAACCAAACATTGCAGTGAAGAGAACTGCGACATAAGGAATACCATGTCTAGTCACTCTGAGGAAAAGCTTCGGAGCCACGCCAGACTGAGCCAACCCGTACAAAATTCTGGATCCAGAATAAACATTAGAATTCCCAGCCGAAATGATGGCAAGTAAAATGATAGCGTTAAAGATATCAGGCAAAATGGGAGTACCCGAGTTCTTCATAGCAACGATGAAAGGAGAAGAGGACGCAAAATTTTCCTTACTATCCAACTTAGGGTCATTGTATGGGATCAACAAGCCCATAAAAAAAATAGACATGATGTAGAAGATCCCAATTCTGTAAATTACCTTTTTGATTGCGGCAGGAACAGTTTTTCTTGGGTTGGCAGACTCTCCACATGAAACACCAACCAACTCGACACCCTGGAAGGTGAACAAAGCAGTGATCAAAGAGCTCAACCAATTCAAAAACCTCGTCGTATTGATATTCTTCACATACTTGTTGAAGTCGCCTCCATCACCCCATGGACCAGGGTTACGCCAGTACCTGAACCCGACAGGACCGGTCTGACCGGCACCACATACCATACACAAGGCATAAATTAACCAACCAACGACAGCAATGATTTTGATAGAGGCAACCCAAAACTCAATTTCTCCATAATACTTCACAGGAAACATATTGGAGCATGTGATGATGACCCAAAAGATAGTGATCCACGCTGCTAAGGGCACTGCATTGGTCCAATATTCAATAATTTGCCCCACAACAGAAACCTCCAATGAAAATGTGATGGCCCACGAGAACCAGTACATCCATCCATTGGCACATCCTAAAGCAGGCGAACCAAAGCGAGCCGCAAATTGGGTGAATGAACCCGAGCAAGGGATGTATGTGGCCATTTCTCCAAGCGATTGGGTGATAGAAAAAGCGAGAGTTGTGATGAAAAGATACGATATGAGCGCCATAGCTGGTCCAGCGGCGATGGGGCCCTTTGTAGAGATGAAAAGACCGGTACCAATGGTACCACCAAGGGCAATCATAGATATGTGCCTAGCTTTCAAATTTCTTTGCACCTCAGTGACCTCAAGATGAAGGTCGGAGATGGAGTCATCTCCGCCAACGTATTGGACATCCTTGGATGTACCCACTGTTTTCTCAGCGTCATACATGTGTGTAAAATGCTAACAGAATATGACTAATGGTTAATTAAGAAGTCTCAGCGAGAATGAAGTAAGGTGAATAAGTCCAGGTGATTCTGGGAAGCTTTAAAATATGCCAGCAGAGTAGGAAGCTTGGTAAAGATTGTCTTATGCAAGGGAACTTTTGGGGGCAAGGCCTGCGTTATTTAAAATCTTAGTCATGATTTTTTTTGAAAGACCGGCTTTTCTTATCGCAACACCGGCAGCTTGTAAGGCGCTCTATGGCGGTGCAGGCTGCGTCATCAAAATTTCTTGTTTCTCAGCTCATGCGCGCAAGGGCCTAACGAGATGAGCGATGCCGTGTGAGCTCTGCCCTGCGCCGTGCTCCATTAGTCTGTATGCCGTAGCGCGCTGTATTTCGCCGTCCCCGTTTTCCGATGAGAGTTTTTTTGTTCTCGCTTCTACTGAATTGCCTCGGTGCTACTTGCGCTTAGTGATACACCCCTTTCGCATTTCGAGTTTGACTGCCATTAACGGTCATGTCTTATCAGGAGAATCTGTTATGGACATACTTAATCTTTGATAATGCGGGGTGTCGTCAAAATAATCTCACATCTATCTTATCGGGGATCTTGTCTATATTCTTTCATCTAGTTTCGTCCCTCAGGTCTCGTGAACAAAACATGTCGCTATCGGATCTATTTTTTGCCTCTCAGTTGGCGTGCACTGTGCATCCTACGTGGATCGCCTCTCGAAAAATTTTCATCGAAGCTCAGAGCAAAAGAAATTTTAGTAACACTTCAGAAGATCCCGAGTATAACTCAAGCAACTTTAATTTCTTTTTATTGGTTCAGCGTACGCATGCCCCGAAAACTCTGAGTCTGTCCTGAATTGGGTAATTTTAGTGAGGGTAGTGGTGGGGTTGTAAATCGATTCTTTCTTTTTACAGAAAATAACTCCGACAGTACTTATCAACGACATAGGTGTGTCGAGGCTTGACCGGATAAGCAATTTGGGCACTTAACTTCCAGTCACGTGGTAATAAAAAAAGTTACTTCAGGCAGGAGGATGCCTCGAATGGTGGATATACAAGATAAAGCGATTGTAGCAATCCAGTACAACGTAATCTTAGCTTATTGCTCAAGCTAGTTAATGTGTTTTTAGATTAGGAATGGAACCCAATTTCACTCAGGCTGTGAGGATCTTGGGCCAGCCTAGCCTAGCCTAGCTTCTAGTGCCATAGCTTCTCCAGTTGGCACTTGGTGTGTCTAGGTCTTTCCGTCTCTACAGGAGGGAGTTTATATTTGAATGGCCTCTTTCCCTACTGATTGGGGTTTGAGGCCAGCTTTGTTCTAGGATATATTTGAATTATGAGTACTTTCGAGAACACTGGTGATACTGCGCGTTCCGTTCCTCTCTACACACATGTCATAGACATCATATGGCAGAATCGACTATTGTTGATTCTTGCCGATGACCTTTGTAGAAGATCACCCTTATTTCCTCCACTATCCGAATGCGATCTTTCATATACCTACATGACTTCGATTTTTAGACAATATCTTAATACACAAGAGATGAATACACATAATTAGGCTCCTAATTATAAAGAACAAACTGGGCGCGACCAGACGTGACAGAAAGAGTACAACCGTCCTGGTTGTTACCAGTAGATGACTGGTATACTCCGCCCTCGTAAACACATTTTCCGACAGTAGAGGCACCAGGCTCTCCAACAATTTTCACATTGAAATTGGCGGTGTTTAAGTTGTTTGGGTTCTTGATCAACGAGAGGTAAGAAACTCCCGCATCGTAGCCCGCACCGAAATTCAATGGGGCCCAGTTACCAACACCAGATCCATCTGTTCCCCAAAGACAGCCATCCTTCCAGCTAACACCAGCGTTGTTGACGTAATACTGCGCAGATGTTTTACCACCATTGTATGTACGGTAGTCAGTTTCCTGGTTAACAACAGTAAGGATAGAAGAGCCACCAGCAGAAACAACAGTTGGAATGACCATGTTCTCAGTACCTGGGTAATCAGTTCTGCAAATAGCAACTGTGTCTGAAAGTTCACTCTTGACCACGGCCGAGTCAATACCCCACTGACATAAAAAGTTAGTGTTGGTATTCGTTCTGTACAAGTATCCGTTCTTGCAAAGCAAACCACCAACGGAGACACCATTGGCTGGCTGTTCCGATGGCCATTGGGTTTTAGACATTCCCAGCTGACAGGCGTAAGAGCAGAAAGCTCCCTCGGTACAACTACCTCCAGTAGAGGTGTCTGTATGGTAAATTCCAGAGAATCCACCGAAACCTAGGTGTTCAAGGTTGATGATACCCTGCCCCGAGGCACCCGGGAATGAACCACAAGGAATGGTTCCGTCGACAAACTCTGTGGTTGGGGGTTGAAAGGCACCCAAATCACCAGAAATTGAGCCAGGACTCACACTCCCTGTCGACACAGGATTAGAGCCAGTAGTAGAAGTCGAAGTAGAGCTTTTAATTTCTTGAGCCAGGGTTGAAGTAGTGGTTGGCTCAACGTGAGTAGGAGATTGAGTGGTCTGGATAGACTGAACAGGGGATTGAGTGGTCTGGGTAGACTGAATAGGGATAGATGACTGCTGGGCGGGACTAGTTGAGCCAGCGGCTGCTGTAGATATCTGTTCTTGCTTATTACCTGTCACCGTGATAGTGACAACCTCAGTCTCGATCACGTAAGCTCTTCTATGCCTATGGTGAACGTGATGTTGTGTCGTTGAACAATCTCCTTCATCTCTTTTAACCGCAGGGGCTGCCAACGCCAACGAAGCATACGCCACCGCCAAAGCGTAAATTGAAGTGAATTGTAATTGCATTGCTTGTAAGTGTTAGTAATGTGTTCAATGAGATGTTCATAAGCCATATTTTGCAGCTCATTTTGAGACATGCCTTAGACGCGCTACGACGCGGGAAGCGTCAAAAGTGCGGCGTTAGGAGCGCGATTGACAACAACATATACGGCATATAACAGATCCTGCACTTTATGCAGAATACGCGCGAATTGCTGGTGCGTGTCTCATATCGGGAGAAGGCTGGCAGGAGAAGCGTTGCAAAATGATGTTTTCATTATAAGCATCTTGTATGCCTGTTGTGCAAACCATTATAACTTGACTTCCTGCTAAAACACAAGCGCCTTATATTTGTAAAGTCAAGTCATAATGTTCGCTGAGTTAACAAAACCAATACCCAAAATGAAGCTTTTCGAGGCGCTGTTGTAACTTAGCTTAAGACGCTTTCGACAAATTTGTCGATGTCTTGAAAGTCGAAAGTAGTTTTTTTTGAAGAGACCGTCGCTTTAGTGCTTCGTATATAAGCCGCTGACATTAATGAATGGTTTCGATAAGGGTGAACATACCTATCAAGTTTATCTCTAAAGGATCGAGTATTTGCAGTTGGAATGATCACGTGAAGATGAATTGTTAATATTGAAGGAAGGACAGGTTAAACCGGGAAAATTTTCTTGCTGTTAAACAGGTGAAGGACTTATTAAAAACTTTTAAAAAAAAAGAAACGCTTTGCTGTTTTCAACGGGAATTGCGTCTGCTTTTATGGCAGTCAGATGTCTTGTCAGAAAGTTAGCGCGGGCTTGGCATGCGCGAATTGCAAGCATTGTTAGGTGAAGTGCTGGCAATAGAGCGCGTTTTGGGGGTCTGCCAAGACAATGACCGCGAATTGAGCCAACAAGAGGGGGTTTCAATTGCTGGTGATCGACAAGACGCGGTTGACAAGCACTTCGACTTTCTTTCGGCTACCGCAGATAAAAAAACGAGGAGGTATAAAAAGCGTCAAATAAAAGACAATAGAAAGCTTGGATTATTAAGCTGGCAACTGAAGCCACTCTTATTAAATTTCTCATGTACGCGCTATAGTTTCCCCTCTCAGATAAAAGGTCCCAATACGGAAAGTCAAGCGTCTATTGTAATTTTCCAAAGCCCATTGGAAACAAACAACAAATTTCGATAGCCACAAAGTTACTGATCTCAGATAATGATAATTCTTCAAGTCGTTGAGGTAACTATGAGTCTCAGTTGAGAATAAAAGCTTTCGGATCGACGGAGATTGGCCGAATTTCAGCTCAAAATTATAAGTTCTGTAAACGTTGCTTGTTCCAACTCACTTCTATGAGTATTGAAGTAGGGACTCACCAAGATGACCGTATTAGCTTATGCAAGTATCGTGACCATTTGTTTCCATTGACCTCGAAAATACCTTGCACAGTTTTCCGACCTTGAGATAAGTTGTCAAGGGCACCCGTGCACCGCAAACCCGAGAGCTCATCTCGGCTGCAACTCATGACGTGATTAAAATCGTACCTAGTTATCAGGATTCATTAGTTGAGGAAATCCGCTAGCTCAAATCATGCAAGATAAGGAAATCTCTCAAACAGTTTGTAATGAAGACGTGTCATCGGAAATTGTTATTGAGAGTTGTGGCAATTTAGACGCAGAGGTGATCGTCGCCCATCCTGCGGCAGATGCCCCAACTTCTGCGAGAGAAGAGATCGAGACAAATGAAGGACAAGAGAACTTAACGACTACAACTGATAAGGCATTCGAGAGATTTAGTCAGCTGGTAAATGATACCAATGAAGAGAATGTGGAAATTAGTGCATCGGCCGGGCCAACTGAGGTTCTTGGAAACAACACGAACGAAAGTTCTTTAATCGATGGCTCTGAGCCTGTCCAAGCTGATGACCACACCCATGAAGCTGAAATACAGAATTTCATCCGAGGGAGTGCACAGGGAGAGAAAGTTGACGCTTATTCTGATGACGAGTTGATCATTGATGGCGATGGCGATGGCGATTCCGACACTGAATCCGAGAGCTCCTCGTCAGATAGTGGATCCTCAGGCGAATCGTCGGATAGTTCCGATTCTGAATCAGATACACAAGATGGAGAAGATGATAACAACAAATTAATGATTGACGAACTCGACGAAGAAGATGAAGCGATCACCGGCCCCATTTTATCTAAAAATGAGGTCGCAGACGAGAGGGCAATGGCTCTACCAGCTGACTACACTGTTCCTGAGAAAGCTCCATTGGAGTATATTGGCAACATCACTGCGTTAGTGGAGAATAGTGTGATAATCAAGGCCAATGTCTCGGGAGAGTTCAGAATCTTGAAAGATGATTCGATTCTCTGCTTCGAAGACAGACAACTTCTTGGGCCCTTGTTTGAAACCTTTGGGAGACTTCAGGCACCCAATTACCGCGTTAAGTTTAACACAGACGAAGAGTTTCAAAAAATGAAAGACAAAAAGGGCAGCAAAGTCTTTTATGTCGTTCCAGATTCTCAATTCGTGTACACCGATAGTATAAAGAAGATCAAAGGAACAGACGCCAGTAATTGCCACGACGAAGAGTTACCTGAAGATGAACAGGAATATTCTGACGATGAACAAGAATTGGCGGCCAAACAAGCGAAAAACCGTAAGCGAAAACAGAAAAAACAAGAGAACAATGGTGCCACTCCAAGAAAGAAAGCTGAAACCGCAACTGCAGAAAAATCATTTTTATCCTACGGATTTGCCGCTCGGAAACCAGAGCAACCCCCTCAAGACTCACAAACGCAATATCAGCAGGTACACCATCACAATCCAGCTTTACACGGTACTTCACTCCCATATTCTGTACCGAATACAAGTACATATGGAGTACCATATGGCCAATTGCATAACAATATACACGGCCAAGGAGCGCCACCTCAAGCATCTCAAGGCAATGTTCAAATGCATCAGCCGTATATACAGCCGCAAACATATGTGACTGGCCCTCAATATGGACAATATCCACAGTCGTACCTGAACTCGTACGGTGTGCCGTATAACCCACTGTTTCATTCTCCAATACCACAAATGTTACAACCGCAAAATATACCGCATTCCGCTCACTTTCAAATGCTGCAAGTCAATAACGTTCTGGCTTATTCACAAAACTTTCCAATACAGGCTTCACATCAAGTCTATATGCAACCACAAGACCGCTCAAGCATCCATCCACTGCTTCCTCCCATGCCTCCACAACCACACAGTCAACATCAAACTCATATTCAGGAGCAACATATACCACAGCCACATGTTCAAGTACCGCAACTGTCCAATGAAGCATTACAGCAACTTCAACAAATGGTGAGCCAGAATCTTACCAAAGTAAAGGAAGAAGAGAAAAGCTAATCATTTCACAGGAATGTTTTTTTTTTTTTTTTTTTTTTTTTTTTTTTTTTTAATACGTTTTCAAATAATAACGACATTCATGATTCGAACCTACATAAGCGATAATGCTCTTTCAGCGTGGGCAAGCCCAGATTTTGGGAACCCTGCAAGCTCAGCCACCTCGAGCGCATAAGACTTTTCGCTAATTCCAGGCTCAAGCACGTGCTGGAAAATATGCTTCCCGTCTTTACTTTTGACCACATGTGTTTTGTAGAAGCGGATTTGTTGTTGTTTGACTCCGTCTTTATGTAACAAACTCTTAAGTTCACTTCCAAAATGCGTGGCAAACAAAGTTCGGCATTTGTTGATTTTTAACAAATGTACAAGGGTGGCGTAAGCAATAGCGAGCCCTTCCTTACCACTGGTGCCTCTCCCTACTTCGTCAACGATAGCTAGTGAGCGACTTGTAGCGTTTTTCAATATGTTACTCGTTTCTATCATTTCAACCATGAATGTACTTAAATCACTGAAAAGGTCATCAGACGCACCAACTCGAGTGAACAAACGATCAACAATGCATAAAGTTGCTCTTTTAGCCGGAACAAAACACCCAATCTGAGCCATAATAACAATTAAGGCGTTTTGTCTGAGGAATGTACTCTTACCGCCCATATTTGGTCCTGAAATTACCCATAATGAGCCCTCAGTGCCCAATTTCGTGTCGTTCGCCACAAATAACTTTCCATTCTCTTTCAAGCCGGATTCAACAACGGCATGTCTTCCTTTGTTTACTGATAAAACCTTTCTCAGAGCAAATTTTGGACGAACCCAAGCATTCTCACGGGCCAACGTGCCAAAGGAAGACGTAACATCAAGAAAGTCTGCGCACCGGCTAGCTGATCTGATTGTGGAAATATGGGAAAGGACTTGCTGAGTGAGGTCATCAATAATAGTTTTTTCAAGACTAAGGATCGTTTGACTCAAATGTCTCTTGTGGTCAACTGTATCTGACCATTTGCTTGTCTTCAAAACAACGTGCGTTTTTCTCTTTTCCCTGATGTCAGCGTTTATGTCGGCCGTTAAACGAGCCTCAATCTCATCGACAAACTTGGCACGACATTTAACAAATATAGCGTTGTAGTGTCTACCGTACTGTTCTCGGTGTGTTACTGTAGATTTTGAATCTATCTCCCTTGAAATGGTATCGATCTCTTTGAGTAATATCGATTCTTGCTCCAGTATCATTTGGAGGTCTTTGTGATGACGTGCTAAAGCCCTGTTGTAGCTCTTGTTCACCGAGAATACGACCGATGTCATTGTGGTGAGACTAACATTACTTTCTTGCAATGAGCCCAGCTCACAGTCCAGATCCATAGATAATTCATTATCCGTGCTATCATGTGGGCTAACACCGTCATCAAGAAGAATCGTGTTCATAATTTTATCGGCCACACCCAGGGGAATCTGGAACTCTGTCAAAAATTCTTCGACCAAGGTAGCTTCAGCCTGGTCAATAGTACCGCATGCTGCTTTCATTATATCACGGAGCTGTTCTAACTGCTTGAGACCAGTTGCGATATTCTGAAGATGTGTGACTGCTGCACCAGACTTGAGTGCTAGTTTCTGTAGCGATCTCACCAAGTCACCAATAAGCCCCAACTGTGCTGTGATCTCATTGGTCAAAAGCACATTATTTTTAAATAAGGATACAAAGTTGAATCGTTTTTCGAGTTCATTTTCCTCGAGGATAGGCAGAAGCACCCATTTTGAAAGCAATCGGGATCCTGATGAGGTTTTGGTCTTCTTGATCGTGTTGAGCAAGGATCCCACCACTGAAATGGATCCAAAGGTCGATCGACCTGTAAGTTCGAGTGCGTCTCTAGTGCGTGAGTCCATTGCTAAGTAGTTGGCATTGATGTACCTCGATGGCTGCTCTAGCACTAGCTTGCGATCAGGCAAATTGACGTTCACATAAGAAAGGACCAAGTTCATTGCTGCTTCCTCACGCACAGTGAAGTCTTCAAGCACTTTTCGGGTCGAAAGCACGTCTTCCTGGAATTGTAGTTTGAAATCTCCGTACGTAGTCTTGTGATATCGTACAAAGTACTTTTTCAAGTCAGCCAAGTCCAAAAAGTGTTCAAGTCCAGTACCGGGCACATAGTACTCCTTTGGCAAAATAACCTCACTTGGACTGATTCTTCTCAAGTCACCCGCAAGTTCCCCCAAAGTCGTCTGTTGAACATAAAATTCTCCCACAGATATGTCTACCCACAGAATACCAACCGGTAGCTCTGGGTCGGGGAGCAGACCAGGCTTGAATTTAGGCGAGAGTGCCACCAAATAGTTATTCTTCGAATAATTCATAAAAGACTCGTCCACTAACGTTCCAGGAGAGACAATACGCGAGATTTTACGATGCTTCAAGTCCGTGTCGCTACGTATGTCGTTGTACTGATCGACAATGGCCACGTTCATCTGTAAGTCATGGACTAAGATTTTCACAAACTTTTGCAACTGATGAAGCGGAAATCCAGCCATTGGCACTGCCATGTTCAGGGTCTTGCGTGCAGCTACTTTGATGCCTAATTTGGGCCCTATAACGGAGGCTTGTTCAAAGTATAGCTCATAAAATCCGCCAACCTGAATCAAGCATACACATCCCTTATTATCATCTATTAGTTTCCTTGTGGCGGAGTAGAGCGGGCTCAAAGCTTTCTCCTTGGTCTTCCCGCCTTGATCCCAGCTAAAATCTGCAGGGTCAAAATTCGACACTTCATGATCATCTGCTGGATTTTCAGAATATGAATTTCTTATAGAAGCTATTGGGGCTTCCTCTAAACTGGTTTCTTCTCGGTTGTTCAAGTTATTTGCACAAAACCTCTCGTTACTTCGTGATAAAGATCGTCTCAATTGAAGCTGTCGGCCCGGCCTATGGCGCAGCATGCAATGGGGCCAGGTATGAAGTGCATACTTACTGGCAGATGTCCTAATAGCCCGCCCACATACTTCTGCATTTCTACCTAAGAGCATACCGTCAAGTGGGTAAGGGGAAGAATTGCACGCTCTTTCCTTGTTTATTTGGCTACCCTATTTTGAGATTTTCAAGTTTGTCTTCCAAAAGACTCGCAGCCGAACGCGTCTTTCGTGGTCACCGCGTCTGAAAAAAAGAGCCGAATGTCCAGGACTTCTTATATGTATAACTACGGAGAAATTGCGGACGACCAGGTACATTCACCAAAACATGTTTATTTACAAAAGCTCAAATTGAATTAGTAAATTAGGGTTGTATTTAAGAATGCGTATTCCACAGTATACGCTTTAATGTGGGGGAGTGTATTACACCCTTACCACCGATATTTTGAGCGTCATTCACTTTGTTTCCAGCTGCCAGCTCTGATTCAGTCTCCATTAGTTTACTAGTTCAAATACCCTTTGCACCCCGGGGCTCCACAAAGACAACGAATTCTTTCCTCGTCATTTGTCTCTCTCTCGAACTTGTAGTCATACGTGAGCTCTTCATTGGCTTCAATGTCTTTCAAAGCATAAATGACGATCCTTCTTTTTCCGTCGACTTTGATGATCTTGGCTGTACAGCTAGGGTTACAGCAGTGATTGATGAATCTCGCAATACCACCTTTCTTCGTGGCATCGATGACGATGTTCTCGTCAATACGGAACAAGTACGAAGACCCTATCCCTGTTCTGAGATAACTCTTCTCTCGATGCTCTGCTACTTGTTGACGGATACTCTCACCGACGTACTCAATAATCATTTCCTTGGCAGCAATAGGTTCCAACGCATATAGGCCCCAATTATGGATCGCAGAACGTGCAAAAGATACTGGTTTCTTTCTTTTGTTCAAGGCATTGAGATTCAAAATATCGGACTCAGTGCTCAAAATCTGTTTCTGGGCACTGATATCGGCAGCGAATCGTCTGTTGTTCGCTCTATTCACACGCGAGCTCTGTAAGTTGTTGTTGCCATTGTTTGAGTTACCGCTTGTAGTGGCAGCTTCCTCTGAGTCATTGTGCACGGTCTTGAGCGGCTTATGTATTTTCCTTCGATGAGGTAAATACTCAATCTTATCAGCATCAGCAATCTTACGGTAGCCCTGACTCTTGAATGAGCCCGTATCGCACTCCAAATGCTCGGGTAAAAGAGCAATTGAGTTCTCCTCCGAGATGATCGCATTGCGTGTGGACTGGTTTTGTTTCCAGGCCCAATACCGGGGATATTCAATGGCACACGGCTTGACTTCTGCAAGAACCTTGCGCGCCAAAGTGAGATCTTCGTCGTCCTTGATAATTTGCTGGAGTCTAGCAAGATCAAAGATGCTTCCTGCTTGAGGTTCCTCTTCTTCGTACGAAAGTAGAGGAAACAGCGACTCTGTGGACTCAAACCTGCCGTCCGCTTCAGACTTCTCGGACTCTTTTGCATCACCGCCCATTCCATTATTATTCGCTTCCTGTTCGAAGCTTAACGGTGAGCCTTCATCCACTTGCATGTCTTCGTCAGATGATTCGTCATACAAAAGACTTTCTCTAAGCTTGGATGTTTTCTGTCTTTTGTTAGGCTCCTCCTCTTGGGGAGTTGGCGGTGACTCGAGTTCTCGTTTCGAAACCGGGATAGGGGTTGCTCCTCTGCTCGAATCATCTTCGTCAGAATCATCAGAGTCATTTTCATCATAATTCAAAGCATGTTGCATCGGAAATAAATTCTTTCTTTTCTTTTTATTGTCCGTGAAAGTGCCAAGTTTCTTGGAAAAACTGGGCAAACTCATTACAAAGTTACCCTCTGGTCCTTTGTGATTACTTGCCGGAACATGCTTGTGACCTGGCACAGTGACGGCACGCTCCTTGCTCGTTTTTGCCGCTTCGAGTGCTTTTTGTCTTTCAACTTCTTTCTTCTTTTCTTGCTCTTTGAGCTCACTAATGAGCTCAGGATATTCGTTCGGGTTCAACAATTCAAGAACAGCAGGAGCAATAATCCGCTCACGGATGTCCTTGCTCAAGAATGTCTGAAAGTCTTTGATCAACAAATTGACTGCTTCATCCACATCGTTTCCTCCGGAGCTTGATGGGGTGGACGTATTGGTGTGCTTTTCCTTGTAGTTCTCGGGAACGCACATTTCCATGTACATCCTGTACTCGAAAAATTTTAGCCCATCTTCTTGGGTGAAGCATCTGTGGCATTCTTTCAAGGTATTAAACACAACGTAGAATCCCTTCCTGTCAAGTAAAACACGCGTCCAATCATATTTCACCAAAACTTTCTTGACATCTTGGGTTGAGATTTTGGTTGTAGGAACATACTTCTGATTAATGTATATGAAAGGCCTTTCTTTCACATACTTAACCAAGTCTGGAGGTATTTGCACGCCCTTGATGACTTTACTCTTGTGCTTGAAGGATAAAGTTGTCGTATTTTCTAAGTCTTTGAGAGGGTCTGTTTCACAAGAAGCAGTTGGAGTACCAATCCCAGCCAGGGCAGTAAGTTTCTTCTCTTCTTCTGCCTCTTTTTTTTTCTTTGCTTCTAGTCGACGCTTCTCTTCTTTCTCACGCGTTATATGGTCGCTTCTAATGCTTTCCTGAGCAAGCTTGATTCTAGAGTTGAGGAATATGTCCTCAGAATCATTGAGCGATACTTTAAGATCAACACCGTCCACCTTCTGAGGCTCTGATCGAACCTTCTTAAGAAAGCTTTTGGCGATTTGCAGGGCTTTTTCCAATGGCCCTTGAAACGAGAAGGTCGCAATGCCCAAGGGTACAGCATTGATAGGGTCATTGATGAATTTGATTGAGTGAACCGGGGCTCCAAAAGATCCGAAAAAGTTGAGAAGATATACTTCGCTGCAAGATGCGGGCAAATCCCACGCGACCAATTCAGCCTGTGGGGGCGATCCGAGGGAGTCTTTATCGTACGTAAAACGAGCTCTCGGAAGTTGTTTGAACGGCATTTTCTTTGTGGATTTGTGGGGCTTAGAAATATATTGGTGAAGTCCCATTTTGACGCGAGGATCTGTGCTTGTGGCTTGGGGTGCAGCAGACTGAAAATGGAGCTTCCGATGCTTGGTCTTTTTCTCAGTCTTGGTTAGAGTCTTGTCCAACTCCGGGTCGTACATGACTTTGTAATTTTTCGAGGTTTCGATCGGTGAAGAAACCTGTCGCAGCGATAAGTAGGTCTGATTATGCATTTGAAGGTCAAACTTGGAGTCTTCTGGGTTTATACCTGTACGAGGATCTGTTCCGTCCATTGGCGCGAGGCTCATTTCCCTTGAAGCGGAGAGAGATCTTTTTGATGACGGCGATAAATCTCTTGACCCTGCAAATCTCAGATCACCCCGATACTCACTTCTTCTGGGCGCCTTTCCGCCCGAAAACTTGCTGGATCTGGGCCCTCGAGGCATGCTGGAACTGTGATCTAGACCTTTCGATTTAGGTGGACGATCATCCCGAAGATTCAGTCTACGCAACGATTTGGCTCGAGAAGGGCCTGTTGGTCTGGACACGGAGTCGAGCTTCCGTCGCTCGTCTGCTTGGTGAGTAGACATCCGTTGAAATTTTTAAAGCGTAATGCCTATGCGTCCACGAAAACAATGAGAAGATTAGGTCAGTTAAACGCGGTAGTCTTGAGATAGCCCAAGTGGTCACGAGGATCGAAGAGCACTTCAGTTTTTTATATGAGCTTTTATTACTCACAACTGTCGATGAAACGCACAGGTTTTTTTTTTCTTTTTCGTCTGTGTAAAAATTCTGTGAAGGTTAATCGTGAGACAGTTGGGGAAATGTCCCTGGTTGTGTTTCGCGTCTTGAAAAGGAGTGCATGAAAGGCAGGTTTCTTCAACCAGAACTATTCCGATCGCTTCATCTCACATCATCCGCTACTAAAATGAGACGAAGGCATTTCTAGACAGAGTTCTTTTCAGTTCTTGAATTGGTATGATAGATAATATGTATTACTATTCACGGACTTCTCTCAGGGTTTTTGGCGGAATCGACCATTGTCAAATTCCGCGTATTGACATTCTTCGAAACCTTGCAAAGGTTGAGGAAGCCATCGCAATCAGGAAGCCATCGCAATCGGCTGATTTAAATTAACAAGCACAAGGCCAGCAAAAATCTCACTTCGGAAGAGTTCGTAGAGAAAAGTATTTTTCTGTTTATGAATTGCAGTATGCAATAGTTTGCTGCCACAACTTATTCACTACTTTGTTCTAATATGCTTCAAGGGTCCAGGGGAATGAGCGAAATTCATCGCGTATTCCTTCTTTCTGAAATGCCTTTTCTTGGGCTCTTGTACGTAGAAGGACCATCCTTGACCTTCGGCAAAACGAATTGCCGAGTCTTTTGTGTCAAACTTCATTATAGTACCTTGCATGTAATCGGCACTTCCTTGATATCCCATCAAGTCGTTCTCCCAGCGATTACCCTTACCCAAAACATCCCAGTCTAACCTCCAGAACTTACCGTTATGAAAACCTGACTGTGTTGCGGGTTTGCTTTCTTTATAAATTCTCACGACTCTCTCTGTCGTCAATTCTTTAGGTGCACCTGAAACAATCTCATTGGGCTTGTAGAGAGCTTCGTCGTAGACCGCTGGCTGTTGCTTTAGAGTCGAAGAGACACTGAGCTGACGAAGAGGTGTGAAATTCTTAATTATGTTTCTAGCCAACATTTCGTATGAAACTTAAGTAGAAATGGTCAATGAAGAGGGATAATTTCCTCTGGCTCTGGTTGGCCAGAATTGCGAGTGGCTTGGTGTACTGGTGTAACACTGTCATCCAATACAACATGCTTTGAAGTCATTTAACTCCAAAGTTTAGATCATTAATCTTTATGCAGAGGCATAAATTACTTGATCGCTTTCTATATTCACGAAAAGAGTTTATCTTTTGACAATGCAATGAAGGCAGCGGGGTCGTTGGTTGCCAGTTGCAACTTCGATGCGAGCGAACAGCTGGCCACTGGCCGCACGGTGCTCGAGAACACTGTACAAGCATATGTTCGCGTCCTCTGAAGTTTGAACCGCAATTCAGTGCCTTCGATTGCACCCAAGCTTGGCTAAAAAGTACATAGCTGTGAGTCCGCATTCCCTGATCATGAGCAAGCAGCAGATTAACCAATCGCTAAGGGATGTGCTTCCAAACTTTTTCGACGAGTTTCCTGCCGAGCTCGTATCGTACATTGACTCCATCTACCAGCTAAGTCTACAGAAGCTTCCTTCGCTTCCGCATAGGGCTGATGTAGCTAGATATCATTTATGTGCTTTTTTGGCTGTGGAAAAATACCACAAAAAGTTCCTGCTTTCTCCGCCGCTGTTACTGAAAATTCCAGTGCAACCAAAGCTCTTGGAAAAACTTCTAGGCGATATTGAAAAAAAGGTAATGACTAAAGTGTCGTCGCCCGCGTCTACGCCGAAAAAGCAAGCTATTATGGATGTACTGCCGAGTAAGCGCCCTCACACTCCCACTGTAGGCTCACCCTTGAAGAAGCTCCAGAAGCTTCAGGACGATGCTGAAGAGACGAATTTGTTTGCTATGAAGTCTCCTTTTAATCCCGATGGAAATGCTGTGCATGAGCTCAGGAATGAGGCTTCCCCTTTCAACGTGACTTCAAAAGCGCAAAGATCAAGTCCTTCTAGAAGTCCTTTCAAATCATCCCGAGGTTCCCCTCTAAAGTCATCTGGACCCTCATCTCCTTACTCCCCCCGATATCACCGACAATTGACCATGCCAGACTTTATATCATTTGCCAATAACTTTTACATACCTGCTTCGGTCACTCCGCTGTTGCTAGAAACATTCATGATAGAGCGATACAAGTTTGTCAAAAGGAGTGAGTGGCTTCTAGCGTGTGGACTAATTCATGCTGCATACGTGAGAATTAACGACAAGCTCTTGAAGAGCACAATTGGAAGAAAAACAGAGTTTCAAAACCAGCTTTTTCAGTATCAGAAGGGTGGGTTGATGAAAGGGAACATGATGGAGTGGATTAACAGAATAGAAGAATCAGTCAAAGGGGAGCCGTGGGTCTTAGATTTAGAGTTGAAGTACGTACACAATGACTGGACGGTAGAGGATACTACGCGCGAGAAAGAAATTCAGGCAAAACTTGGCAGTGGCTGGGAACTAGTCGAAGGGCTCGGGTCCATGATCAATCCAAGCATGCTGTTCAACAAACATTCTCAAGTGGAATATTACGGTGTATGGACTAGACGGGTGCGCGAAAAGGTGAAGCTGTTGATGCCTGCGAGAGAGCCAAACACGAGAGAACCAACTCCGAAGTACTCTCCTTCACAAACTCTCCCCGTTGAAATGCCTGAAACACCCACTAAACATACTTTCTTGAAAGCCGAATAGTAATTCTGTATCGATGAAGCTTTTTGAAACTGCAAAAAAAAAAAAAAAACGATTCGCGCCATAATGTCTGGATCGACGCGCTCGCCATGTGCCTTTCTCCGTCACACAGGTCCCTGAATTTTTCAAACCTCTTTGAGATGACGGGGAGCCGAGCGCTCGTGAGACCAGCTCATCTCGACACGAGTGTTGAATTGCCAATTGCATCACTTGTCCCCATTCTCTCTTTCTTCTTCTGCCTTTTTCGTTTGTCCGGAAGCATTTCTTTTTGTGTTTTTGACCGTATACAAACAATTCTCTTGTTGCTTTGGACACTTAGCATTGATTTCTAGGAGAGAATTTCAAATAACTGCTTGGGTATATCTGCTGCTCGCACACAAGAGAACCGAATTATCAGAAAAGCAATGCCTTCATTTGGAAAGAGAAAAGCATTTAATGGAAGCGCCGAGCATCCTAATAAGAAACATGCACCAGAAATACCTGATAGCGACCTGGATATTTCGGCTGATGAGGTCGATTCAAATTATCCAGTATTTGATGTGGCTACCGGGAATAACACAGCATGGAGTGAAACCATTACAAAGGTGATTAAAAGCGTCGTATCGGTGCATTTCTCAAACATCACAAATTTTGACACAGAAGTGTGCCTTACCAGTGAAGCGACAGGGTTTGTTGTCGACGCAGCCCGCGGTATCATCCTTACAAACCGGCACGTGGTTGGACCGGGTCCTTTCTGTGGCTATGCGGTCTTTGACAATCACGAGGAGGCAGTCGTGAAGCCCATTTACAGAGATCCTATCCATGACTTTGGTTTTTTACAATTTGACCCTGTTGAGATAAAACACATGGTTGTATCAGAGCTTGAATTAAGACCAGACTTAGCCAAGGTGGGCACAGAAATCAGAGTTGTTGGTAATGATGCAGGAGAAAAGCTTTCAATCTTGGCGGGATTCATATCGCGTTTGGATAGGAATGCACCATTCTATGGATCTATGACATATAATGATTTCAACACGGAATATATTCAGGCTGCTGCAAGTGCTTCGGGTGGCTCGTCAGGCTCACCAGTAGTGAACGAAAATGGTCAAGCCGTTGCATTGCAAGCAGGAGGTTCCACAGAAGCATCTACTGACTTTTTCCTCCCCGTTTACAGGCCACTCAGAGCATTGAAGTGCATTCAAAACGGTATACCTGTCACTAGGGGCGACATTCAAGTCGAATGGTTGTTACGACCATTCGAGGAATGCCGTAGATTGGGTTTAACACCGGAGTCTGAGGCGCGTGCTAGAGAGCTTTTCCCTGATAAGTCCGGGCTTTTAGTTTGTGATATTGTTCTTCCAAAAGGACCAGCAGATGGTCTTATTAAAGAAGGTGATACATTAATTTCAATTAATGGAGAACCCATTGACACCTTCATCAAAGTGGATGTTATTCTTGACGAGAATGTGGGAAAAGACTTGGAATTTGTGGTTCAACGTGGAGGCAAAGAATTCAAACAAATAATTACCATCGGGGACTTGCATGCAATCACTCCAAACAGGTATGTGGATGTCGCAGGTGCTTCTTTCAATGATCTTTCGTATCAGGTAGCAAGGTGTTACTGCATTCCTGTGAAAGGCGTCTACGTGAACGATGCTTCTGGTACTTTTGACTTCAATGGACAAGACAACAACGGATGGGTACTTGATAAAATTAACGACAAACCTACACCGGACTTGGATACATTTATTGAAGTCATGAAGAAGATACCCGATCGTGAAAAGGTCACCGCTTCATTCAGGCACCTAACCGATTTGCACACAAAAAACACTATTGTTGTCTACATAGAAAGACACTGGCAATCTGAATTCCGCGTGGCAACACGTAATGATTCCACTGGTCTTTGGGACTTCAAATCTTTGCAAGACAAGCCGTTACCGCCTGTCAAATACAGACCTCAGCGGGCTAAGTTTGTGGACATCCCTATGTCCAACGAGGACAGAAAAGACTGCTCCAACCTATCTAGGTCTTTTGTTCAAGTTAGGTCATTTTGCCCAATTGCTATTGATGGTTTTCCTTACAAAAAGAATGTTGGTCACGGGGTTGTGATCGACTCAGATAACGGCTACGTCTTAGTGTCTCGAAGGTTTGTGCCACACGATGTGTGTGATATCTACCTTATATTTGCGGACTCTGTTGATATTCCCGGCAAGGTCGTTTTCTTACACCCAAATTTGAACTATGCTATCGTCAAGTACGATACTAACTTGGTCGATGCGGATATACGTAGTCCAAAGCTTGCGTCTGTGCCGTTAAAGAGAGGCGAAAAATCTTTCTTCATTGGCTACAATTATAGGTACAGAATTGTTACTGATGACGTTTGTGCAAGTTCGGTGGCCTCTCTCAATATAAGTGCGAGCAATATCAGCCCAAGGTACAGAGCTACCAACTTGGAAGGTGTTCTACTTGATAGCAAGATTGCTCAAGAATGTGACACGGGTATTCTTGTTGATGATGATGGTACATTGAGAGCATTCTGGCTCACGTTTCTCGGTGAACAAACCGACAGAATGACTGATGTAATGTACAGAGTGGCTTTAGACGTTACCGATGTTAAGAGCGTGATAGACTTGCTCAAAAAGAACGAGATACCCCGGTCTTTGTGTATTGTGGATGCTGAGTTCGCCATGATTACTGTGTTTCTGGCCAGAACTAGAGGTGTGCCACAAGAGTGGATTGATAGATTCGAACAGGAAAGCGCAGATGAGGTCAAATTCTTGTCTGCTTTGAGACTCTCTGCACCATCTAGTGACAAAGAGGTATCACCATTGAGGTTCTCTGATGTTTTACTCACTGTCAATGACAAGTTGGTAACTGGTATGAGAGATTTAAGTCCGATGTATAACAACAAAGAGTTGAGATTCAAGATTGTTAGAGAGATGGAGGTAATGGACATAGTTGTCCCCACCGTGGAAACAAACAGCATCAATACATCAAGAATTTTGTTTTGGTGCGGAGCTATCCTTCAAGATCCTCACCACGGAGTTCGTCAGCTAATGGAAAACATCCCGTCCCGCGTTTACGTTGCCAGAAAAAGTGCCGGTGGTCCAATGTCTCAATACGGTATCCTGACGAGTGTGTTCATTACACACGTCAATGACCACGAGACTAAGGATTTAGAAGCTTTTGTCAATATCACACGCTCTATTCCGGACAATACTTACGTGAAGTTGCGCCTCGTTTCGTATGATCATGTTCCAGGGGCAGTTTCTATGAAGACGAACTACCACTATTTCCCCACTCAGGAGTTAAGAAAGGATACAGTGAGCGGTGAGTGGGTTGAAGTGGATCACAAAAAGTAGATAAATTGAGGTTGTATTTATAGAGAGAGAACCAAAAGGATTTTCGTAGCTGTAAAAGCTTAGGCCCAAGAACCACCAAAGTCGTTCATTCAATTTATATATACAGTCGTCAATCATATGCGATTGAAAGCTTTCGTCATTTCTCACCAACAAGGTCCAAAAGTTTCAGACACAAGCCTCATGTGCCTAAAATTTTGCTCTGTATAATTGCGTGCCTGATAAATGATCTGGGGCAGTGAATCATCCAGTCCTCGGACATCAGTCTTCTCAGCCTCATCAAGATCAAGCCTAAAACCCCAAAGCTTTCTTTATCTTCCTCAAGTGCATGCCCTTGTTCGTCACAGGGACGAACGAATCTAGATGGTTAATGGAGTGTGCGCTGAAATTGCCGTTACCATGATTTCTTCCGGCCTGTTTTCTCTTATACCCGTTCCCTGTTTTGATGAACCTTTTCGCCATGGCTTTGCATGTTTTCGTTTTCGTTCGTGCTTGAATTAGAAAAGCAAGGCTCTTTGTCCGCCCGAAGACTGCTTTGCTAGCCAAGCCCAAGTATCCTTTCATTATCGTGAAATTCAATATGTGTGTGTTTGAAGGGCCAAGACAACGCAGAATTTTTACCCAAGGATGCGCGCCAACTTAATTGCACTAAGTAGAAGTGAGGCCTACTGATGTGGACTAAGAAAAGTAAGAAACCGTTCTTGACGCGGAATTCTGCTGAAGTCTAAATTTAAACTATCTAACCTGATGAATTGGTCGTTTACTGCCGCCCATTACTCTAGACATTTTTTGACTGTTCTTGTTGTAACCTTATTCCTGCTGAATCTGGTCAGGAGTCTCTGCAAAATATCGCGGGGAGTCAAATACGTGGTACCGGTGGCCACGCACACCATCTCCTTTGAATAGATCGGGCATCCTTAACTCAGAACTCACTTGGTTTTCTTCAATGAAATGGTTGCCATAAATAAAGTCATTACCATACTGCTTTTGCTCCTCCGTTAAGAACTTAAACTTCGCAATCTGTAGCTCAGTGTCCGTAATTGTAGACCGCGAAATCCTCGCATAAGCAACCTTTTTAAGACCTCGGAACAAAATGTATTCACACCAGCGGTCCCAGTCCGTGCTATCAATATCATACACCCTAGACTTTTCGCTGACATAAGTGTTGTAATTCCCTTCAAGTGGATTTGTGACCAAATAACTCAAGAGAACAAGAGGCCTAGTTGAATTTCCCATGATCTCTTGAACCCCCAAACTTTGCAATCTCCGATCTTCAACGTCCTCCTCTTGCCCTGAGTGAAACACTACCACGTCTATCAATTCTCCATAGACGTCTAGTGTAGCAAGAATAGCGGGCGCGAGTTCCCCTACAGGTGATGGTAGAAGATGATGCGAGGAAGCGATGATAGGGAACTTCGATAACAATGCTGCACCCCAAGTATGTTTGTTTGGACCTGGTCCATAGTCGACGTACATGCCCAAATCATTGGCAATTTTCTGAGTGAAGTCTCTGTTGCCGCCGATCAAACGCTCAGTATCGGTTTCAAGCAATCCCACTATATCCACCTCGGCTTCGCGGAGTAGGTTCAACATTCGTGTTTCGCTAGACCACATATCGTTATCCAAACCGAAATGAACACACCATATTCCTGTAGTGAATGATCTGCTATTCTCGTTGTAGGGAATATTTGGCAGTGTAGGATACCTGCGGATGAAGATTGCGACGGACAATGCGAGTAACACAGTGATGAGTTTCATGACCTGGCTGACAAGTTGAGAGCCTCTCACCTCAACTCGGGTTATATGTGACGCCTTATTCCGGAGACCGTAGTTGATAACACCAAAGGCGAGAAATCCCACTGATGTAGCCAAAACCAAGTCAGTCCTTTCCCTAAGTAATGGTCCGCCAGGGACAAATGCATATGCGACAATCCATATACTTGCCAATGAGATGATGATGCTCACGAGAAAAGAGCAGAAAAAAAGAACTGGGATGTTGTATCCTGCAGTTGCTTGTCCCATCAAGGGCGCAAGAGATGCAACGTAAAAGCAAAGGCCGAGCGAACCAGCAAACCCTATCCAGCCATTACACTTGAATAGAACGTACGCGAATACAAATCCTGAGGCGGTATACAAAGGGGACTGAAAAGTATTTGGGTGGAGTGCCACAGATGCCAAGATACCGCTACCAAATACTGCAAAATGAAATAGCGCACCAGTCAATGGTGTTGGGCCACGGATTGGATAACCCTCCCAGTTCCAATATATAAGTGTCGATGAATCACTTAGGTAAGCTTGGAGACAAAAAAGATAGGCACCAAGCCCGAGTGACGCTAATAGAAGCGATCCACCTTTTCTTATGATCACGGGTTTCTCTGATTTATATGCATGGGAGAGCAACGCTGCCAATAAGCCGATGAAGATAAAGATGTCGTTGTAACCACCATTTAAGTGGTTCATTATGGGCCACGCTGGATTATTCGAGAAGGACGAGAACTTTGCGATAGAGGTCCCCATCAAGCCCACAAGTAGCGAAACCCATATAGAGGTGTACTTTTTAGGAGAGTCAGTGAAAGCTTTGAGATCTGAGGCCAATGCAATAACGCCGAAACCTGTACCCGCAGTAATAAGGGCGAGTCTTTGTTCGGGTATTTCAAACTTGTAAGAACCCAAGCCGAAGAGCACAGTGAAAACCTTTGCAACCTGAGGATATGATCCGAAAAGCATTCCGAATGGAGGAATTGCTATAAGAAGAGGCGCAAGAAACATCACTGTAATAACAGCTTCATAACCCGAAATTCCCATGTGCCAAAGAGGGAAGTACCACACACACACGAGGAGTGACGTGAGTACAGACCAAAACATGAAAGAATTTATTGAGTTTATAAGAAATCCGAAGAAAGTAAAATCATCAAGAGGATCGACTCGGTCATTGTCTTTTATCTTCAAATCTTGCTTCTTCCTCAATTCTATTCGGCCGGAATCGAGTGTGATTTCCGTTTTCTTGAACTCTGTGATGGACCAGGAATCAAACCCAACATCAAGTAAGATCAAGGACCATTCAAAATAAGCATAGATCGAGTATGCACCTGGCCTTACGTGAACTTTATGTTGTATGAACCAGTACACTAATGGCACGAGTGTGCTGAAAAATGCTATCGCAGTATATGACCTTCCGGTTCTTATTGTAGATCTCTTGGGGCTGAGGAGAGTGACAGAAATGGTCCATGGAATCGTCAATAAAATGTAGCCAATCATTGATATATCGTGCCAGTGATGATCGTCTGTTGATGTCACGTAAACCCAGCCACCACATGTGAACGTTCTCAATATCCCTGAGAGTAATAAGGTATAACTCGCAACTGGCATTTCAGACTCAAGCGATACAACAAAGTTGAGAAAAATTAGCATGAATCGAGGACCGGAAGTGCATGCTATTAGAACCTGGAAAACAGATCTTTCAGGGTAGCGGTCACCGATAGCTGCGGAAACACTGGGAAACCATTCGTCTGGATATCCATACGACGAGTTCTGCACAATCTTGTCATAATGAAGCCAACATCCAACTGCAAGTGCTGATAGGAACGCTGAGTATGCCAGAATTGTATGAGCATAAGCAACATATGAGCCATTGACCGCAATCACACGCGGACTCGTCATCGTGCAAGGTAGGTGGATCGAGGCTTGTATGGTATATTTTGCAACTACAAGTCTTGGAACTCGACGCTTCCAATGCGGAAGTACATGTGGTGCACGGATCTTGGATTAAGGAAGTTGATGTCTGGATCCATGGGACAAATGACTTTGTCCTCCTTTGCTTTGTGATTAGCCTTGATATCGCGATACAACCTGATTGGAATTCTGATGAAGATGCACCTCAAAAAACCATTCCGAATTTTTGATCGTGGTTGATCATAATTGATAAACCTCTCAACAAGCCTGATATGAGGCCACGCAGTCACGCCGATCGCGAGTCGTGCCTGCACCCATTGCAACGACCAGTGAAAGTTCACCAATTCAATCGGGGTCTTTAGCAGAGCGGCCTTAGTGAAGAATGTGTATGTTCTGATTTTATGAATTTTGCCCCAAGAAAGCTGCTAAGTACTAACTGATAGCGTCTTACGAGAACCACAAGAGAGCGGAATTGGTTTCCTTCGATGACATCGACTATGAGGATCTCTCCCAAGTGCAGAAAGCCAGAACTTCTATGATGAAAGAACAATGGATCAGAAATGAAGAGTTGAAAGTTGCACACGATGCATTGAGCAAATGCAAGCTTTACCATGGTGTGGATGCTCAGCAAAATTGTAGGCCCTTGATTATGAAGTACTTGAAGATGATCGAGACCTATCCCTTGGAAGGCTACTTGGGCTATCAGAAGAACGACCCTTCGCAATAGTTGCACAATAAATGAAAGATTGGAACATTTTTTTCAAATACAAGACTGGTCTTTTGAACTAGGATGTCATCGCTACATAAGTAACAATACACGATCAACGAATCAATTTCGGATGTAGCAAAGCATTTTGATTTACACGCCTTAAGTACCCACATCATTCCTGGCTCCGAAGATTTGAAGGAGTTTTTGCCGGTAAGGTTATCTGACTTCATGCACTAAACTAGATATATAGACTCATACTTTTCTTCCACTTTAGATCTGCTTCATTGAAAGATTTGTCAATTCCCCCCTTTCTCAAAACGCCTGTTTGGGTAGTTAGATGGATTTTCGTCAATTTCATGATAGCTTTTGAATCATTTTTTCTTTCCGGTTCGAACAAATCAAACTAATCTTTTTTCATTCGATTTTTTTTGACCAGTTCCTGTGCGAGCTAGAGGAAATTCTCAATTGACTGGAAATAAAAAAAAAGAACTCAAAATCCCGAATAGCCTACTTGTTTATCATAAAGGCATAAACCCCGGCGAGCGATTATGGGCAAGCTCAGACTACGAACGCTTCCTCTCTAATCAGATGTATCAGTCAATAGAAAAAAAGAAAAACCATAACGTTTTAACTATTATGTTTTCCCGAAGACGTCGAATTCTTCCATGAGCTCGAACACCAGCTGGTCGCGGATCAATTCGCAGCTTCCGGTAGTAAGAAACTCTCTGCCTTCAAACAGTGATGTATAAAATCAATTCACACAAATTCCACATCAAAGTCCCACAGAAAGTATCCAATAACTTAACAAAAAACGCCATGAATTAACATGTACCGGAAATCACAAACCATTTTTCAAAGACATGAAATATGAAGTGTTCCATTTTTTTCCTACCCTATATGGCCGCTGAGGCTACCCAGGAGGTCACGTGTGTCCATTGTGCGCGATTGCCCAATCAAATCTGATTCTCGCCTCGGGTTCCGAACGACTCTCACCTCAGAAAAACCTTTAGCATTAGCGCACACAGTCTTCTGTATAACAGCCATCAATACACAATTGCAACATGTTTCGTTTAGGTGCTGCTGCTCAAGTTGCCCGTGCCGGTGCAAGGTATGTTGAAATTTTACAAACTCTAGATACTTTTCGATGTCGATTTTGGCAGTCCCTCCGCCTCATGTTGCCATCACAGTACTAACAGCGATAGAAACTATGCCACCTTGAGAGAGATTGAGATGCGTCTTAAGTCGATTAAGAACATTGAGAAAATCACTAAGACCATGAAAATTGTGGCCTCCACCAGATTGAACAAGGCTCAGAGAGCGATGCAAGCTTCCAGAGTGTTCAACGAGTCCGACGCTGAATTCTTCAAGAACACTGAGCCAGAGGAAAACCTCGACGACAAAACTTTGTTGATTGTAATTTCTTCAGACAAGGGATTGTGTGGCTCTATTCACACGCAGATCTCCAAGGCTGCCAGAAAGAGAATCGAGGAGTTGAAAGGTAATGTTGATGTCATTACAATTGGCGAGAAGGCCAAGGTACAGTTAAACAGAACCCACGCTGACAAGTTGAAGTTGGCTTTCAACGGTGTAGGTAAACAAGAACCTACATTTCATGAGGTTGCGTTAATTGCCGACGAGATTTCAAAGTTGGGCAAATATGAGAACACCGAAATTTTATACAACAAGTTTGTTTCCGGAGTTTCATTTGAACCATCCAAATTTTCTGTTTTTGCTGCCGATGCGATTGAGAAGGCACCAGGCTTGAGCAAGTATGAGTTAGAAAACGAAGAGACACCAGAAACTTTGTCTGAATTTGCATTGGCCAACTCTCTCTTGACTGCTCAAGCTGAGGGTTACGCCTCTGAAGTGTCTGCCAGAAGAAATGCTATGGACAACGCCTCCAAAAATGCTGGTGACATGATCACAGCAAATTCTATCTTGTACAACAGAACCAGACAAGCAGTTATTACCAATGAGTTGGTTGACATCATCACTGGTGCTTCATCTTTGGACTAAGATTGCTTGAGGGGATTGCCAGAATACAACATACAACCATGAAACCATGGGCCTTAACATATAAGTGTAACTCAATAAATCAAGACCAATGGAAAAGCCTCTCGATTCTTTGTATGCTCCAAATTGTCATTTTCGAAAGTTCGGTAAACTATATAAGTCAATCTCTCTTTGCTGCTCCGTATATCTTACGAATGAATATGACAGCAGTGGCTACTCCAACCGCACCGCAACTGACACCGATAGCAGCTGATGCTAGGGACATGTAGGCAAAATATATGATTATGCTGACGAAATCTGTCATTTGCAAGTTGTAAGCAAAGTAGTAGAAGGAATATCCTAAGACGTACCATCCAAGACTGGAGCTTGCCCTGAAACAAAGCCATTGCCAATTTGGGTTATTGTAAATTGTCAAAGAGATATATGTGGCAACAATGGCTGATTCAGCAACCACAACCAAAAGTAGCACGGTTGTTAAAAGAAGGAACCCATACTTATAGTAGAACGTGGTCTTTTCAAGCCAAACAGAGTTAAAGATAAAAAGAAGGTCCACGTAGATGATGCCGAACGGTATCAAGCCATAAGAAACAACTTCAATGATGGGGCCCATTAAGAACGATCGTGAAGTGCCGCCAACTTTCTCAACATTATGAGGCACGTAAGATTTGACGATAAAGGAATTCGCTGTGAATTCATACTTGTTTGCCAAAGCACCCCCAAGAATACCGAAAGGAAGCTCGATGACACAAAATAGTAAGACAATCACAATGATAGTTCCAAAAGGTATGGCATTGGAGGACTCTTTAGCCCAAACGAAAAGGTTTATGAACATGACGGCCCAAAAGATGGTAAACGGAAACATACCGGCAAAAGCACTTGACAAAAGTATGGCCTTCGGGGTCTTGTATACCGTGCTTGGCAGTTCATTCGCCAACAATTTATGGAGTATGATTCCGAAAAAAGCAGACACGAAGCCTGATGCAAGGAGAATGATGACCGAGCACGTGAAAAATGCACCTTGGTGATTATTAAAGAATGTATTTGACGAGCTCGTGCCAAGACTCAATTTATTGTTGACTGCGAAAATGAAAACCACACTCACCATTGCCACAAGACACTGAATACCGCTGGCGCACAACGTACTCAAAAGTGTAGTTTGGTTGGGTGGCTTCATTACCACCTTAACCAAATTTTTCCACAGACCAGAACTTGCATGTTTGTCTTGAATATCCGCATGCGATAACGGAATAGACGATTCTGATTGCAAATCAGACTTCAACAATCTGAACATCACAATGGCAACAACCATCGAAACAAGACAGGCAAGCATCACAGAGTTCACCAAAGAGAGAACGTGGATGTGATTGCTAGTTTTGGAAGACTCGTTGTTGTAGTACATATCCCATCGGTTATTGTAAGTCACGAAATTGTCTTCCCTCCAATAGACAGAGTATGTGTAGGGTATATGAAACTTTTGTTTATTTAAGTTTCCTTTGGCGTCCTTGGCAAATGTAAGCGGTAGATTTTCAAATTCTTTGGAAGTGCCGGGGCACTCTTCACCATTCACACTTTTGGGATAGATTTCAAATCCAACTATAGCATTAGCGCCTGAGCCTTCTCGGTGATATCGGACAACAATCGTTACGTGGTTGTATAAGTAGGCCGTTTCACCACTCACGAATCCCAAAGGAAACCCAGCAGCGTAGTATTTCGAACCATGGTTAGGACTTGTGAAAGTTGTCGCACCAGGAAGACCATCGAGACTCCAATGAACAACATATCCATTTCGAATTAGATCAACGGCTTTCTCTACCCCTGTCGCAGACGTTAGCATTTCACAAAGTACCGTACAAGGCTGATCAATGCCAAAGCGAAGCAGGTAAATAGATTCCCAAAACCTGTCTCCTTTCAATACTTCCCCCAACAGCAAAGGCTTTGCCTTTTGAGATTTATCGTGGCACACAAAGGGTAAGTCATGATATCGGAAAGGAAGCTGCGTATGATCACTTTCAATCTTATTTAGCAAAAGCTCCACTGGCTCACCCTGGACATACTTCTTTGGAGCAAAGGCCTGAAATGCCAACAGAAGCACACAGAAATGTAGAAGAAGTATCCGTGGGAGCATCTCGATTTCCGAAAGAAAAAGGTAGTCTCGTTGTGAAGTGCTCATTAGATGAAAAATCAACTGCAAATTGTGCAGGCGGTTTGGTTGTCGCGCCTTACCATGACTATTGCCAGACAGTGGACACCTGTCCCCTGTTGATCATGGCTCCCTCGTTGAATAGACCATATTCTCAAATGACCGCTTGATACCCAGCCTTTTGAAAGATTTGATCTTAATTCGTGGTTTTCATGAGCACATCAACATTTGCAAGTGCTCGTTTAATAAAAAGCTGGGTCTGAATTTCGATCTCCCGCAAAATCAGAGATAGCCAAAGATTGGGCTTAGTTTTATAGACCGCTCACCAATTGCTTTCGAGTCCCTTCAACGGCAAATTTATTACTTATTGGCCTCTTAAAGTCTCCATTGCCTCGCGGATCAAGTAGTTGCCCTTGGGATCTAGATTAAGTGCGATGGTGAACTCCCTGATTGCCAGATACTTGTCCTTCTGGATATTATAGAGTTGACCAAGTAAGAAATGGACCGAAGCCTCGTTAGGAGCCAAATCCTTTACTAGCTCAAACTGCTTAAGAGCCTGAGGAAATTGTTGCATCGCAAATAATAGTTGTGCCTTTTTGAAAATGGGCAATGCACTCAATGGCTGCAACTTGTGGGCCAACTCATATTGTCGGAGGGCGAGCGACTTCTTACCGAGCTTTTCGAGTACCATCCCTACACAGCAAATCAAGATGATGTTGATTGGGTTTATAGCCACAGCCCTTTTGAAGTGAAAATCTGCTTTGAGGTACTCGCCTAAGTTGATGTACACCATTCCGATACCATAGAAAGCGTTGTAGTGCCGGGGATCTAGGAGCACGCTGTATCTGAAACACTCGAGCGCCTTTTCGTAGTTGTCGTTGCTAAAATACTCATGACCCCTCAAGGTGTATGCATACGTAAACTTCGGATCGATGGCAATAGACTTGTTGAAGCACTTGATGGCTTCATCTGCTTCCCTATTGAGAGAGAATAGGTTTCCCATGACACACCACGTTATTGCCAGGGTGTCATCAATGTCGTGAAGTTCATTGGCTAAGTAGGTGAGCTCAACTTTCTTGTGCAAGTGCCATAGAAGTGTGGAGTAATATTCCATGTCCTCTAATCGCGTACGATCTTGTTGACGTAACCTTACAAAATATCTCTTGGACTGTTGGTAGTTGACAATCTCGTAGTGGAGCCGTCCTAGCTTTGCTAGCACCCACGGTGTATTTTGCTCGTTTTCAGGTAAAGATTCCAAAATTCGTATCGCTTTGTAACAGTCAAATTTCAGGAAAGCTTTGAACAGCTTAGCAAAGCTGCAATAAAGCTGGCGGAGATACATATCCGCTGCTTCCACATCCTTATAAATCGAGTGTCGATTGTAGTTAGGAGGCAATATAAGCCCAGAAGAAGCTGTTCGCTTTGCGCCACGAGAGCTATCCGTACCTGCAAGCTCTGGACGACGCTTTACATAGGCAAACGTCTTGTGGACTGCTGTTGGGGTTTTGTTCTCACCGAATCGAGGAAGTGGCGCAAGGAGTCCTGATTTTTGCGAATCCTCGTGGCCGTGGGTACGTCTTAATGGAGCATCGGGAACTCCCGCTGCACCTACTTGAGGGGTGAATACATCTGTTACCATTTCTTTTTGCCGAGGAGTAGCCGAGAATGGATTTGAAATACCAGGCGAATCTTGCTTGTTGTCGGCTATGTTTGAGTCCGATGGCGATTGTCTCGGGAAAAAACTGTTTTGAGGTAAATTTTGGGCAACTGTGTGTGGTGCAGTTGCTGATGCCTCCAAGTTTGATGTATGACTCACCTGGGAAGGATGCTTATACAATGACTTGACAGATACCTCTGCACCAGACTTCGCTAATTCCTGAAATGCTTCAAAGTCGAATGCATTATATCTAAGTGCTTGCTGATAATTCAAAATGCTATTCTTGATGTCACCTTGAGCCTTATAGAGGTCGCCTAGCAAGTGATATACTGCTGACAGGTCTGGATAGACCAGCCTCGAAGACTCGTAGTTCTGCCTAGATTGAGGCAGATGAAACTCAGGTATCGACAGTGAGTACAGCAGCAAGTCGTTGGCGATTGCAAAACTCAGCTGTTGGTTTTTGTATGAATGTAGTTTGGAGAAGTTATTTTCCTCAAGCACAGACTCATTAAAGTCTGTGGTGTGGTGGGCGCTGTCGTTGTATAGGTGAGCTAAATTCACGAGCCGGTATATACCTTCCTTGAACTTCTGCAAACGCAAGGACAGCCGTGCAAATATGTAAGCACATCCCAAATGATCAATCCCTTGTTCAAATGCTTCGCTACTGCGGTTAAAAGCTGTTTTGTACTTTCCCTGACGGTAGAGCGTAAGCGCGTACAAATAGACAGAATTGGCATCTTCAGGAGACATGGCCACGAGCCTCTCGGCGGCAAACTCGGCATTTTTCAAGTTGAAGGTATCAAGCGAGTGCACGACCACCGATCGGAGGTGTTGCAAAATGTAAGATGTGTCAATCTCCATCGTGACAATGAAGTCGTCTTTTGCTTTGAGACGCCTTTAGTAGACTTGACAAGGTCAGAAAATATGCTAATCTCAAGTGTAGTTTAACCTAAAATACTGAAATATATGCACGAAGCAAAGAGATCGCAGGTTCGGCCAGTATGTAGACTCTGGAGGGTTACAAAAGTGTAAGTTGTCTTTTCTTTTGAGGATTATTATTTATTGTTCTCTTGTGCTGTTTATCGTTGTAAATCACTTCGCGCACTGATCAGTACCCCGACAACTCTACTCAATCTATCAACGCTTCAGTTGGCATAACTGTATAACAATTATCGGGTAGACAACTGAATATGATATGTAATTCTTAGATCAAAGAGTCAGACAGACCATAAAAGGGATAGAAAGATACTACGTAGTGAATACAAACGATATATTTTCATCAGCTCCGCACCGGCAAGTAAGCACTGCAACAAACCCGCACGCATTGTGCCTTTCATCATTGTTGATTTAATTTTTCTCAAAAGAGGAGCCTTGTTCTACTTCATTTTTGATTTAATCACGAAAGATCCGTCACTGGTATATGCCATGATCTTGCTACTCGTAGATCTTTTCCTCGGCGCGTCAGCAGATTTTGAATGCTCCGACCCGGGTGCAGTCACCAGATCGCGATCTCCCTTGTCGGAATTTTCTCTCCCAAGCGTGTTTTTAGATACACTGACATCATCCATGTTATTAAAGTAGTCATTTCTGCTCTCCTCAGACACATGGGGGGTGCTAGATCCTGAGGGAATCTGAAGTTTTGGGCTTGAGGAAGCATTTGGCTTAGGTGACAACAACCCGGATGCCAAGAGGTATGGTGAAGCAAATCCACCGGAGCTGATTGAAGGCTGAGGCGTTGAAGGTGTCCGATATACTTTCGACTGGGTATCAACCGTCAACTTTGGTTGCTTAACCTTCGCACCGACTCCCGTATTGCTGGATGATAATGTGGCTTCATCAATGGAGCCTATCACCGGAGAGGGCTCTCCTGAGGATACACTGTCATTGCGAGAGTAAACTGGAGTGGCTTCATCATTCGTTTCCCCAATCCGTACAAAACCTCTCGACCGTAGCTCCTCATCTTTGAGTTTAGTTTCTTCACGAGCTTTCGTCAAAAGCTCTTGTGCTTTGGCCAACGTCACAGTCGGAGTATTGCAACTGCTGACAACGGGAACAGTGTCATCAATATCGATGGTTGCTGTCATCAAGGCTTTCAACCATCCGCGCATTTCGTCTTGTGTCTCGACTGCGAAATAGTGAGTTTTCGGTTGTGTGAATGTTAAACCTTTCTTGAAACCAGGAGCAGGAGGGACCAACTTGAAACAATAGCGGCCAAACCCTGTCAGGGATGCATAGAGAGCAATGTACTTATCGTTAGATGTGTTCGAATCGCTCTCCGTGCTTATAGGCAAAACCTTGTGTGCGGTAATATCAATAAGCCCCTTCTCCCGGCGGTCTCTCAACGATGTGTAGTAAGACAAGCGGGTGCCATGAAGAGTAAAATAACGCGATCTCCAGCCGAGGGAATTTCCGGACTTCTTCGACATCCATCCACTGAAGTTCGAAGTCTTAATGGCTTCGTCGGGGTTGATCTCTCTGATCCCCTCGGTGAATGCAGAAGTCTTCAGCTTTTTCAGTACAGTCAAATTCCTGAAGTTTTGAGTGGACACCGAGCGCCAGCTTTTCAACATTCCTTGGGGACTACCTTGGGAATCGCCAGATTTATCATTCAGAACAGCCTTGGACTTCTTAGGAGAGATGCTGCCATCAGGAATATCCATATCATCGCCGATAATGGTGAGATCGCCGTCCTGAAAAAACTTTGAGGCACGCTTCTGGCTGTGATATCTATCTGAATCAATAATGTGCTCATCCACGTTTCCTGATAGAAACAGGAATACAGACGAGTGCCTCTGATGAGGAACCAATCCTGAAGACCCTCTTCTATGGTGGCCGTTGACCTGGCTATCGTAGACAGAAGACAGAGGACGCAGCAGACCTAGAGAAGCAGTTTTATCGCGCACAGTGTATGGGCTGGGGCTCTGTGTATTGCTACCTCTGCTGGCCAGCGGAGAGCCACCGAACTTGTAGCTTGTGGTCATCGGGCTCTGCGTAGGGGGTTCCGGCGCTTTCCGGGGCGACAAAAACGTCGTTGTATTGGGGCTGGTAAGAATTTCTCCTGGCTGAAGATCGTCAACAGATTGAGACCGATTCCTGCGGTGGGTTTTGGAAGAGTCCGAGACAACAGACGTATTCCGGCTAGCACCCTCGCTTTTCGTGATTGGGGGCCCCTTAAGGTCCGCGGAAGGAAGCAAGGAGTATCGCTTCGAAAGTTTCCGAATTCTTGCCGAAGAGTTCCCGCCCTCATTAGGTATCGAATCCTCGGAGTTGTTATAAGGAGCCAGTGCGTCTGAGAAGCCTTGGGCCTCAGTGGTAGGGGGAGGTTTCAGCAGCGGGGTAGCTTTTGCAGAGATTTGCTTCAACTTCTCGATTTCTTTAAAGATCTCAAAACGGGTCCCAAAAGAGTCAATCTCCAACTCCTTCAAATGGGGCAAATCAAGCTGAAGGAGAATCTCACCGGTAATCTTATGCCTTGCAAATTTCCCTGCGATTCCCATATCGAATCCAAGAGCAATCGCAAAGTAAGACGACACTTGTTTCGGAGTCCATGTCTCAACTGTTTCAGGGTGTAGGTCATGGATTAATGACAGACCACTAGTACCACGCAGGTTAGCCTCGACTGCCTTGTTTCTGTGACTTTTTGAAGGGTCTAAGGATGTCGTTTGAAGTTCTTTTAGAGCCTTGTCAATGTCGCCGATTGTGGTTGACTTGGCCAATGGTTCCTTGGGGGCAGGCACCGTTGGTACTTTAGAGGCACTAGTCCCCGAGCCAGAACTTCCACCTGTGGGTACACGCCGGCGTGAGCGCAAAAGTGATGGGTCTTGAGTTTCCAGGGGGGCTTCTGCTTTTGTGAATGACTTGGGGAAAAGTCCTACGGCACTTGTCTCGGTATTGCGGCCCATATACCAGCCATCATTATACTCGGAGTCGTCAGCCAAGACTTCAATGCGGTCGCCAACTTGAAGCGACAACTCATCACCGAGCCGTGCTTTGAACTGCTTGATACACACGAAGATTGCTTCAACGGACAGGCTCATTATTAACGGAAGTGAAGTTATTATTGTGTTGACCTGCGTCTAGGTTTCTGTAGTTTCTGTTGCGAGTGAGTTTCTTTGGTATTCCACGAGTCAGTATCGTTTGCCGAAGTTATTTTATATTGTAATGAACTTGGTTGCTGAACAAAATGTTGTGTGGAGCTTATTCCTGGGCTGAATTCAGGTGTATATTGACCAGGCGAGGAAAACAGTGAATTAAGGTTGCCTGGATTATTGGCTGACTTCGCTCAAATAGGTTCAAGTACTTTTTTTGGAATCTGGCTTGGGAAATGATATAATTAAATGTTGTCTTGCAATTAGTGTTTCGGCAAGCTTCTTGGGTTGCTCTTGTCTTTCAAGTGCTACTACCACCAGAAAAAACGACCAGTAAATAACCGAACATCCTGCATTTGATGCACTCAGCTTCGTGGATGCCCACGAGACCTTTTCCGAATAAGCTAAATGAGACAGTAGGGCTTAGCAAGTTTGTGGAGCTTAGTTCAATCGTTAATCTTTGAGACCTTACACACATCCAATATCTTCAATTATTTGCTTATTAGTGTCTATTTTCTGACTAAATGTCCGTGGTGCCTCTTCTTCAGGGTGGCCGAGATTGCGCTGGATTGTCGTTGAGACACCGTTGCGTTACCGCAGCGCAAGCTATTTTGGCCGTGCCAATTCCATTGCTTGCCACAAGCCAGCGGGTATGAAACTTGCACTGAGAGTGCTGGTAACATAACCCATTTGTATCTCGCCTTACAAATTTAAGCAAAAAAAAATTGACTAAAAAGATACACTATTTGCTTTTCATCTAACTTCTATTCATGACATGGTAGAATTTAATTAGTGTTCCAACATTTTTTTTTTTTTTTTTTTTTTTTTTCGGTGGTGAGGAAACAACTCGCATTGCAGGATGTGAGTTCGAATTGGGATAAGTGCGACACTAAAATGGTCTAGATTTCAGCACTCAATTTGCCTCCGGTCGCACTGGAGAGCCAGCCGATTTTCAGTAAAAGGAATGGCGTGCAAAGGACCTTTAAACCTTCGAATTGCTTTTTTGTTTGTATACAGGTCTACTGATTTTCATCACTTTTGAAACCGACAACAGCAGGAAAATTAAACCAGACTTAGTGGCAAAACTCTGAATTATGTATCTGTCAAGTTGCCCGTTGGCAATACAGTGCCGCCTTTGCCTCAGATTTCATCTTTCCATTTATAATCTGTAAACGAAATGAGGGCTCTTGTCCCCCATGGCCAAGAAGTCCTCTTGTGTATAATCCTGGTAAACCCCTTTGTCTATGTCTGACTTTCTCTTCCTGTTGCAAATCCCATACCCTATAGTGGCAGCCAAAATCGCAGCGATGCCTAGAAAAGTGAATCCAAGCTCCAAGGAGTGGCCTATGATGAACCGAGGCAGGTCCCGCGTCTGGTAGAAATTGGCTGCAAAAGCACCGGAAAAATTCCCCAACCCGATCTGAAAAGCCATACCCACTGCTCTCTTGTAAGATCCCGATAAGTTGTTTGAAAACCAAATCACAACCAAAGGAAATGCAGGATAAACACCCAAAGCTATGATATAGCACGCAGTGTAGATTGCTCGAGGATGGCTGCGTGGGTCCAACGTGATGCATAATGTATACCCGAGCGCAACGCACATGTAGTTAAAAAGCAAGAACGGCGACCTAAGCCCGATTTTATCAGACCAAACAGCTTGGAGAATACTGAAGATAGCTGCAACAATGTAGACTGGTGCAGTCATAAGCTGTGCCTTCGTGCTCGTATAGCCCAACGTTTTAATGATTGTTGGAAGAAAAAGACTGATACCGTATAGTGGTACATTCACTCCGAAGTAAACTAAAAGCATGCACCACGACTGCCAGTCTTGAAAAACGGCAAGCACCCACTTTTTATCGTTTTCATTGGTCTCGCCGATTTCAAGGACATTTCCTGATGGAGAAGAAGAGTTTTTCTCCGCACGTTTTCTGTTGGAGGAGAATTTGACCCGGTGCAACACATACTCTCTTTCTCGCGCGGTCAAAAATGTAGACTCAGATGGATATGTCGGGAAGTAAAACCACGAGACTATTCCCACCACGAAAGTGATAAGGCCTTCCAATATAAATATCCACCTCCAACCTTCGTACTTGCCGATACCGTCCATTTTAGAAATTGCGGCCGCAAAAATGCCCGAAAAGGCACCTGCCATTGACGCAGCAGAAAAAAATATGGCCTCGCGTACTAAAACTTCATCTTTTTTGTAGTAGATTGATAAGATATATGAGATTCCCGGAAAGAGAGAGGCCTCAAAAATTCCTAAAAGAGCTCTTGTTGCCATGAGTTGGTGATAGTTTCTCACTGTTCCCATTAATGTCATCACTACTGACCAGAGAACCATAGTAAGCGGAATGAAGTTTTTTGGCTGAACATAACGTAACACAACATTGGACGGGATGATCATTGACGAGTATAAGATAAAGAAAATTGACAAGCACATATTGTATTGCATGCCTTTTAAATTGAGAGATTCCGCCAACCCTTCAATTTTTGCATTGCCTATATTGCCTCTATCTAAGAAACTCCACAAATACAAAACAGTGAATAATGGAATAATTCGCAAGTCCATTTTGCGGAGCAATTTCTTCTCATTAATATCCGGAAAGGAGTCAGGCAGGGAAGAAACCCTCGTAGGGCCGTTCGTGACTTTATCTTCTTCAGCCATGATTGCAGTCAACTTTATTCACTATGTTTTTCACGAAAGAAGGTATCAGATTCTGGATTTTATACGTATTAATTCGTGGCCGGGCTCTTTCCAAAAAAGAGGCAGTGGCGTGTCGGGACTTATATGACCATTTAAAGATGCTTAGAAATTAATTGTCAGAGAACAAACAATAGACTAAGCTGAAGTGCTTTGAATGGGAGCAATATCCCGCTGAATGCAGAAAAAGGGAACTGTTCTTCGAAGGAGGGCATCTTTTGCATAATGATTAGGTTTGTCTTGTCCATAAAGATTCAGCAGACAGCGAAGAGGATTAATTCAAAAGAGCTTAGCTTATTTGCACTGCTGTCTAATTGCAATTCTACCCAAAGTACAAAACCTGTCCAACATTTTCTTGCACTCATTGTTCTGATGTGGCTGAGCGCATTTCTGTTTCCAAGAATGTGCTACTATGCAAACATATCTTTGGCTCGTGACAGAATTTTATGTTCTGGGAAACACCTGCACTTGTTGCAATATTTCGAGGCTGTCAAATTGTTGATTACAATGGTAATTTCAGTAAAGCCCAAGTAAGCCAAGTTCGTTTCAGGATAAGAGAAATTGAATATATGTTGGCCAAGTAATTCCTCTCGGCACGTTTATTTCCTGGTCAGTGATAGCTCTTTGACTTTTAAAACTCTGAAAACTTGACTTTGACTCGCTGAAAGACAGCCAGTGGGATCATGTCAAAAGCGAGTGGTAAAACTCTTGCTCGAAGGGTCTTTTAACCGTCAAAGTAAAACAAAGACGCCGAGAAATACATTGTCCAAAACCGACTGCAACATTCAGAGAAATTATGCCTGAAGTGTGCTTGACCCAGCAATAATTTATATAGCGCCTTCTCCGAATTTAATCAAAGGTTAGTATTTCTAGGCCATTTTTGATGACACAAAGTAGCTCTAGACATTTCTGGAACAGACAAGAAGTAGCAACTTTAAGGTTCGTCCTAGCAGATGAGATGCTTCGTAGTTAAGAGAACCACTTTTAAATTTCAAATGCTACTATCATGCTACTTTATAGTTTAGTCATTTTTGTCAATGCCCAAAATTGGTGGGGCAAGTTAATCATACAAGAAGAAGTGAGGTGTATGTATTTCTTGATCCGTTGTCCCGAAAGAGAGATAGCACTCGGCTTACATTCGTTTCTAGCGACAGATTTTATATGATAAGAGTATAATAGGTCCGCAATTTGTCGAGGCACTAATAATGTCTCCAGTCATCAAAACAGTCTGAAATACCGAGTCAGCAACCACATGCCCACTGTTTTCTTTGACGGTTTTCTCCGTTGTTTTTGCAGATTTCCACCTACGCGTTGAAGGGTGTGTGAGGGGTGTATCTGTCAGTCTTGCTCATTCTATATTTCTCTGCTGGAACTTCCCCGTAAAATCGCTACTTAATGCACGAAGCCTACACAGAACAAAAAGAAGTAGGAAGCAAAAAGGTTCACCAGCATTTCACTTCATCTACCCCATTCCGTTTCTCATATCTGCCACGTGTAGAAGAGCTCTTGGCGCGTTATTTTGTTCGCAGGGTGCTAAGTTCAATTGCCCCGCAATTCTCAAGGTAGATTACGTTTATGTATGAAGGTGCCTTCAGACTAGTCAACACACATCACCTACCACACAGACATCCAGACCCACTCTCCCTTATTGGAGGCCTAGAATAACCTGGATTCAGCCTTAAGATGCCGCCTCCTATTAATTTGGACGAAAATGAGCGGCAGGGCATATCTGCCTCAAACCAACGTACTGAACGGGGGGTACACCCCCTGCTGCGCCCCATATACTCATGGGCACACTTCAACAGGATGAATCAAGCGCTGGCACAAATGATGTCTCTTAGTGACGGCTTACAGCTGGGTGCTTTCTTTGCCGGCTTTGATACACTGACGGATTTGTATAATTTTGGAACGTCACAAGAGAGCGAGTCCGACGATTTGAGCTCCACAACCAGCGATAATCTGGTGACAGAGCAACGTGGAGTTAGGAGCAATTTATTTTCTGAAACAAACAATCACTATGAAGATGATCCTGCCTATCACGAGTGCGCCTCTGTGGAAGAGTATTTGCCGGCGTACGCGTATAGCATGGATGTGATGTATTCATCCGAAGAGAATGAGGAATCTGAGTCGGAGAACTCCAGCTTTCTGGACAGTGATTTTCTTGATGGTGGTGAGGAGAACAGCGACGAAGTTATTGCAACACGAGACCACGATCGATGGCCTGGTCGGAACGAGGATACGACCGAAGCTCAAGAAGACTCCGATAGACTGAGCTCTGACGCCGCATCAGTTCTGCCAGAACGGCTGCAGCTTAGCTCAGAAACTCGTATCATGAATCTCTCTTCAGCACTTCAAGACTTCACGAATGCAAACACCATTGTGCATATCAGCCAATATTACAACCACTTACAGGGCGAAATTACAGGAAGAAACACTGGCGGTATTCCTCTTAGGCGTCAAAATGCAATACGACGTACTTCATCTCTTCCAATTTCTCCCGTGCCTAAAGAAGGTATTCAGTACATGAAGAAGAGTTTGAGAAGTATACTACGTGCGATGGCTGATCATGATCCTTCCTTCGGGGCTTGCCCGCTATACACTGGAAAGCATATCTGGGGTAAAAAGTATTTTCCAATCTTAACGTCACACTGCCCACATCACGAGGCCGAGTCTTTATTCGAAGAGATGGACTTGCTACTTAAGACGAGACAGAGACGAGGCCATAGCTCACATGAAGAATACTTCAAGCCCGACCTTGACGACTTGAAGCAAAGACTAAAAAGAAAGTGCACTGTTGAGCCAAGCTCTAATAAGAGACGCAAAACGTCGAACGCTGTAAAGCCTTTGTACAAGTCCAACACCACGCAAATGCATCTTAAAAGAGGCGATATGTTGCGCGTCGCATTGTTGTCCAAATCAAACAAGAATAGGATCTTGGATGTCCTACCGTCCTCTTTTATATGCAGTGGCTCTTCGTTTGAATTATCCACTGATGCAAAGAACTCTGCAAAGAATAGCGGATTGGAGCTATCGTTTACTCATGTTTCCCATAACAAACCAAATATTACGGGCTTTTTTCGGCTCGTAGCGAGAAGTGGCAACGAAGGCTCAACTGTTATGGATAAATTCATGCTCGCGTTGATCGGAAGTGCCGAATTGGAAGATGGGAAAAAGTACAGAGACGTATTAAAAGAAACTTTCAAAGTAATACGCCTGTCTGAGTTCGTTTCTCCCAAGTCATCTGCTAAAAGGTTGCAAATTCCATTTTCTGGAACTTTTATTGATTTCAAAAATCAAGACTTACGCTACTCAAAGACTAAACTGGTAAAAAAAATGCTGAACAAGACCAAGAATGAGAGCATAAGATTTCAATTGAGCGAATGGCTCGAGATCAAGCCTTTTTCCTATCTTAAGGAGACATTCTTTCTCCAGCAAGTCCGCTTCGCGCTTAGATGTCTTACGTACTATAGTTGGTTTCCGAAAAAGCATCGAAGAACTGTCTATGACTTCTGCAAAAACATTGTTGAGGAGAGCTGCCTTTTGACTGAAGATTTTGAGCTGGTTCGAAAAGCCAAAATTCCGGTTATCGAGCAAAGTTTCGCATCATCAAATGAGAGTTTGTTCAAGGAAACTAGAAGAGGCAAACATCACCGGTTGGGAAGTACTCTGTTCACACGGAGGTGGAACAAAGAACTATGCAACAAGCTTGCAGACTACGTCGAGTGTACTGAGTCTTGCTTACTCAATCTACAACTAAATTACGTGCTATTTATAGTGGAAGTGGATCTTCGGAACGCTGTTCAACAGATTCTCGATTTGGCCTTCCAAATATCGCCCAAGGCAATGAGCGCTGCTTCATTCACAAAGATCAAGAAACAATTTTCTGAGGACAAAATGTCCCCAGAAGGCAAATATTCAAGGTTTCTTTGTTCTCTAGATAGGAAAACGGGTAAACTTGAATTACGCAGGGCCCGATCAGAGGATGAGTACAAACCCCCTGTTTCCCGTCTTAGGTTTGTTTCTTATCGAAGTCCATCCAGCTCTGCTGAAGGATCTCGAAATTCCTCAATATCTCACGAAGATAATCAGCACCAGGCAGAAATGATGTCATCTGAAAGCACACCAGAATGCAAGGAATCAGAAGTCATTTATGGAGTTCCTAAGAGGGGGAACTTCTCTGCCAGTGAATGGGGTGGGGACGCAACACAAAGACTGTTCGTATAATCTCACCACAAGCCCCATCCCTTTTTCCCGTTCAATTTATCCTGTTTTTTCTTGGCAAAAAAGTCTTTAGAGCATTCCCGGTATGCGTCAAAAAACTCCTGGCAAACAGATTTCTCCCTTTGATTGCGCAAAACACAATTGATGGACGCTTGCCGGCTCTCCTCGCAAGGATCGTAATACTTTGATGGATCTTTATTCGCCCACCGGTACTTATGGCGGTGGTTCTTGGGATTATCGGGGTAAAATTTGAAGTCTTCTGGCCCACCCTGAGTGAAATTGACCTTATCCTTTTCGGTCACGACTATATCGGTCGTCAATGAAGGGTCACTTGTTGCTCCGGACATGTTTATTGTGAAGATCGTTGGCGAGGGAACGGTGTGCGATAGTTAATATAGCGCTCACGTGACTTCGTTTTGCTCCATGTCAAACTTTACAATGTGTGACAAGCTGCTTTAAGATTGCCTACTTGCATCCTATCATTACTTACATATTTCTGCAGTAGACAAAAGTCAGATCTATGAGATGAACTAGCACGATTTGCATTGCCGCAAGCAAATTACTAAAATGGCACTCATTGCACCTGCCATACAGTAATGTAACTGCCAGTTTGACTTCAATATTAGTTTCCATCGATCAAATTTCCAATGATGAGCATCAAATCATACACATACTTACTCTAATACCTATGGTTATTACCGTTTCCAAATTGGCTTTGAGGCTGCTGGCCATAGTGACCACCATCGTATCTATCGTTCAGTCTGCCACCATATCCATTGTTGTTTCTTCCATCGTATCCGTCGTTATATCTGTTGTCGGGTCCGTTGTTGTATCTGTTGTCGGGTCCGTTGTTGTATCTGTTGTCGGGTCCGTTGTTGTATCTGTTATCGTATCTGTCATCGTATCTGTCATCGTATCTGTTATCGTATCTGTTATCGTATCTGTTATCGTGTCTGTTATCATACTTCTCATGTTTATGCTCCTCTCTTCTGTCCTCGAGTTTGTGTTCGATCTTGTTGGCTGTGATAGCACCAAGAACACCACCAGCAATTTTCCCAAAAGTTGATCCTGACATCTTCCCACCACCATATGCACCGGCGGCGCCTCCTACAACTGTAGACATTAATCCTCGCTCACCATTTTCACCAAGTTGTTGTTCCTGTTGCGAGTATTGTTGGTTTGGTGATTGATGATATTGTTGTGTAGGAGTGCCAGACTGATACAGCTGTTGGCGGTTGTCATATCTATCACCTTGTGAGCCGGAAGCGTAAAATTCGTTGGCAGACATATTTCCAAACCTAGTCTTTGTAGTGTAGAAGAAAGGAATTATTGGGGCAAGAAGTTCGGGTTCAGGGTCGGTCTATTTATACCACGGAGCTACCTGAATCAAAGCAATTCCCCTCACGGTGTCTGTATACAACGTCATTGTACACGTCATAAAGCCCAAGACCTAAATCAATTTTAAAAACTTGAGCTTCTTTGCTGTAACCCTGCATGAATTACGCAGGCGTGCGCCGTGATTTGTTCGTGGCGGTCACGTTTCATCGCAGTAAGGGATAAGCCCCACAGGCACACGAGGAAGAAAACCGTGAACATGGGTAAGCTCGTAATTGGTTCAAATGCTGGTATCACTTCAATCAAGCCTCTAGTGAGAGCGAAAAAAAAAAGTTCATAGATGATACTGTTTAACGCCCGTGATTTTTAGAATTTTATGGAAAAATAAATCAGTAAAGGTGGGGAGTTTGGATAGTTTTTTACACGGACGGAGCCAGCGTTCCCCCTAAATGATATCGCGAATTTTCCAAACAATAGTCACTATCCTGCTAATTATCAAGGCCACAAGATTCGAAGACTGATGAGCAGGAGCAAAAGAAGGAAAGAACCAGTAAACAATTATTTTCAGTCTCACGCTCAAGTGAGCTGAAGACATGAAGCAACAGCCACAAACGTTAATTTATCTGCTTTCTGAAAAGTTAAAAGCTGGTCCTTACCCTAGCAACGTTGAAGGGTTAATGCGAGCCCATAAACTATTAGTCTTGATGAGCTCATTTATTTAAGAGGACGTGTATAGAGCTTCCATGTCCTCATGCCTTGGTAATTGTACAATGGTATGTTGAATCATTGACTGTCTTCGGCATCACGCTCATTGAATGGTCACCCTGCTGCTGCTGCTCACGCCGCCTGCGACATTGCATCTCAGCCTCATCGCAGCTGATCCCCAATTCAGCCAGATTCAGCATACAGGCCATATCAAATAATTCAGCAAGCGTGTAAACATGTCATCAATACCCGTCGAATATCTCTCAGATCTGAGCGAATATCTGTGCCAGAGATGTAAGGAACTAAAAGCAGTCTTGGTTTCCAGGAAAGAGAAATTTTGTGCCAAGTGCTTTATCTGGTTTATGAGAGGCAAGCAGCGAAAGCAGATGCAAGATGAGAAGTATAAAGTTAAGTATGGGGCAGTTGCCGAAAGATTGGGTGTTCAAAAAGCATTACTTCCGCTATCTTTTGGCGTGTCCTCGTTAGTTTTACTTGACATGGTCGCATCTCTCCTTCAGGAACAGAATACGGCACACAAAGGAAAGCAGGGGTTTGACCTAGTAGTGGTGCACTTGCGAGAAGGGGAAACTTCAAGAAGAGATCACTTCGAAAAGCTTGCAAGGCGATATGCGCCAGTTTCTATCAAGTATTTGGAAGTCGATGTGGACAAGTATCCGTGGAGTCGGCGTGTAGAACTCGCTGTGAGTGCTCAGTTTGACATTTATGCTGATGACAAAGAAGACAGCACAGAATCGATGCATGAGCTTCTTGAAAGCTCTGCCAGTCGCTCGCTGAAGGCAGATTTGAAAGACTTGGTGTATGAGCAAATTTTTGCCACTGTTGCGACGCAAGAACACTGTCAAACGCTATTATATGGTCACAGCATGACACGTTTGGCAAATGAGGTGATTGCGTTGACTGTGAAAGGACGTGGTTCAAAAATACACGAGGCTGTTGTTGACCATACAACCACCTTTAACAAGCAAGAAATAAACGTGATATTCCCGCTCAGGGATGTTTTATTTGCGGAAGTGAAAGCCGTCATGATGTTTAGTGAAGGTCTTTCGGATTATGTAGTGCTCCCCTTGGAGCACGGGCCAAGACTAGTGAAGAATATGACGGTCCATGACCTCACAACACAGTACTTTAACAATTTGGACGCGACAGGCTACGCATCAACGGCTTCTACGGTGGTGAAGACAGCGGAGAAGCTAGGGGTGCCAAGAAGTGATGCTATCGAGGCTTGTATGATCTGTGGGGCTGACATTCATCATGACCCTCGCAAATGGCTACAAACTATCACTGTGAACACGGCAGCTCCCTTGCTAACCGACGAGGAGCTGTCATATGCTGAAAAATTCCAGGCACAAATTCAACACGGTGTGAAAGGAACGAATTTGACTGCGTGCTATGGGTGTACTGTGACATTGGCTAATGCTGGAGAGGGATTTGTGTGGCCGGTGAGGGCCACGAAAAAGGAGATCTTAGACGAGTTTTTGATAAATGATTCGTCGGATTATGAAGATTAGAGGTCTGGCGAGATTAATCAAGGTGAGCATTACGCAATTGGAGCATATTTTTAAGTACTAGTACGGAAAGTGTTTAACATACGTCTACGGCGAGAAGCGTTGTACACGTCAACTTAACAGCACAGCACAATTTTGGGTTAGGTTCAGGTGTATTAATCAGTTGAGGATAAGTGTAATTCCGTTCCAAATATAATGAAGTGAAGAAGAAGGAATAAAAAAAAAAAAAAGAAAAAGAAAAAAAGAACGAAGGAACGAAGAAATGAAGGAAAGAAAAATATGCGTGCCAATTACACCCTGTAAGTTTTCTGTTCGGTTCGGCTCCAGGCTAGTGTTTAGCATGCCTTCACAACGCGCAACTTGATCTGTGCGATCCATTATATCTTCCGGTCTTTAGCCATTTCAATTAACCACATGCAGATAAACCTCGTCACCCATGTATTCTTCAGCCTCTTCCATATATACACATTTCCCGTGGCAAAGGCCTAAAACTTGGACACGGCGTGTTCATGAAAACAGCCTGGCTTCTTCACCGCACAACTTAGCAGGTGCTCATAATGTGAATCTCCATACATTGACACACGTCTCTCACGAAGTGCCCCCTGAAGCTATTCAGTACGCGCCTCCTCTCTCGGCTTACTCGGCAGACCACTGTGGCCTGAGCGTTGCCTATACAGCGTACAACCGGGCGCTCCAGATGAAAGCACTCACAGGGGTGACGAACGCACCGGTTTTGCCTCCACAGGTGCTGAAACGACTCGATGATTTGCGTAGAATCAGAGCTTCTGGCTACAGCTACCTAGCTCCAATTGGCCTCAATAAAACTATGCGAGACCTTGACGAAGAAGTGCATCTGGAAGAAGACGAAGATGATAATCCCGCAATCCAAGCGGAAAATCTGATGGCCGCGGGTACAAGTATAGGCGGGGAAACCGGGAATGTTTCTGCTTCATCAGCCTCGAACATCGCTAATATTCTGTCTCAAGTTCACGTGTTTCCAGAAGCCGATCTAGATATGCAAGTACCTAGTGCCGACTTAGATGCAGATGATAGCGAGATCTCTTTGGATGAGTCCCTCTCTAGTTCACAATCCAACACCCCGGATGCTTTTATGGCAGCGGACGTGGAGTATCAGGAGGACCACAGCCTTTTCCGCAACTCCACTCTTGGACATGGAAGTCTTTCTGAGTCACATGCTTCGGTCTCTGCAAGTCTGGTTCTTTCATCGAGTATTGCTACCAATCCGACAACTGCAATCACAACTGCGACCGCGCTTGCCCTGCCTAATTCAGATCAAAGGGTTTGTGATGATGAAGATGTAGACATGACCTTGGAATAAGCAAGTAGGGTTATCTGCAAGAGCATCTTTTCTGGATCAAAACTACGCAAATCAACCATTGTGGGTAGTTCTCATACTGCAACTTTAGATTACCTACTTTCTTGGAACTCCGCAGCATAGTTTCGCTAATCATTGAAGTCGAAGGTGATGGATTGCTCATGTATCTCTTCGGGTATTTTGCTGCAATTCGTTTCTAACGATCGAGGCGTCCTGATCACCTCGAATCAGTTTTGGGAGGTAATTGATCTTTAGCAAGATCAAACCAATTCTTGATCTTGGTTTAATTAGTGTTGGCCCAATTAAGATTCCTTAAACTTCAAACTGGTGACTTTCCATGTTTTCCATGTCTTTTCATTAAGTCGACCTTTGCCGTTTGCAAGTGCAATGCTGGAATCATCCATTTACCACAAGAACAACGAGACCCTTTCCAGCTATATCCACCGACTTTAGCCTCACACTTGGGACAAGCAAACTTACCTTCCATGTCTTGTTTTGCCAACTCCTCGCCCATCCAGGGCATTGGCTCGTCGAGAAAGTAATGTGAGCATGTTTTCGATGCCTCCACGCTTGAAATGATCCGTCTAGAGTTGGGAGCGGTTTTGATAAATTGCGACTGGCGTGATTCCGAATCAGGTGTTTCGTGGGTCTCGATATCAGACTCTGTTGCAAGTATAGTCCGGCAACGCTTACATCTCAAATTATATTCGCTATTAGTGTCATCTCCAAGTTTTCCACTGTTTTGCCATAGACCCAGCTCTCGAAGCTGTCCGCCCGAGGGATCAAGCTTGAGGCTATTTGAAATGAGAAAGCCTTTATACAATTTGCTAGTTTTGTCGATTTTACAGCCCATTTCTTTGAATATGCTGAGCTGCTCAAGGAACCCAGAGTTTGGGTCAGTATCTGGCACTTTCCTTTTCACTGCATGCATTGCTTGGTCTAGTGTAAGGTTGTATCTATACATTAAATATGCTAGAATGATACTGACAGATCTCGATTGGCCTTGAGCGCAATGAATTAGAACCGAGCCTCTATGTCTATTTGACATTTTAGTAGATTTTGAGTCTGGAAAAAGAGCCGAATCAATAAATGCGATGGCTTTGGGTAGATGATCAAGAATATTGACTGTTTCCTCGTCGTTGATCTCGATTTGAAGATGCCTGTAATCCTGAGTTAAGTATGGTGCAAGCGGCCCGCATATTACAGAGAGAACAGACGAAATTTCGAATTGTTCTCTGAAATCAACATGTTCATTCACTGGTTCGATGGACAGAAGGTAGATGCCTCCGAGGATTCTATGAACTTTGTCGGACATTTTGGGTTATACTGCAAAATTCATTCTTCAAGCGATTCTCGGTGACAAGCGAATTCAGGTCTGTATGCCGGACTGAATGCCATGCCGGACAGGCATCACAAGATCAATTCTACATCTCCGGATTACTAGAAAAGAAATCACATTGAACAAAGTCTGATCTACAAATCTGTCTCTAGCCAGGAAATTCTTCCAATTTTATAATTACCCAAATTAACTAATTACCAGATTCCCTTCCTCAAGTTAGATATGTTCTCACGCGCGATCGAGAAGGCGGAGCGATTGAAAATGTCGTCGATCTCCTCCAAAGTCTTGTCTTTAGTCTCGGGCATGAAGCACACCTGGTAAATTAACCCAATGAAGGCGATGCCTCCATAAAATCCTAGCGTCAAGCCTGTATAAGTGAAGGCTGCGGCCATCTTCGTAAAGTTGTAGGTGACTGTGAACGACCACAAGTAAAGAAACGTGGAACAAATAGTCATTCCCAATGATCTTGTTTTCAAGTCGAACGATTCAGAGGGAATAACCCATGTCAATGTGGAGTAGGACCCGAAGAACAAAAAGTAGATGATAAGACCAGTCAAGTAAATACCCTCAGCAGCAGCCTTATGCGTTTCTGGGTTGAACTGGTAACCAATACCCACGAGGACGAGCCCGAAGAAGAATCCAACAAGGTTATAGCCCCAGACTCTTCTGCCAAATTTGTCCATCCACAAAATAGCTGGGATAGTACCTATAAGAAGAGATCCACCACCAACAAGAGACATAAACACCGAGTTCTTTTCGCTGTAACCAATAGCTCTCATCAATGTGGACATGTAATACATCACAGCATTGACACCGGTCAACTGGCCCAAGGTAATCATCATCACAGAGTACGTGAGGGCACGTCTGTTTCTTGGAATAGTAAACAACTGAGTCCAGCTAAAAAGCAACGACTCTTGTGAACGTCTTTCTTTCTCTTGGTATGCGGCCTGTCTCATTTCCAAAAACTCCAACTTTGCACCTTCGTCGTTGATATTTCTCAATCTCTTCCACACATTGTATGCCATGCCGTTTCTACCCTTGTGTACCAACCAACGTGGCGACTCTGGCAAGAAGAACAACCCAGCAAACAACAACAGGGAAAATAGTAATGACGAACCAACCATGAAACGCCAACCACCTTTAACCTCGTAGAACATTGCAGCAACAGCGTACCCCAACACCTCACCCAACGCAATATTGAACTGGTACATCGAGACGACATTTCCACGAACATTTGCAGGCACAGACTCAGAAATATAGATACCAACACAGCCGCCTTCAATACCAACACCAATGCCAAGAAGAAATCTACCTGCGAACATCATGCCGTGATCTCTGGCGCCAGCGCACAATCCAGCCCCAACGGTGTACCAGATACAGGAGATTATCAAGGCAGCTTTCCTGCCAAACCATTCATTAAGGGGAGTCATAATCATGGACCCAGCCATTGCACCCAAGGGCATGAGCGAGGACACCAAAGATGCCTGTTCCTTGGTCAAATTCAAATCAGCGTTCATTCCAATCGAGGCACCTGATATAATCGATTGGTCAATACCAGACAACAAGCCGGCTGCTGCTGCAAATCCACCAAGAAGCCAAACCATGTGGGTTTTATTTTTAAACACAACCTTGTATTCAAGCGACAAGATTCTGTCAACGAATGTTGGCTTCTCGTTGACTTGAGCAGCCTCGATCTCCAACTCTTCAAATTCTTTGTCAAAGTTGAAGTTGTGTCTGAGCACTTCCTGGTCGACTTTTTCAACTTTATCGTGTCTTACATCATTAGTCGCAGACTCCGTGGAGGAGATATCCTTCGCGTCTTTACCTTCGAAAATACTCATAGCGAGAAAATCTTGAGAACTCAAAGGCCGAAGAAAGAAAAGAGGGAAAAAAAGAAAGACGAAATGGAGGGGCAGTCCCACTATATATACAACTGGTAGTCAATGCCATTTCCTGAGGGCGGTCAATTTTGCGACACTTTGTCCGGCCGGGTGCTGGACGCGCGCTTATGCATCCAAGTGAAGATTTTGCGAGATCCATGCAGTATTTGCGGAGGGAAGACGTGGGGTCATGTAAGAGGATCCATGCAAAGCAGCCATATCTAATAGCTTTCTCCATCTAAGAAGTTAAACAAGGTAAGTGACAGCTTTCGCGTTCCACTTAAAGCTTTGTTTTGCCAACTTCAAGTAAGCCAACGCGTACTGAACATGTCTACTCCGCCAAGATCTATCTCGGAAAATCCTCTTCAATTTACAGTACGTGCGGGGTGCTTTCTCGCATTCCGGTCCAAATACAGTCTCGGCGCCCAAGATTTTCCGACCCCGCGAATTTCTCTCTTTCTCAAATCTTGCAGGGGAGTTTGACTACTCAACGCACGCTCACCGGGAAGCCGTGAGCCGCCTATGATGATGAGCAAATGTGGTTATCTAAAGGGTATCTGGTCAAGTTCTCAACTGTTCATGCGAGCAGCAGACAAATGGAAGTGTCAATAAAGTTACTCAGCGGTCAGTTCGGATTCTGACGACGGTCAAAACTTTGGTTGCAGGCTTTTGCTTCAAACCCCACATTTCCATAACGCGCCTAGCCCCGCTGCGCGAAGGAAGTTTTTCCTGAAAGTTCCCCGGCCACGCCCATAACTTACATGGACCTTGCAATTTAAAGTACATTAGGGCACTACATGCCCAAGATAATCAAAATGTGCCCCATGATAAATATCACTCACATGTATGTTATGCGTCTGGTTAAGATCCACTGATTTCGCGTGTCGTGAGGTCGCTTATTCTTTCGATACACAAAATTTTGCGTTGAATTCCACGTCAAGATGCTGCTTGAGTAACAAAAATCTCCTCCCATACAGTCTGCCGCAGTAAGTACAAATGAGGGGTGCCTCTTTGATCAACAGGTTCAACAGAGCACAGTCCCGTGGGTAAGTTGAAGACGACTTTTTAAGAGCCTGCCTCTTTCTGGTTAAAGCGAGTGCTCCAGACAGGGTGATATGTAATTGCTCATCCGATGATTCAAGGTCGGGATCGCTTGACGTGTCTTCAAGTTTTTCTCTTGGAAAAATCTTTTTCAATTCGACAAAAAAAACCGTCGTAAATGAATTGTAGTGTTTTATGTTTTTCATCAGTGGCAGGTGGAAATCTTGTGTGATCACGTGTACGTGCAAGTTAGCCATGGATGGGATAGAATGAACACCAGCTTTAATGAAGAGGTTCCTGAACTCGTTTATTTTTTTTGAGTCATTTTCGAGTAGTCCTTCCTCCACCAATTCCTGTGTGATTTTTGTCTTGAGGTCTTCAACGATATTCGACACTTCCTCATTTAACTGCGGGTCTTGAAGCGCTTCCAAAGGATGGACGTGTGTGATATTCATGTCTCGTGGAAGAATAAGATAATGACGAAGAGCCTTGGGATATGCGTCCCTAATCGTAACGTACTTCGAAGAGTAAGCTACAACCAGAGCGTCTTGTGGGTCATCAAGGTATTTCTGTAGCGCATGGCGGAAACTCATAGTAGTTGATGTTCTAACAAGCTAGCATGTGGTCGATTTAGGCTCGCGCTCAGCTGTCAATCATCTTGAATCGCCTACAGGATCCTGCTCCAGGAGCGGGATGACAAGTATCGACACTCGTGCAAAAAAAAAAAAAAACAATATGGCGAAAGTTGAACAGAAAAAATGCATATTTCATCTATTTCAGCTAGCAGTATCATTATCAAGAAAATTATGGAGTACACTCACAATTATTTTATAACCTTTCTATGTCTTCAATCCAGCCTTGGAGCAGCCACATGTCAACCGAGCCAAAATTGTTTTAGCTGATTCTTTTCCAATTTTTGAAGCCCCAAATTACCCTCTCTACCTCTTAGATTATATCTATTATGTTTTCCTCTTCGTTGGGGGACCCACTGGCTTTCTCAGGCTGCTAGTTACGCCCATATTCTCATCATTCTTCTTTTCTGTGTTCTCTTTGACTTCTTTGGCCAATTCTTCGTTATCCTTAAGTTTAATGTTTTTTAACTCATTTACAAACCAGATCACTGCTGCGTACAAGCAAGACGCTATCACAAAAAGGTTAATGAAATGGATCAGGCCGGAGTAGAAAATGAGGAACAATAAAGATAGAAGTAGCAAGATGAAGGACCCGTGGGTAGCCTTCATAAGTGCTGGTGAGGTCCCTGGAGTGAACACTGACTCCCATAGCTCAACAAAAAAGGACATTAGGAATACCGATGATTGCTGGATATGTGGAAGGATTACTCCTGATTCCAGAAAAATTACCTTTGTCTTCGTCCTACACCAGTACATCTGACACACCATGGTGTCTTAGGCTAACCCCTTGTCGACGGTTGTGAACGTTTAAGTTGTAAAACATTCCTCAATCTACATTAACAAGCATCGGATTTAAAAATCGAACGATTATTTTTTTATTTTTAAAAATTTGTGTGCAAAGCTGCTTTTTCTACTACTTTTTTGTTGGCACCTTTAGTCTTCGGTCACGTGAGTCGTGCACCATCCAACAATCATAAGAACAAAGGCCGATTTACATTCAAAGACTCAAACCACATATCTTCACATCACATTAACCAATGTTACCTTCCGAAGATCTGTTCATCAGCGACGAAGAAGTCGAATTCTGGTATGTTCACGTATTTCACTCAACCTTTTTTTTTAATTATATACTAACATTCTTAGCCCATTATGTGTGGAGGAAATGGATATATCGGACAAAAACTTCAAGCCATGCCCTTGTGGATATCAAATCTGTCAATTTTGTTACAATAATATCAGACAGAATCCAGAGCTAAATGGAAGATGTCCAGGCTGCAGAAGACTCTATGATGATGAGAGTGTTGAGTATAAGACACTCACTGCTGAAGAATACAAATTACAACAAGTTAAAAAGGAACGCAGAGAACGTGAAAAAAAACAGAGAGAGAAGGAAAAGAAAGAGCTGGAACTTGCCAGTAAGAAGCACTTGGCTGGACTTCGTGTCGTGCAGAAAAACTTGGTTTATGTCACAGGCTTAAATCCCCCTTGCCCCTCAGAGGATTTACACACTATATTACGTTCTGACAAATACTTTGGACAGTACGGAAAGATTCTAAAGATGGTTGTCAACAGAAAATCTCCTACAGGCCATCCAGCTCCGGTACTGAATCTGGGGATTGTTGTCTACGTGACATTTGCTCGTAAAGATGACGCTTTGAGGTGCATCAACGAACTCGATGGCTCTCTATGTGATGGAAGAGTATTGCGAGCAGCCCATGGTACCACAAAATACTGCCTGTCATACCTTAGGGGCCATCCTTGCCCGAATCCAAATTGCATGTTCTTGCACGAGCCAGGCGAAGAAGCAGATTCTTACACAAGAAAAGATTTATCTACACACCAGGGCATAAAGATGGGCATGAGTGGTCTGCGTAGTGGCAGCATTTCAAACTTGGATAACTTTCACTTGAGCGAAGAAGATAATCCGCTGGATGAGGAACGCGGATTCACGTCTACTTCTCATGCAGTAGCCTCGAATGCTACTCCTGTTGCAAATCATGTTGCACCAGTTCTACCAGCTACGGCTCATTGGGCAAAGGCTCAGGCTGTTTCTGACTCTGCAAGTAATTCTCCGTCTGCTGCAAAGGCGGCCATTCCTAATGTAGCCGCCTTCCCCAGTTTGGGAGAAATCTTCAAAGAACAAAAGTTGCAAAAGAAGGACTCGAAGAAACAGAAAAACAAAGCTAATAAAGATGGGGTTGTCATGCAAGATGATGTTGATCTCGAGGACTCGTCGGTGTTTAAGTTTGTTGACGATTTCAGCGAGAGAATGCGTGCTCTCTCGAACTCGAACCAGAAATTGAAAGTGCATTTTGACAACTTGACAGAAGAGTCTCACATCGCGCCTTTTTTCCATTACGATGAGAAATTCAGCATGCCCCAAAGCGCATCCTTAGCCGAAGAGAAAGTTTTGGCCATCCACGTGATAGAAAAGTTTCTATTGCGTCCTATGAAGAAGTATCACTTGGCTTACCTGAATCAAACACTGAACCAGCAACAACAGTTCTTGCAACAACAGCAGGTCCACTTGAATCAGCAGCACCAACCTCATTCACAAGGCAGAGGCGCATTTTCTGGTCAACATTTACCGTTCGCCACCATACAAGACAGCACATCCACGCAACATCAGCACCAACCACTTGCCAATCAATTTCAGCAACAAAACGTCAAGGGCACGCATACGCAACATCAAATACCTAGACAATTCAGCGCACAAGAAAACCAAACCCATCATCTTGCATCCCAGCTCAATGCTTTGAAAATGAGTGAGAGAAACAAGACGGCCACCCCGCCACCACCTGGTCTTTTCGCAAAGAGTCAGGATTCAACCTCTCAACAGCAAAACGCGCAGGGTCTTCCTTCTTCGAGCTCTCAATTATTGACTCAGTTAATGAGCGGCAAAAAATAAGATTCTCAGTCATATGATACATAAAGCCTCGTAAGAAAGCATTAACTTTCTAGTTCAACTTCTCTAGCAAAAACTATACCCCGTAGCCCTCTAAAAAATGTAGCCAAGACACGCTCTTTTTGTGAATTAACTGTTATGGAAGACCTCGTTTATAAGCCGGCATTGAGACTCATTAAACATGTCCAATTCCATCATACGCACGAGCCTTGCCTTCACTGTTTCTTCGTCCACTTGAGCACCATGCTCACGGAGAAGCCTGACCCTGATGTACTTGAAAACATTCGTTCTAATAACCTTAAAGTAAGCAACTTTGGTGTCGGATGGGATTCTATCAGCGTACTCAATTGTCGACATGATACACTTTGTCTTCGAATAATCCCAGAAAGCAGTCAAATGCTCTTTCCGGAGTCGTGCACGATAGTAGATGTCTGAATAGGCTTCTGCCTTCATTTTTGATAAAGTAAACTCCAAATCAACAGACGCCGGGCCTCGTAAATTTAGCATTTGCGGACCGCAATCCTGAAGCTTTGCTATCGACTCCGCAGTCTCATCCGGCATGCGCAGCTGAACATCCTTCAAGAATTTGTGACTCATGGTTTTTGTAATCAACTGATCCAAACTGTATGTTTCATTGGTTTTGAAGCGAATGTACTGGATCAAAGCAATGGCTCTGTTGGGTGTGTCCCGAGGAATCAAGCAATATCCATTCACCAAAGCTTTGTAAGCTTCAGAAGTCCATGTATGAGAGTCTGCGTTCAGGCTCCTGTTTTGAAAATTTGAAGACTCGCTCGCATCCGCAGAAGTGGGTTTTTTGTTATTAACACGTTCTTCATTCTTTTGATAGGCTTGTGCCTTCAGCGCACCAGAGTGATCCAGTTCATTTGATCGTGATGTTGAAACCTTGGGACTCGTACCCTCACTGTTAGTAGAACCTGGTTGAGTGATTTGACTGGACGCGGTCTTCTGATAGGAAGAAGAATCTTGCGTTACCCTCAATCCCTTGATCTTTGTCAGCGTATAGTGATTTTGGGCTTGAGTCTGTGGACTCGTTGAGAAAAATGAGCATCCATCCTTATTCTTTGGCCGACTTTGAAGATTAAATTTCTTTCTGTAAGACTCGACCAATTCTCGGTAATTTGAGGGCGGTTCTCCTCCTTTTCCAAAGACACGATAGTGAAGAAGAAACAAGTAATATCGGCCCTTGACATCCCAGTCAAGAAGCCATTTTTGAGACTTACGGAAGAACAGAGTCTGAATATCCCTCCAGGGTGGCGTCACATAATGTAAACGTTTTTCCTTGAACTCGGCAGCCACCAGACGGAAAGTTTGTATGTAGTAATCATAATTTTCCATCAGCGTCTGTGTTAAGCCGTAATGCAGGCGAAGGCTTTCTGCTTCATCGAGACGTATTGCTATATTGTACTTTTCAAACAAGGCCTGTTGTATTGCCATAGCGGGCGCAGTCACATTGTGCGCTGCCGCGTTCACAATACAACGGACATTTTCTTTGTTCCACGTCAGGAACTGCGCAAATGAGCTCTTCTGATCAGAATCTTGGGAGCCAACTCCCATATTGCTACCCGTATTTCTGTGTTTTACAGAGGCAACATTTTGAGCTAGACCTGAAGGATTAGACTTGGGGGATTCAGCGTGACCAGGTTTCAAAGGGAATACTGGGATAGGGGTGCTCATCGTGGAAGGCGCTTGCAGCTGTTTGGAACTTGCTCCAGGCAGTGTGCGTGAATGATTCGTTTCATCCTCTGAGGCTATCCTGATTTTTTTTCTCGTCGTATGGCTAAGACTGTCTGGCTTAGATTCTTTTCTTTGTCTCTCAGAAGACACATGGGTAGCAAAGGAAGACACCTCAGTTTTATCAGTTTCCAAGACTGAAATTTTTCGTTTTGTTGCATTAGAAGGTTTTACTTCCTTTTCCGGAGCAGAAATTTGCAGATGAATAATATTAGTGCCAACTGGGGACTTTTCTCCGTTTAAACTGATTTCATTTGTTCTCCCACTTGCAGTTTCCAAGCTTCCTGTACCATCTACTGGCCCTTCTGTCTCAGTGAGCTTTGTGTGGGTCTGTCCAGATGCGTCCAGCGCATTGGCAAAGCCTTGCTTCGAAGCTGGTAGCCACGTCTGAAGATATGGTGCTTGTCGGCTATCTGTTTCCTGTGAATCGCCCCCTTCCGCTATATTCACGGATTTTGCACTCGTAGTTTCATCGGGTTGTACACTGTTCGCTTCATGTCTTGAGTTGTGCTTTGTAGAGACAGCTTCTGAGGAAGAAGGGCTTACTCTCGGTTTCGCTTGACGTACGGGACCCCTTTTCTTGACTGGTTTTGTGGATATAGTCGCCCATTCTCTGAGAGATGAGCTGGCATTCTCCCCTGCAGCGGACAGTTCAATCTCGAGCATGAGTCCGTCCACAACCTTCAGGATCTCACCTGGGTTTGTGGAAGAAATCATCATGGCATGAGCAACCCGACCCCCGGACTCAGCATTAGCCTGTAAGTTTCTTCGCAAGACTTGCAACCCCGTGAACTTACCGCACAAGTCGTTTATCGCAAGCCTCGCCTCGATCTTTGGCATTAGTTCAGTAAATTCCTCCAAGGGCTTGCGGTCGCTTTGATTCCAAGAGCTCTTAGACACGTCATAATACGTCTTGATTGCTTTATAAATGTAGCATAATTGGTCGAACTCGTACAAGTCATTTAGGGCCTCCCTCCAGTTTGGCCCCAGGTCTTGCGCACTATCTTTGAGCCGAAGGTAGTGTAACTGAAGCGTTTGGCGTTCCTCTAAAAAAGTTCGTAGTTTGGTTTTTAACGCCACACTCATTGAACTATAAATCGCTGGTCGTAAAACACGGATTCAATTGTAGAACTGACAAAAAATTAAACAATTTAATTTGAACTCAACTGAAAATGTCACCAGCGCAGCGAGGTACCAAATGTTGTGCCGTATGTTTTTTTTCTGCCAAAATTTTTCTTTCACCTGCCACGGGGCCGTAACGGCGCGCCCCCGGGCCCCTGGCGCCATCTTAACTCTTTTTCGGGGCCTCTCACCAATGAGACAATTCGAACTAAACTAACACTGTTGGCGTCAAAGTGATTATTTCTTGCTAGGTTTCGGGATAGCAGTAGCTTCATGCTAAATGAGATAGATTTAATACTAGCAACTAAAGAAATTGTTTCATTTACTCGACTTACAGCTGTTCTCTGTTCTTTTATTTCGTTTGCCCCCTTCATTTGTCCGTCCGTGCGCGGAAGGGTCAGCCACTCCAGGCCCGAAGCCTGAATGAGGACCCGGCCGCGCCCACCCGAGTTTCCGTACATCTCAATGCTCCATCAATAGGGTTTATTGATTATCTTATTGTTTTTTCATGTGCACAGCTCAAAGCTTGATTTACTTTCCTCGGAATTTTCTCATATAGACAGAGGTCTTCAAGTTTTCTGGTATGCTGTTTTTTTAGTAGTATGCGCTGCTTTGGGTCGAAGCGAAACCCAAGTTTCACACCCGAAAATCATCGCGTGTAACGCAAAGTCGCCAGATGCCATTTTCTCAGTAAAAAGGTGTCTTTCTTTGAGCACTTTTGACAAATATTCATATTCAGTAAATTTTGAGGCAATACTTTTTTTGGTCTCGACTTTTGCAGCCATTCATGACCAAATAAAAAAAAAAAAAAATTATGCGCACACGCGGTGCAACAATTTGGTAAGTCTTTTTCGTCGCAAAGATAATCGAAGAGATTGGGGAGGGAGTCCACTTCTTCACTTTGTACCGATATCTATTTACATGTGGTGACAGCTCTACACTTCACACAAAGCTGGTTTTCGCTTTCGGCAGTATACTTCCAACACCTGGGACATTTACATGCAGTTGCCTGCTCCACCACTCCGTGCACAGATCCTTGAGGTAATTTCACATTGAATATGTGCAGCAGATCGACGGAAGGCAACGCTTCGGACAACTCAACTAGGTTCACTTTTGAAACTAAGAAATAGTCGTCCATGTAGTCCTTGTGTCTTTTTAAAATCTCTTTCACCCCAATATCTGGGCAAATTGTGACTTGAGCTTCAAGCTTATTCTTGAACCTCCCTTCGAGTCTGAACTCTTCAAATGTTTGTGCCAAAGTATCGCGAATTGCCCAAATAACTTGCATCTCCTCCTCAATCTCCAGATTTAAGCAAGTCTCAGGAACTGCAAAATAATCCCAACGAGCCATGAATGGGGATATTGCTTCCTCTGGTTTTAGACGATCATCAAGAGCATCCCACACCTCCTGTGTAAGAAGAGGCTGGATAGGCGATAAAAGACCAATATATGTTTTTAATGTCTGCAACAAGACAGTCTGGATCCCTCTCCTTCTCGGGGAGTCCTTCTCGTACGTGTAGAGGCAGTCTTTGCTAACATCGAAGTATATGGCACTCAACTCACTCGACATGTGCGCGTTTATCTCTCTCACGACTTTTGAGTAGTTGTGGCTCTTGTAAGCAGCGGTGACAGATTTTTGCAAGTTGAGCAAGCGAGAAAGAGCCCATTGATCAATCATGCTTAAGTATTTGTATTCCAAAGCATGCTCAAAATTTTGTAAGTTTCCAAGAATAAACTTCAAAGTAACCCTAAGCTTTTTCACATTCTCTTGAACCCTCTTTAAAACTTCCGTGCTGACGCTTACATCCTGAGTGTAATTAGAAGACGCCACCCAAAGACGTAACCCGTCAATTCCAAGTATAGGCGTAGTAGATTTTACCCCTCCAGAAATCACCTCCGATGGGTTGATGACATTTCCCTTGGACTTTGACATCTTGTCATTCTCCTTATCTAAAATAAACCCATGGGTGATGATCTTCTTGTAGGGGGCAACTGAATAAAAGTCGTTTCCGTCCCCAGAAGCTATAATTTTGTTGAGAAGTGATGACTGGAACCAGCCTCGGTGCTGATCACTTCCTTCAATATAAACATCGGCCAAGGGTTTGCCTCCATCTAAAGCTTCAATGTCGTCAACAAAAATAGACCATGAAGTACCTGAATCAAACCAAACATCCATTGTATCTTTGCCTTTGAAATATTGGGCACCGTTGTAACTTGGTGGAAGCCATCTGGAAATATCACGCTCATGTGCAAACCATTCGTCGGTACCTAACACTCCAAGCTTCTCCACAATTGTCTCAACGGCACAAATGTCTTCTAAAGGTTCAAGGGTTACCTTGTCATATACTATTGGTAGAGGTACACCCCAGACACGCTGTCTCAGTATGCACCATTCATTTCTATTCCTCACGAATGCAGATAGCCTGTTCTTGCCATTCTCTGGAACAAAGGCGACTTTTTCCAACAGGCTCAACGCAGGAGCCTTGATCTTATCGACATTTACGAACCACTGTGGGGTGGCTCTTTGGATCACTGGTGCGTTAGACTTCCAGTCGTATGGGTATGAGTGTGTATATTTGCTCGTACCCTTGTACAACATCCGGTTCTCGTCTAAGATTTCAATTACCTTCTTGATTGTCTCTTCTGATTGTATGTGCTTGCCTGTAAGCGCATGAAACCCGCAGGGTATATTACTTTGGATATAGAGACCCCTAGCATCAACTGCAGATGCGACAAGAAGACCGTGTTTCTTGCCTATCAAGTAATCCTCCATACCATGCGCAGGGGCGTTATGAACAAGACCAGTACCTGCAGTTGCTGTTACGTGATCACCGTGAAGAACTGGAAAGGTCTCGCCAGTTTTGAAACTCTCATTCCGATAAAATAAACCCTCGAGTTCCCTTCCAAGGACTCTATTCTGCGTCTTCACAAACCTCGAGTCGAGTTTGAGCACCGAGTCCGAGAGATCTTCGGCTACCAAGACTTTCTTGCCACTTTCCGGATCTTCGAGTGTCGTATACACAATATCTCTGTGTATACATACAGCGCGATTTGCAGGAATTGTCCAAGGGGTGGATGTCCAAATCAAAAGACTGACATCACCTCCCAACTTGGACACTAATTCTGAAGTTTCAAGAGGAAACATAACGTAAATACTTGTTGACTTGTGTTCCGGATTATATCTCAACTCAGCCTCAGCCAACGCGGTTTGATTCTCGCATCCCCACCAGACCGGCTTGAGTTGGCGTGACAAGAGCCCATTCTTCATCAATTTGAGAAATATCTGTAACTGTTTTTTCTCGTAGCTGTCAGACATTGTTACGTAGTTCTCATTGAAGTCGGCCATTATTCCGAACTCTTTGAACTGCGCTTTTTGCAATTGAATCATGCTCATGGCTAATTCCTTGCACCGTTTGCGAACTTGCAAGACATCTAAATTTTCTTCGTTCCCGATAGCTTTTTTTTCAATTGGAAGCCCATGGCAATCCCATCCTGGTATATAGTTGATTTTTGCATCATTATGAATCAACTCAAACCTGTTAACTATATCCTTTAAGATCTTGTTTAGTGAATGTCCTAGATGCAAGTCACCGTTAGCATATGGAGGGCCATCGTGGAGAACGAAATCATTAGCATAGTCTTTTCTTTTTCTCTGCCAAACGTATAGGTCCTTGCCTGTTTTCGCAAGTAGCTTTTGGCGCTCCTCGGCATTTGGCAATCGTGGTGTGAAAGATGTTCGGGGTAATAATAAAGTTTTTGAATACAGAGGGCTTTTCCCGATTGCTTTCCGGGAGGAACTCGATGAGAACCGTCGGGGATATTGCATTGCACACGGTGATGATAATAGTTAAAACATGCAAACTGCAAATCTCTAGTCGTTGGTGTACGGGTTTTCGTCGAAGTAGTAGGATAGGTAGGTTGCATTGTCATGAGTCATCGGCAAATATACGTATGTACCAGTAAATAAATAGACATGAAGAAGAGGTACTAAAGCCCACAAATTTAGTTCTTTCCAATGGACTTCACCAACTCGATGTACTTCTCAGTGGAGAAGGACTTTGGTCTCTCAATAGGCAAGCCAAGGCCACGGTCGAGAATCAACTGAGGCAACACACCGAAAGCTCTCGAAACACCAAACAAAACAGTGTAGAATGACTCTTCGGTCAAGCCGTAGTACTGCAACAAAACGCCCGAGTGTGAGTCCACATTTGGCCATGGGTTCTTAGTCTTCCCGTGCTTAGTCAACACACCGGGGGCAACCTCGTATATGTTGGACACCAACTTGAACAATTCGTAGTCTGGCATGTGTTTCAAAGCGAACTCTCTTTGGGCGGTGTAACGAGGGTCAGTCTTTCTCAAGACAGCGTGACCGTAGCCTGGCACAACTCTGCCGGAGTTAAGAGTCTCCCACAAGTACTTCTCAATGGCCTCTTTCGAGTGGTCACCTTTTAAGTCATCTCTCAACTTGAACAACCACTCCAAAACCTCTTGATTAGCCCTACCGTGCAAAGGACCGGCCAAACCATTCAAGCCTGCGGAGAGGGATAAGAATGGAGAGGACAACGCAGAACCGACCAAGTGGGTGGTGTGCGCAGAAACGTTTCCACCCTCGTGATCGGAGTGAATCGTCAAGTACAATCTCATCAACTCCAAAAACTCCTTGTTCTCGCCATAGCCAAGCAAAGTGGCCAAGTTAGCACCGTAGTCCAAGTCCTTAGAGACAGAACCAGCCAATTTACCGTCATGGAAAACGTTTCTGTAGATTCTGGCAGCAATGTTTGGCAATTTGGCCAACAACTCAATCGAGTCCTCATAAGTGTACTTCCAATAGTCGGCTTTTGGCGCACCCTTAGCGTAAGCCTTAGCAAACTGGGACTCGGACTCCAAAGCAGTGACAGCAATGGAGAATTGAGCCATTGGGTGCAAGTGGGAAGGAGAGCGATCAATCAATTCCTCGACGTGCTTAGGCAAAGCAGATCTGGCAGCCAACTCCTCAGAGAGAGCTTTGGTCTGAGCGTCTGATGGAACCTCGCCAGTCAACAACAACCAAAACAAAGCTTCTGGCAATGGCTCATTTCCACCAGGAGCCTTAGGCAATTCTTTTTGGATGTCTGGGATGGTTCTTCCTCTGAAACGGATACCCTCGATAGGGTCCAAAACAGAACCTTCCCAGACAAGGCCTTTGATACCACGCATACCACCGTAAGCTTGCTCCAAAAGAACTTCGCCAATGACCTATTAGTGTTAGTATTGCTAATCTGTATTCAGCACGCTTGGCTGCTGTGTCATATAAATCACGCGCATAATATTTCGTGCGCGTTGCGTCAATTTTGCTCGGCAAATAAAGTCCGACACCGAGACCCAAACACTAGGAGACTTCCGCTTAGACCAGCACAAGCAAGTTACCTCTCAATTTATTAGACACCAATTGGATTATTTTCAAAACAGAAACGCATGTGTTCTTCTTTAGCATTGTTTGCAAAAATGAGGGTTTGCTAAGGTTGTGGGGGATCTGCGTAGGATCTGTGTGGGACAACAGCGGAAAAAAAAAAAAAAAAGGGTACATACGGTCTTGCCATGCTCTTTTTTCAATTGCTTGACTTCCTCAGCCTTTTCTGGCAAGATCTCGGCCAAACGAGCTTTCAAGGTCTTAATGGTGGTTAGTAAAAGAAACAGTTTTTCATGGTTAGTTTTATTAATTGTGACATACGGGCTCGGTGGCATAAGTTCTGATACCCAATGATCTTCTCAAAGCAGAGCGCTGGAAGGAACGGATGGCAGACATGTTTTTATATTAGATAGAAAAATAAAAAATCACTGATAGAAACAGAAATGTGTATCTGAAATCCAAAGGAAAAACAGTGGGCGTCGAGTGAGGGCCAGGAAATTTTATCTTATATAACGACGGCAGGGTCGGAATGGGAAGGAACTACGTAAAAATCTGCACACGCGAACCTCGGAAGTGCGCTCCGCCAATTGGAACACTCCGAAGTCCACCGGTGCGGGCTAGGCAGACCCTCGAAATCGCACTCAAATTTTTCACCCCGTATTTGACCGCGTCTGAAAGATAATCACGGGAAGTATGACCGGACGAAGTTAGCTTTGGAAAGCTATCTCAATTATTGCTGAAGACTAGCTTCTGCCGTTTCTTGCCTTTCCATTGCCGTCGGAGTCTGATTCCGGGGAAATCGTGTTTGAGTGCGAGGCTCTTTGTACCATCCTGCAGGTCGTCCAACCCCAGATTTCGGACTTGGCCAATCTGAAGCACCCGCCATCACGCTCTTGTGGAAAAGTAGCTTGATACGCCGGTAAAAACACCACACAAAATCGATTTTAAATTTTTTGTTTTACGAATGAATACCGGCGTCCCCACCCCACCTAAGCTACAGGCTTGAATAGCAATTCGGAAAAAAAGAATCTCAACTTCCCGAGGCGTGAAGTAGTTCGGTGTGTGGCTCAATGAGATCAGTGATGCTCAACCATGTTGCATTAATGACGTTCTACGGACTATCTTGATAGACTAGTTAGACATCTTATGGCAACCCCTTTTTTTCAAAACTTTCGCTAATCCTTATTGCATTGAGGATGCAAGACACTTAAACCCCCCTGTGTACTGAAATGGCTGATACTTTAATCCGGGGAAAAGTCGATGCGCATTGTTGCGCATTTGATGTTGCTCGCGTTGCTCGCTTCAATGAAGCTTCCCGACGGGAGTAGCAGCGTAAGCTGATCATAGTAGAAATATTGCTTTGAGATACGTAGAAAGACATGAAATTGGATGCGCTCTGTGTTTTATTTTTTTTTGTTTTTTTTAGCTTGCAAATCACTGAAGGGTAAACAAAAGTGCCGGCAAAATAATTTCCACTCACTCCTGTGCTCGCGCGACCGGGAATTGTTTGGTTTTCCGTAGGATCGTGCGGATCCGATGCACCTACATCCATTCGGGACCAAACCTGTGGTGAGAGGGGGTCCTTCGAGGCCCGGCAATTAAATATATAGCTAATCTAACTTTTGGCTGCTGGTGTGTTTGAGTGTGTAGCTTTGTGTGTGTGTGTGTTTGTCTTACCATTCTCTCCTCTTCTTGTGTTAACCCTCAAATTTGTCGTTCACCATTTGTCCTTTTGCGGGTGAGGCGAGAAATGCCGCGTCTCGGCTGAGTCGGCTGCACCCGCTGCCGTGCAGATTCCATGGGCCGACTCTGAATTTCAAATTGTGGGGTTGCATAAATAATTAAGCGAGAAACATGGCAATTCACGAAGTCCGAGAATCGGAGTATCGGTCTTCGATCAATCCACAATCCCGGAGAATGCAAAACGAACTACTGTATCAGATTAAGAATCATATCATACATTAAACGAGTATGTAGTGGAAACCAGTCCTTGTCATGAGTCACACAGATTTGTATCATAAATAATCAGGGAAATTCATTATGTAGATGAAGCAGTTCAATTCCTCTCTCCTCCATTTGGAACAAGGCCCTCTGAGTGATGCCTCTTGTACTGTTTTACTTTTACATTAAACGAGCGAAAAGCCCTCAGGGGCGGGTAACTGGCAGAATGTGTGCGCTTACCGGAAAAGAAAAAACTGTATAAAATCTCAGGAACCGCGTCAATTCACCACATTTCTCTTCATGGGCAATTATCTCCACATATGTGCCATGTCTAGATATAGGTGGTAAACGAATCCCATAAATTAGTTGGTTGGCACTTGTGTCCAGAAGTCTGCAGAGGTGGTGCCATAGATTAGTGTGGTATTACCTTTGATGGCGTCTAACATCTTTTCAAATAGTAGAAAATCTTGATGTCCCTATTCTCTCAATGTTGAAGATCCTGGATGAGTTGGGCTGCTTCTGGCCCCATTCCCGAATTGATTGCTGAGCATCGCTTTCTGAATGTGCAATAGCTACACACAGATGGGTCGTCTGTGTGGATAGGTCGTCTCTGACCATTCCAGAATTGGCTCGTTTGGATGATAGCCTCTTCCATCTCTCGCTCATTGAAAGGATGATGCATGCGAGCGATTATCTCGTGACTTTGTGGGTTGTGATATTCTACACAAACAGACGATGGTTTGAATGCCTCGTAGATGTTGAACGCTTGCCCAGCTCTGGCACAGATATATCGGAGTGTGAGGGGTATCCTCCAATTCTTGAACAAAGGTGACAAGTCAAAATAACTGATATCTAGTTCATCTCCGTAGTGGATGTGCATAAGTTGCCTCAACTCATCTTCCGATAGAAATTGGGAAAGCGAATACTCTCTCACCTCGTGTAGATGCTGATCAAACCTTGGAAATCCAATTGAATCACCTTGGGCCAATCGCACTAAGTCGACTGCAATGACCCTGAAGTTGACCACAAGCAACTCAGCTGTCAAAGCTATGCTTATGGGCTCATCAGGGTGAATTCCACGTCTCTTTATGTTTTCGATGCAGCTTTCATAAGCGAAGTCTGCGCCTCTGGAAAGATTGTAGAGAAAGGCGGCATAGTACATACACTGAATTTTAGCACCATTTAGTGCCAGTCTCTGACTTGGGATACTATTCAGCCTTCTCGTCTTCATATCCCTCATATGCAAATAGTTGTCTTTGGCTAGCTCAGTCATGATGTTCTTCGATTTGGCCAACTCGGCTGTGAGATCTAAAACTTCGGATCGGCCAAAATTAGGCAGAACTTCAGATACTGAATCGACAGGCCTACTCGCGGCATCGTCGAAACTCTCACTCGCGTTGAATGTATCAATTTTCACAATATCAGCAATTCCGTTCACAAGTACACCTCTACTTAGTTCGTCCTCTTGAGTCACTAATCGTTCTGATGCCATGTCCAAAAAGCCATGGACGAAAAGCTCCCTGGCAACCTTAGTACGACTTGCACATATGGATCTAAACACCGTCTGCTCGATCCAGTTTTGCGCAAATTCTGCCGCATCTTTTGTTCTTACAAGTTCCGGGATGGCATCTTTCAGGTGATTGGCCAAGAGGAATCGGATCTGAGTCTTAAGTGAAATTTCGTCCCGCCTTGGGTGCTCTTCATGTTCTAATTTGGCATGGTACTTGGTTCCAGCCTTCATGCTTGCCAGAAGAGACATTCTTGGCAGCCCGGCATAGACCTCGTAAAACGACTTGAGCTCACACCAAGCATTTGTGAGCAATTTTGAGACTGAAAGTCTCGGTTGTCTAATATAGCTTCTGTCACCATTTACCAGAGAATGGTACTTGAACGGGGTCGGTAGACTTTTCAAAGGAGGTATGTTTAGAAGTGAATCCGGTTGGAGGCCGAATGCTGAAAGTACATGTCCCTCATGTTCATTTGCTGGCTCGATCTGCTTCGCATCATGTGGGAGGAAAGATTTAACCATATTCCAGGTGGATGCTCGGTCCAGCAGAGAAATCTCAACATTGGAATGCTTTTCGTTTAGCGGGATTTTGAACTTTATTGTTCGTGTGAGTGGTGAGAAAGTCGAGGAAACTTGACGTGCACTGAGGACATATCGAATGGCAATTTGCCTTCCCTCAATAGGCGGTCTTCTAACGTAATAAACCGCATTGCGTCCCATCGGCATATAACAGAAGGTGGACGTGTATCGCAACTTTTCTATATTAAAAACTTTCAATTCGGTTTGTGAAAATGATCTTTGTTCTTCTCAATAATAACAATACTCCGTGTGTTCAAGTAACGTAACAGTTGCATGAGTATGCAACGATGGAAGTTGCAAGTCTTACGCGTCTGGAGCTCAACACACAACGCAAGATCTCTGCAGGAGATTTCATTAGTTTCATCTTTTTTCTTTTACACCCGCAAAAGGAATCAGCTTTAGAAAGATGATTTCTCGATGGAATTAATTGTGATCATAAAAATAATCTTGGGTCCGTGTTTTCGGGATCAGTTCCTCAATATTGTATTTTTTCAGACTCAATTTCACTTTTTGAGAAAGTTTGTTGACGCGTAATATAATTGAGAAAAGATCTCCGGAAGTGATCTTTTGGCGTAGTGAGTTATAGTTTTTTTCTTTTTTCCTAGTGGTTTTAGAACAGCCCATGATTAGTTAAACTTCGTGAGCAAACACGATGAGAAAGAAATTAGGGAAAGTTCTGGGATAAACACAACTTTATGAATGCGGTGTGGTACCGCTGGCTCAATTTAGAAAACTAAACTTAAATGCTTTCAACTTTGCGAATGGTGAACTAAGCTCATCAAGTGACGAATAAACGAAGAACTTTAAGAGAAAGAAAAAAAAAAAAAAAAAAAAAAAAAAAAAAAAAAAAAAAAAAAAAAAAAAAAAAAAAAAAAAAAAAAAAAAAAAAAAAAAAAAAAAAAAAAAAAAAAAAAAAAAAAAAAAAAAACTTATTTAAATGTCGAATTAGAGTTACGCTGTGCTTTATGAAGTAAACTGCGAGATTTCCTGCTCGTAGTTCTGTCTTAGAGAGAAGACCTGTCTGATTGCAATATTGATGTGTTCATTTTATACTTAATGTATCCCTCGCTTCAACTTCAAAGACTCCCTCTTTTTTTCACTTAGGCTATACTGAGCCGGAATACTAATCTTGTCTTTCGACTGAGCATCGAAGGATAGGGCACTGTTTCGAAGGCCTCCCAAATTTGGCAGCATATTCTCAAGTACGGAGCCTGTCAAGTTGGTTCCTTGTCCAAAATATTCGAAATCCTCCAGACCAGATACAGCAGAAACGAATGGAGAATGAAGCGCCTCACCATTTGTAACCCCAGACGCATGACTCTGTGCTATATTGTTCGGCTGGCCCATATCAGTGTTGATTGTGAGCGGCTTTGGGAACGAGCACGGGTTGCTTCCACGGTTCAATGAGCGAGACCTCAGAAAAGAAATGCCCATCGTTTCGTTATCAGAATTTGAGCCCGCAGAGCCAGGGATTTGGAAACAAACACCCTCCCTTGAGTAAATTGAAGGAGAGGAACTGCCCTGTGAGACTGAGCTTTTGGAGGAGCTAGGTGGAGTTTGGTAATCCATCATCATTGTGTTGAAGCCAGACATTGTTGCGGAGCCCGAACCATGACCCGCGTTTGACAGCGAGCTGCCCTGTCTAGATAAGAACGCATGTGGAACGAAATCGTTCATCAGCTGCAAAGAGTCGGTAGAAAGGGCAAAATCAGGATTTGTGCCCAAATTACCACCAGAGCGGACGTTGGCTAAATTACCCACATGTAGCCAACTCGACCCGGATTGGGAATTATTTCTCGTCAACGAATGCTTGCGCAAGTCGAGCGAGGAAGAGCGCAGTCTTGAACCAGCAAGCACTGCAGATTGAGGAGCAAGACCAGCCTGTGATTGTTGGTAGTTGGCAGTATTGTGCTCATTTAGCAGCAAGTTAGATATCGACAGTTGCTTCAATCCCAGCCCTGAATAAACAGAGTTATGGTTGTTACTTCCATACACCGGCACCGAAACCTGTATAGTGGTTGTGCCTAAATTAGGAGCCGACCCGTTTTTAGACTTGGTTAACTTCTGAGATGCACACAAGTCCAATAATCTTTTCCGAATTAGTTGCAAAATGATATGTGTTGTTGCAGTGCTGGCTAACTGTTCATGATTGAGCATCCCATGATAATCATAAGCAGTCTGACTGTTGCCGGTTGCTGGGTCAGAATCAGCTACAATTTTCAGTAATGTCTCATTCGCTACACGCGAAGCGATACCCAGTGGGGGAATGTGCCCCAGAAAAGGCGTTGTGGTCGGAAGCAGCAAGATGTGTGAGTAGATGTCGGTAAGAATCTGGTCAAAAGTACTAGTGAAGGAGATTGTGTAGTTCCGAATCATTTTAGGTGCCAGCAGCAGCATCAGCGGCTCGTCAACGTCTGTCATAATGTCATCACTGTCATTGTCATGCTGCAGTGAAAAGAAGGACAGTTCGGGTTGCAGACCCAGGCTCGGCAACCCGAAATATGAGTTGTGATTAGGAATCTCCACCGGAGTATGGAGCGTTTGCTCAACTGGGGTGAAGGGAGCATCTGGTGGCGCCTGAAACGATTTGTTCAATTTGATGGAAAGTGTCTTTTTGTTGGTCATTTTTTGTAACTCCATGAAAGGGGGCAATGGGCTCTTCAGTATTTTTTTTGTGGGCAGTAACCCGAGAGAACAGGAGAATTGAACGCGTCCTAAGTGCCTTCAGCAGCGGTTGTCAATAGTCTTGCAACTTAGTTAGAAGTCGGTTTTCCACCCGTTGAAAAACAACCAAAGATTATGGGAAGTATTAGAAAACAATGAATACCGAAGTGTGTAACAGTGTGAAGTGGGTACACCAAATGAGGGCGATTAGGGGGAGGGCAGGCGGTGGAAACAACCCTGGCTCTGGATGAATGAGGTAAGAACTCGGTGACAACTTCTGCAAAGTTCGTGCTGGATGTTTCGACTATGTCTTGGCGCCTATGCGAATTTGGAAGACGGCGTGCTTAAAAAAACTGTTTTGAAAAATAAATATCTCAAGACCAAGATTATTTCTGGGAAATAAAAGTAAACTTTAATCGAAGAACAATAGGATCTCGCCGACACGTCGTATGGTGGCAGGGGGAAGACGCGCACAATCTAAATTCCGGATTGGGAAATTTCGGCTCAGCGCGTTTCACCCAGACCATGCTTCTTTGAATGAGTAGGGGCAAGAACCCACGTTTTTCCGGTTTTCCTTTTTTTTTTCTTTTCTTTTTCCGGAGATTTAGGGTGGGATTCTTCATCAAACAGTTTGAACCTTTGCTGAAAAATTATAAGGGACGTTTTAATGATTTATTTAGAGATTTTCTAGGCCTAGAAGTCGTCACTTGTCAAGCGAACCTGAAATAGTCGCGTCCGATATTCTTGCATTACAGTGAAACCTCGTTAAGCAGGAATTAATTATTTTTCGAAAATTCCAAAAGTTAACGGGTAACGGGGTGTTTCCGGTATGTAACCCTTAATTTCCTGTATACAGAGGCTAAAAAGTCATAAAAACTTCAATTAAACCGGTAATAGCGTTCAGAATTAAAGTGTTTTCTTGTAGATTGATCTATCTTTCATTTTACAGTTGGTTTATATAGATACATTCGGACTAAACGTTCAATTCATCTTCATTCAACGAGCAGAGCAGCACTATGGAAGAGTCATGCTGACCCAATTGTGCTTCTTCCTCTTCAATGACTACCAGTTCCTTACTTGGCAATAACTGTGACGTACGCCGACCAGCTCTTTGAATTTGCATGGTAATGTCAATTGCACGGCGGCCACCAATTGAACTTTTCAGTGGGCCACATATTCGCACTTAAAGCATGCGTGCCGTCGTGTGGGCGAAGCTCAAATTTGAGCGCGAGACGTATCCCAAGCGCATAACACCAACGGATCGAGTCGCAGTCTGCAAAAAAACAAAAAGTCACACAGAGACATGCTATTTTCGATCAAGACCCTCTATCTTTCTGTAACTGGTTGAAAGTGTATGCTTCGCTCACCCCAGGAGAAATTAAATCAACAGTTCCTGTCCATTCACTCAGAAAAGTGAAAACCCCTTTAAGCAGGATTTTCGGAAAAATCTCCGGGCTTAACGGGAAACGGGAGTCGCCCTTAACGAGACCGGCATACCATACTTTTTTGCGCGCTAACATTGTTTTTTTTTTTTTTTTTTTCGTGCGGCTCAGGCCCTTAACGGGAGTCCTGCTTAAGATGGGGACAGTTAAACGAGGTTTCACTGTAGATTGCTGCGAGCATGCTCATGCAGTGTCAAAGTCGGAGTGGGTACCTAATCATACATGAGCAAACAAGACTTTGATATCTTCCATCATAGGGAGAAAAATTCTCTTTTCTTCCAAAGGTATGCACATATGTTGCAAATTTAGATCCGATTAAGCAGACATCCCCAAATGTCATCAAATACTTTTCAGCTGTCTGCATACTTTTCATCTGTCTGTATAATTTTCCGGTTAGTTTTTTTTTCAGAAGCATCTAGATTCTGGCATAATAATTCAAAGGTCCTCTTATGGTTCTGACTAAAGATAGTACATCAGCTTTGTTCTTCATTCGCAGCTAGTTTGACGGGTGCTGCGAACACGAACGGATGGCAAATTCTGCAGCACATGCGCGCACGACAAATTTCGCAGCCACAAACGACATACATTGAATGACTAGAAATATACACTTAGAAGCGTATACACAAGCACATGAGGCATCTTTTCTCGATGAACTTACTCAAACTTTACAAACTAAAGCATTTTTATGAGGTAGTCATTCTTCATCCTCTCTGCGTCGAGGACTTGGATTACGTAATTCTTTGCTTGTCCATGGTGGCAATTGGTCGCCAGGGAGCAGGCATAGTAATGCTTCGGGCGAAAGCCGAGTTAGTTTCTGACCCCCAGATAAAAATATGCATTTTGTGCTGCCTTTTTGAACTAACAGGCCTCCAAAACTTTGCATTGGAGTTGGAGTATTGGAAACTAGTAAGTGGTTTGGATGACACACTCTTCAAGAAAGTGAAGCCTCTTCCTCGCCCTCTGGACCAAACGGCTTCGAAGTGCATGCAAAACTTTTTGGGAAATGGGGCTTTTTTTCATCCGTGCTCTTACTCCTACACGTGTTTGAAGGACGAGAACGTAGCTTTGAACTTGGCGCAAACCAACCTGAGCTTACCGTGGATTTTGCAAACAGCCGCTGATGGAGGCTCAGCTACATTTGCTTCAAAGGCATTACGTCGCGAAGATGTTGCAGCCGCATTCCGTGACATAGAGAAGCTTGTCAGGGTAACTGAAATTGACGAAGATCCTCTGTGGAACCATAGTCAGCACTTGAATCTATCGAAAAATTTGTCTGCACTTGCTTGCTACAACCATCTCCTCGGGAATTCACAAAAGGCCTTCTTTTACTCTACTCATGCCATCCACGTAATCAATATAACTCGGTTGCGGTGTGGGTTTTCAGATTTCCACGGAATTCTGGACTTTGAAAAAGAAACCATTTTGATGATTGCTTCCCAACACTTACCCCTAGACTCAAATGAGAGCTTTGTTGACCGACTTCTACATGAGCTCATGAACCCACAAATGACAGAAGAATCCATTGAAATAGAATCTCTCGATCTGGAAGAGTTTTACGGATACCACCCAATAACCAAAGCCACATACCTTCGACAAAGCATGTTCTTTTCTAGCTGTGGAAACATATACCGAGTTACAGCTCAACACCATTGCAAATCGCTTTCATTTGTGTATGAAGAGCAAAGTCATAAGGGCGTGATCTTGAGACGAGATGATGCGATTGAAATGGCACGTAAATACATTTTGTCCGCAGCATTGCAGCCACCAGATAATCCGTTCCTATATCTGTTCTATGATCGAATCATCTGGAGTCTTTTGCTAAGTGGCGGGATTGATCTTCGTGTTGTTTGGTTTTTCATTACAATCAGAAACTATTACGCACATCAACTGTTTTTCTCCTACGTGGAAGACAATCCTCAATTTGTCTCACAATTATGGCCCAAATTTGACAATATCCCAGAGATTATTGAGAATATCTTTGATATGTGTGCTGATAACCTAAGAAGAGCAACCGAGGGCCCTGATTACTTACTGCCAACCACTGTTGACTGTAACGATCACATAGTCATGCTCAAGTTCTACATACCCGATCCACTCAACCTACTGTTTGACGAGCTGGGACAAACCGACATCGCAACTGCCGAGTCTCATTCACAAGTGTCGGAAATCGAGTTCCTCCACCTACTCGCCTCAAGTGAGGAAGTCGTCGAGATGTGGAGCTCTACGTATCAGAAAGCACATGGGGTTGTGCCAAACGATATCAGACAAGCCATGAAATTTCTTGAAGCATGATCTGATCTACGGTGATTTCATTAGAATCCTAATTGCCTTTTTTTTGTTTCTATCAATTTCCTAAGCAAAGCAAATAGGAAAACTTTTGACCGGCTGCAACGTCGTGCATGTGCGCACAGTACCAATAACTAGCTAACATGTGCCGCTTCATATTTTGGTTTCGCGGCAAGCCGTACAGCCTATGATATTTGAGATAACACGCAAACCCAATTCAGCCGGGCCAGTGATACAAGTCGGTTCTACAGCCCGCTCCTAAAATTCTGCTGAGGCTATAAAATATGGAGTATGAGCATTTCCTTCGTCCTTTGGGGTTTGCTCTTGACGTTGTGGATCTTTTCCGACCCCGAGTGGGCTTGGAAAGGGTTGAAGAAGCCCGGCCAGAGCCACAAAACCCACAAGTTATCGACGAGTTATGGCTACAAGCTTTCAATGCATATAATGAACTGAGTGAGCCTCTAATAAGATATTTCTGGCTATTCGGATATATACCGCTTCCCGTGGTCAATTTCACTCGTCTATGGAGGAGATACGGGTCACTTCATTTACGCCAGGCTTTACGAGACGCAAGGTACATGGCCTCGGTTTTATCTTTTCATCTATTTCGTGCAGCGATATTCATTATATCTACAGTATTCTGGCTTAGATTCATCTTCAACAGCATCGCTACATGTGGAAATATGGTGACTTATTCAAATAGTTTCGTTGCAGACATATTCACATTCTCTTTAAGAAACTATCCTTCTTTCGCACAGCGGCATTGTGAGTTAGCTCAAGCACCGGCGGATATAGATTTATCATCTCTAGCGTTTGACAATCCGGCTCAGTTTTTGTTTGACGTCGTATCGCTCAAACTAAAAGTGGCATGCCTTGAGGGACAGGGAAAAAAGTGCGAGATTATGTCAAATTCCCTCATTTTTAAGCTTGCAGGAATCTTGGAGCTGTGCTACCTGGTTTGGGACTATCTTCCATCGGTGTTTCTCACAGCAACTACAGTTGTCCTTTATATCGTTTACGCTCTTGGAGCGCAGGTGCTTAACATAAATGTAATCGCGTTGGTCACTTTCATCACATTCAAAAGACAAGCACCACTCATGAAAGTTGTTTACGAGCTCGTTAAAAACATTTGGGCTGGTTCTGCTACAAGTGTTATTTGATTCGGGATAGCTTGGGATCGGCACCCGGAATGACTCTCTTCCTCGGCGCACCTCGCATGCACGTGACCAGATACCCCACAAACCCAGTTGAAGCCCCCGAAACATCACTTCATGTGCTTTTGTCATATTGTGAAGTATTCAGAATTCAGATGAAAGCCGCAGTCTTTAAAGAACCATTCTTGGTTGAGACCATCGATAAAAATATTCCTTCGATTTCTCTGCCAACGGATGCACTTGTGAAAGTCAAATACTCTGGTCTCTGTGGATCAGATCTTCATTACTACCGCGGACATATACCTCTGAAAAAGGATAACACTATGGGCCATGAGTTCGTTGGATCAATTGTTGCAAAGGGCTCTGAAGTGCCCGAAAAAGACCTAAAAGTTGGTGACGAAGTAATTGCAACTTTCACAATTCAATGTGGTAACTGCTGGTACTGTGAACATGATCTTTCGGGCACCTGTGAGCAGACCAACACATTCGGAAAGACAGGTTTAGAGGGTGGACAAGCCGAGTATGTACTAGTACCTTTTGCCAGCCTGACATTGGTCCGGAAGCCCGCGACCTCTCAAGACGTCGATGATTCAGTTTACGTTCTCATGGCTGACATATTCGTGACGGGATATTTTGGTGTAAAGAAAATCCTTAAACACTTTTCAGGCACACTGGAAGCAAAATCTATGAGCATTTTGCAAATTGGAGCAGGCCCAGTGGGCCTTTGTGCGGTAAGAATACTCAAGCATTTTGGTTTCAAGAATGTCGTGGTTGTGGACGGAATAGAAGATCGGTTGAAACACGCAAGGGAATTGGGAGCAGATGAAATCATCAACTTCAAAAGTGACGATGGAAAACTCCAATTTTTGAAGAATTCTTTGACCGAAGGGAGGGGTTTTGATGCTGTGTTAGAGATTGTAGGTGCTCTGTCTGCAATGAAAACCGCGTTTGAAAATGTAAGGAGAGGTGGATTTATTAGTTCTGTGGGAATGGGCCATGATCCTCTTCCTTTCAATGGCTTAGAGGCATACGTCAAGTGTCTCACAGTCAGCTTTGGGAGGTGTAATGCGTGGTCTCTTTTTCATGAGGCGCTTGTTGTGTTTGAAGAATTGAAAGAAGACTTAGCGAGCCTTATCGATGTGAAATGCTCGATCGATGAAGCAAAGGTTTATTATGAGAGATTCGAGAAAGGAGAGGTAAAAAAGGTGGTCTTTACATTCCCATAAGTTCATACTAAACATCCGTCCTCGTTGGACAAGCCGGATTGAATTCAAGCACACATTTCGCCTTATTCTTTTTACTCTCTGCGCCCGCTTTCGTAAGTGCATGGTGAGCAAGCCTTCGACTTTATCTCTCTTTAAAGGCGCAAAAATTCTGAAGAATTCTCGAACTTCTTTACAAAAAATTACAATCACAGATGATTTCTCAATCGTTCTATACATACTGGTACCCGCTGTGCATCTCCGGTCTTGCGCGCTCGATACCACAGTCATTTGACTGCTGCAAATCTTGTAGTGCACGCCTCAGTGATGCAGATTAGCCGAAAGCTTGAACAAAAGACTTCAAGAATAGGTGAGTCAGCAGTCATAGTACAGTCAATATCACACACATTCTCCCACAACACGTTTCAAAGATTTTGCAAATTGATTTTGTCAACCGTGTGGCGTTTTCTGACGACCTGAAATTGAAAATAATTGTTGTTCGGCTCCACTCGTCGGCCGAGGGTCATCCTCAGGACGACTAGTTTTTTTTGTTCTAATTCTTCTTTGTATTGTTTCTCTTCATTCTGGTTTCAGACTTCATGTCGGGTTTAGTAACTCGGAACCGGTTGCCTAGCATTGTTTATTATTTGTCATCAACCTGGCAGAAGCCTCATTGTTGGGACCTTTCTTGGCGCTGCGGCCCATTGTCATCGGGTAAGCAAGCTCCAACACTACTGGATTTATGACTTGAGGGAAAGAGAAACTCCAAAAGATTAGTAATACTTCGAAAGTGTACGTCTTTCCTCCTCGTCTGTTTTAAGGCGTAGACTTTAGTAAATTCCTATATAAGGACACACAACCCAGGCCGATAAGCTTGATGTTTCATACAATATCCAAAGTAACAAGCACGATAAGATGAGATTGCAGTTTGCTTTAGCTACAGTTATTATTTCTGCCACCATGGTTTCTGCAACTAGTTTTGGTGTTGCCTCTAAGGGCGCCGAGAGAAAAGAATTTCAAACGAGCCCACCAAGTATCACCGAGGACTTGCTCAAGAGAGAAGAAATGACAATCGAGCCCCGCCCAGACTTCCCAGAAGAATGGTTTGATGACTTCCACGCCCGTGTTAACCCTGCAAAAGGGGTTTCAAGTCAAAACCAAAATGGCGAGAGAAGATTTACTGGCATTTATGAGAAATTCGTGAACTACGTCAATTCTGAAAGTTTCGACTACTTACGTTTCAAAAACGATAGAACAGCTTTGCAACACGAGCTTAACCAGGCAAAATCTTCGCTCAAGGGCCAAACTCTCTCAGACAGACTTAGTAAACAGATTGAGCGTACCGAAAGATACTTCAAAGTCTTGAGTCACGCCACTGATGGTATGATCAATTATGCCGCCAACTCTAGACCAGGGAACCGCGAGATATTCAAAGCACACGAACTTATTGCCAGAGGGATTGTCATGTATGATCAGTGGGGAGTACCAAAAGCTAACTTGAACTCAACATTGGTACAGCAACTTTATGATGCGTGCCATGTGCTTTCCAACGAGTTTCTTGCTTTGAAGAACCACAGTCAAGTTAACGACTTCAAGTACTATCTTCAAGTTGCCTTCAAAATCATCAGAAATTTGAGAGCAACTCTTAACAAAGACTAATTTTGATGCTTGTATTGGCTTCTGAAGTGATCGAATTACAGTGACTTTTTTTTCCCTGAGCTTTTTATAGGTTTTTTTGCTTACTTGAAATTTGACCAATTTAGTTATTGAAAACGCGTTTTATTTTGTAGAATCTTGAACGTAGCCCAGCTTAGAAAAGAATACAAAAGAGAAACTTTTGAACTAATTATATTCAACTTAACAAGTTTGCATTTATCCCCTTATTTAAGAAGGAGAGAAAAATTAAAGTTTGGACGAGACCGGAATCGAACCGATGACCTTCAGCATGCAAAGCAGACGCGCTACCAACTACGCCACACGCCCGGGGTGCACATGTAATAGTTCGTCTAGGGAATCTCAGGAAGCGGTTAGACAGATAGTAAGAAACGTTAAGGCTATATTTACTAACTATAAAACCGCTGGTCTCTTCCGCATGATTCGGGAAACGTCGTCCATTTAAGTATTGCTAATGCTGCGCGGGTCTGCATCTAAGTCTGTCGTCATCTCACGTGACTCCGTGCTCTGGTCTTCG